>CAMZMU010000104.1:22460063-23026633 GCA_947311845.1 Poa pratensis
CCAATTGTAGTACCTTTCAATTAGAAAAGGTTGTCGAACCCACGAGGAGCTGAAGGTATTGGTTAGTAAGATTGATAAATAAAACAATAAAAGATGCAAGTGTTTTTGGTATTTTTGGTTGTATAGTTGCAAGCAGATAACAGATAGTAGCAAGTGAAAGCTCTCAAAGAGAGAAAGCCCAATCCTCTTATGTGGCAAGAGGACAAGCTCAAGTGATGTGTAACTTATATGTGGCAAACGTTCCCGAGGGCGGCATGGATGATGCTAGGCATAGAGATTTATTAAACAACACGTTGAATATCTTGTCAAGTTTTAATCCTCTTTGGACGGAGCCATAATTAGGTATAGCTAAATAAATAAACTACAACCCCTTATGATGGATCATGTGGCCAAGTAAATGACTGCACAAGAATTATTAAGACATAAAGTCCCACCATAGCATTACACTCTAAGGTCCCCGATACTAATACCCTCATAATATAACTTCATGACTCGGTCTCAGGTTTACATGTCCTCCCAAGTCTCCCTCAATTCATTATACTACGGTGTTCTCCTATGAGCCCATAAGGTGAAGTGTTGTGCAGTCGACGTTCGCACAACACCATCATAGAATCACATAAAAGATAAACTCTTGACAAAATACCAACACATGTCATATATAAATCATTGCCAATTCATCCTATGCCCTCAGGAACATACGGGAACTACTCACAACGTGCGAACATGATGATATTCAGTGGCATAAGTGGTACAACACAATCTGAAAATATAATCTCACCCTCGAACAATGACAAGTAGCCAATCATACACAGGTAGAATAGCACTTAAACAATAGCTAGGGTTCGAACAATCTCAAACTATGAGGGGGATGAAGTGGATCACGAAGATGGTGATGGAGATGGTGCTGGTCTTGACGTTGGTGTTGATGGAGACTCCGGAGGGGGGATGGAGGAGCCTTCCGGAGGTGATTCCGGCAGCGTTTCCCCCCTCCGATCTTCTCCGGCGGCAGCCTTCTGTCTTCTGTTTCGTGTGTTTCGTGTTTCTCCGCCGCCTCCTTTCGCGAAACGCCAGGGGACCTTTTTTATAGGCGTTTTTAGGTCAAGACGGAGTCGGTGGACGAAAGATCGACGGCCACGGAGCTCCGAGGGGAAACGAGCTGGGCCCACGCGGCCATGTACTTTAGGCCGCGTGGGACCCTCCCATTTCCAGCCTGTTGGGCTTCTGGTCTTCAATTTAAGCCCATTGCGTTCGTCTCGAAAATTCTGAACCGTGCTCTTTGACCTTGCCCTTTTTGGAGTCCCGAAGCTCCCGGAAAGTCTGAAACACTAAAAAAGACGTTTTCTGGAAAAACAGGGTTAATTCCAAATAAATGGGAAAACTATGAAATATTCCCAAAATCATTATAAAACATTGATATAACCCTTATATGATGCAAATATGATTGGAATATAAGCAATTAAAGTGCAAAGTTCATGTATGCATTTTACATGCATCAACATCCCCAAGCTTAATCCATGCTCGTCCTCGAGTATGAAGATGATAAAACTAACATGGACTTTGCAATTTAATACTTAACAATGAATATCAAAGATGATTACTATTGCTACATATAGTCAAATGATTCATTCTTCAAAGGAGTAGCAATATGCAAATAGTTTATGAAGTGATATCAAGTATTCAAGACAAGGATGTTCATTGATAGTTCACAAAGTGTAACATAGTAGCAAGTAATATGGACACATGTATGCATAATGATAAGTAGACATCCTACATGGTCATAGAGTGATGATGAAAATCTGAATATGATAGGTGGACACTTTGGAAAGATGTATATGTGAGTAGAGGTAAAGCATGCATAAGTTTCATCTAACCTCCAAACTCTCTACTTAAGTTAATGATTGCAATGGTAATATTGGTGTCAAGCTCTCATTCCCCTATCATAGCATCTTGAATGATTAAGTTTAAAGTGAAAGCAAATATGAGTAGTGTGCTTGACAAAGTAAAGGTTGATGTCTCATGCCCCTTGAATACAAGTACCTACACCATGTGTTACTCAACTTAGGAAACAAAGCAAGTTCAATTAAATATCATTGTAAGTAATAGTATCATCAAGAGCGTCAACTGGGGTACCTCTTGTCCCAGGATATGGAACAAGCCCATATCAAAATGACAAGACAAACAAACAAATGAACAATCTCAACACCCTTTTTATTTACCATTGGAATAGCTTTTTATTGTAAGGTGTATCACAGAGGTTCACCATAGCATGTAAGTAAATTTCCACCATGAATGATGCATGGCTTAGATTAGCGGCCCAGGCGTCTCTCTAACCATTTATACAAACTCATTTAAACTACTCATTTCCTCATTTATTTCACCATGATAAGGCATCCATAAACAAAAGTACATGATATCAACTAAATATAAATGAGTGCATGTTGAAAGCTTGCATGTGACAGCACATTTCTGCTAACTCTCAACCAAAGACATTTGTCAAGCCATAACATCATAATTTTAATCACAATGGGTCATGTTTTATTTATGCAATAAAAGTAAATGTGCATCAAGTTCGTGAGAGCTATATAACCAACTTTTCCCATAACAATCAACAACATAAGCATTTTCATTCAGAGGTATAGATAATACAAAATAACATGATAAACAACTCGGAATAGCATAAAGCTAATAGGTAGATATGGTGGACTCACTGGAAAAACTTTGGTTGAAGGTGTTGGAAACAAGTTTTTATTTGTTGGAATTTTTGGGCTAGCAAAAGGGAGAAAGTTGACCATCTAGATGCATGCATGAGTGTCCATAGAACTAACTAATCCATGTTAAACCAAGTAAAATAACAATCAGCACCAAAACATGAATAAGTTATAGCTCTTCAAAAAGGATTTGCAAACTATTACTCATAAACAAGCTCATGAATCATGCAACTATATGTATCATTAAAAATCAACTCAAACATCCCTTTTCCCAATCTTATAAAAGCATCCAACATATTTCAACCCATATTTCCAGTAGCTCTCTCATATATAATGATAGTGTGGTGGTCTCTCAAGACAAATCAAACAAAAAACAAAAGACGCTCCAAGTTTATGCGATAAAGTGTTTCGATCGAAAAACAGAAGTTGGACGTGTGCAAACCGAGAGTGTGTAGGTCCAGCGGGGTTGTCTTCACATCCCCAAGCTTATGGTCTTCACCATCCTTGGATAGCTCTTGGTGCATCTCCTCCAATCCCTGTGAAAAAACTTCAAAACACCGTTTCTCCCATTTCTTTTCTGTGGGGTGCATTAATAGTGATAAACAAATGTTTCTTGCTGCATATAATCCTTGAACAAAAATTCATATGAATGTCCAGAAAGTATATAATGTTGTATGCCTACTCATAAACTCAATTGGATCAAAAAGATTCAACTTAAAAGCTCAAAGCATGCATCAAACAAAATGGGACAGAATCTGTCCAGAAAAACAGCAGCAGCAAAACGTATTTTTCTACCCTACCAAACTTTCTCGAAAAATTCCGAAAAAATTCATGCATACAGAGGATGAAAAGTTGCAACTACAGTTCAAATATGAGCTCATTCGGAGTTACGGAATAAGAATTAAAAATCATACCGTGCACTGATTCGTGCAGGAATAAAATCTCCGAACGCTATAAGCAACTTTTCAAGACCAAAATGGGTAAAACTTGGCACTTTATTAAAAACTCCAGAAACTAACTAGACACAAAATCTCTTGTTACAGCAAGAGGACACAAAGAAAAATCACACACAAAAATAACCGGGTTGCCTCCCGCAAAGCGCTTTCTTTATAGCCATATAGCTAGGCTTCTTACTTGTTGTTTATCGAAGATGAAGCTCATGAGGGAGCTTGAATGATGTGCCCCTCTTCTTGGGAAGTGTTCCATGCATAATACCAGGGTCCCATGGTGCTCTCAAACCGATCAAAATAATAGTCAAGTTGAAACCTAGTTGAGAGAAACACAAAACACCAACGTAATAACAACGAAGTCTAACTTTTTTCTATGCATTGGCATTTTGTATATGAATGATTCACAATGAATAGAAGTTTTCCAATGCATATTAACAATAGTTACTTGCAGCCCATAATTATTAATAGGATACAGAGGGTTCTTATCACCTCCTCTTTCATAATAGTTGCAAGTAGTAGAAGTGTATTCAACCATATAACCAATATAATCTTCCAACTTAGATAATTTGGGAACATAAGGAGGATCATTAAATTTATGTTGGAATTCATTAGCATGCTTCCCTCTTTCAAAATAGTTGTTAAGATAAATATCAAGTTCAATATCATGGCTGCAACAAATATTTGGAATTAGAGATAATTGCAAACCACATAAGTATTTCTCAACATAAGCAAACTTCTCCTCTATGGTGTTATTAGGAGAATTCAGGAACAATGTAGGACTCTCATGAGTGAGAGTATTGTCACAAACAGCAAGTATATCATTTTTATCCTCACATAAAGTAGTAACAACTTCCAAACGTGTAGGATTATCAACAAGCATAGGATCATCATCTAAAGCATTATCATATAGCTCATTTAAGCAACACTCCTCATTATCATCAATAAGTTTACTAACAAAAGGTTTTTGAGTTTGAGTGTTACTATCATATGTCGATGGTGAAGTTGGGGGATCCAACTCTTCATTCTCCAGTTGTTCATCTTTTTCAGCATCTTCTTGAGATTGCATGGGCATCCCCAAGCTTAGGTTTTTATCCTCTTCTTCACATTCTTCCTCTTCCAAGCTTATGTGTTCATCATCTTCTTCCTGCAAAATATTAGTACTTTCTTTGGGAGTAAAATATTTAAGAAAAACCTCCCTCAAAATACTCCAATCAGTTTTCACTTCTTCATCCAAAGACATGTACCAATCACGAGCATTACCAGATAAAGACAAATATAATAGCTTCCTTTTTATTTGATCATCAGAAATACCAGGAAGCCTAAATAAACCACATATTTCATCAATTGTTTCTATGTGTTCACATGCAGACTTAATTCCATCCCCTGTGAATGGATTTTTCATAACTCTTTTAACATGACCAGTGGGAATTTTAAATCCCACTTTAGGTACCTCAGACACAGTAGTTTCAACCACCTTTGCAGTAGTGGCATAAGCACTTTCATATAGAGCAAGATGCAGCGAGGCACGATTCATAAATGCCATAGTAACAATGAGATAAAACAGCTTTCAAGTTTCCTTACCAAACTTCTTACCAATAGCGCTACGCTCCCCGGCAACGGCGCCAGAAAAGTATCTTGATGGCTCCCAAGTGCAGGAGATCAATTGTAGTACCTTTCAATTAGAAAAGGTTGTCGAACCCACGAGGAGCTGAAGGTATTGGTTAGTAAGATTGATAAATAAAACAATAAAAGATGCAGTGTTTTTGGTATTTTCAGTTGTATAGTTGCAAGCAGATAACAGATAGTAGCAAGTGAAAGCTCTCAAAGAGAGAAAGCCCAATCCTCTTATGTGGCAAGAGGACAAGCTCAAGTGATGTGTAACTTATATGTGGCAAACGTTCCCGAGGGCGGCATGGATGATGCTAGGCATAGAGATTTATTAAACAACACGTTGAATATCTTGTCAAGTTTTAATCTTCTTTGGACGGAGCCATAATTAGGTATAGCTAAATAAATAAACTACAACCCCTTATGATGGATCATGTGGCCAAGTAAATGACTGCACAAGAATTATTAAGACATAAAGTCCCACCATAGCATTACACTCTAAGGTCCCCGATACTAATACCCTCATAATATAACTTCATGACTCGGTCTCAGGTTTACATGTCCTCCCAAGTCTCCTCAATTCATTATACTACGGTGTTCTCCTATGAGCCCATATAGGTGAAGTGTTGTGCAGTCGACGTTCGCACAACACCATCATAGAATCACATAAAAGATAAACTCTTGACAAAATACCAACACATGTCATATATAAATCATTGCCAATTCATCCTATGCCCTCAGGAACATACGGGAACTACTCACAACGTGCGAACATGATGATATTCAGTGGCATAAGTGGTACAACACAATCTGAAAATATAATCTCACCCTCGAACAATGACAAGTAGCCAATCATACACAGGTAGAATAGCACTTAAACAATAGCTAGGGTTCGAACAATCTCAAACTATGAGGGGGATGAAGTGGATCACGAAGATGGTGATGGAGATGGTGCTGGTCTTGACGTTGGTGTTGATGGAGACTCCGGAGGGGGGATGGAGGAGCCTTCCGGAGGTGATTCCGGCAGCGTTTCCCCCCTCCGATCTTCTCCGGCGGCAGCCTTCTGTCTTCTGTTTCGTGTTTCTCCCGCCTCCTTTCGCGAAACGCCAGGGGACCTTTTTTATAGGCGTTTTTAGGTCAAGACGGAGTCGGTGGACGAAAGATCGACGGCCACGGAGCTCCGAGGGGAAACGAGCTGGGCCCACGCGGCCATGTACTTTAGGCCGCGTGGGACCCTCCCATTTCCAGCCTGTTGGGCTTCTGGTCTTCAATTTAAGCCCATTGCGTTCGTCTCGAAAATTCTGAACCGTGCTCTTTGGCCTTGCCCTTTTTGGAGTCCCGAAGCTCCCGGAAAGTCTGAAACACTAAAAAAGACGTTTTCTGGAAAAACAGGGTTAATTCCAAATAAATGGGAAAACTATGAATATTCCCAAAATCATTATAAAACATTGATATAACCCTTATATGATGCAAATATGATTGGAATATAAGCAATTAAAGTGCAAAGTTCATGTATGCATTTTACATGCATAACCAGCCCGTTTGCAGCGGGGCCTCAAGGGAAACTACTGGTAATTAAGGTGCTCCTTTTAATAAAGCACCGGAGCAAAGCATTAACACTCCGTGAACACATGTGATCCTCACATTACAGCCATCCCTCCAGTTTTCCCAATTGTTGTCACTTTGGGGCCTCGGGTTCCGGACAATTATATGTGTAAACAACTTGCAGATATGATCTAAAACAATGATTATCCTCATGATTCAATAACATGTTCAGATCTGAAATCATGGCACTCGGGCCCTAGTGTCAAGCATTAAGCATAACAAGTTGCAACAATGACATAAAGTACTAACAACGGATACTAGGCACCATGCCCTAACAATCTGATATTTATTACATGAATGATCTCATCCAATCCCTACCATCCCCTTCAGCCTACAGCGGGGATTACTCACACATGGATGGGGGAATCATGGATGGTTGATGGAGAGGCGTCGGTGATGATGATGGCGATGATCTCCTCCAATTCCCCGTCCCGGCAGGGTGCCAGAACGGAGTTTCTGATCCCCGAAATAGGGTTTTCGGTGGCGGCGGAGGTCTGGAGTGTTTCTGGAAAAAGCGTCGATCCCCCTCGGGTTTTTAGGTCAAGGGGACTAAGTAGTCGAAAGGGGGACGCGAGGTGGTGCCCGAGGCGGCCACACCACCCCCCGGCGCGGTTCAGGCCTGGCCGCGCGGGCCCATGGTGTGGGGCCCTCGTGGCCCACCTCCGTCTCATCTTCTGGCTCCGTGTGTCTTCTGGAAAAATAGGAACTTCAGAATATTTTTCGGGGATTTCCCCGAAACTTGACTTTCTGCACAAAAATAAGACACCAGGCCAATTCTGCTGAAAACAGCGTTAGTCCGTGTTAGTTGCATTCAAAACACACAAATTAGAGGTAAAACAACAGCAAAAGTGTTCGGGAAAGTATATATGTTTTGGACGTATCAGCAACATAGAAACATATTTAAATACTTCAATTTGCTAAATATTTGGATATTCTCTAAACTATATATAACAAATGCTCAGAAAAAATCAACGCTAACTATGTATGGCAAAACAGAAAACATATTTACACAATTCAAAACAGTCAATATTTAGATGCAATATAAATGAACTTTCACAAATTGTTGACTCGAATCCAAAAAAAAATGCATTACCACTAACTATGTACTCAAATTACATATTATTTGGAAAATAGAAGTATATTTCGATATTTCAAATTGCTATAATATTAGAGGTACTACAAAATATATCTACATACTCACAAAAATAAACGATACTTATTAATGACAAAATACAAACCTATTTAAACAATTCAAAATTATAAAAAAATACAAACTAACACAATCGCGGCGTGACGCCGCGCGAAATTCCACTAGTACAACATCAATACTGGGAGAGTATGGACTATGGAGGAAAGTTCTGGGACAAGTTATATCCCCAATACATATGACAGAATATATCTAGAGCTAGTACTACTTGAAACCTGGACAAAAAAAAATCAATTTTAAAACACTCGACTCTACTCCTAGCTAGCAACCAACAATCTTCAGTCTTGTATCCTTGTGGACCTGGGATGGACAAATTGAGAGCAGCCTAGGGCAGCGCCAAGCTCCAAACTTGATGAGAAGAACTTTGCAATGGACAAGAAGATGCGCACAACATCCAAGAGCAACAGTACACAAGATGCCTGAACTTTTATCTGAAACGAACAAAGGAAATCAATTAGTGAATTGGCTACTGAAAAGCGGGGAAGAAAGGTGCTTAAACTACATGCGATGTGATCAGATGGTCTTCTTCCCATCCGGCTACCTGTGGTTCTTCCTCTTCATCAATCAACTGCAGAACACGGAGTAGGCGGAAGTGGGGATCCCGACGGCGGGCGGTGTATCTCTGTCGCCGCCGCTTCTGTGAGGAACGGCGAACCGATATGGAAGAGAAGCGCGACGAGGACTGATTCTGAGCACCGGCGCAGGGGAGGTGGCTAGGGCGGCGCAGATCGATAGCATTCGTCATCGCCAGAGGTTGAAGATGACCGATGCGGTGATTTGTTTTTTTCCGCTTGAGGAGGTATCGTATCTGAGGAGGTGCCTCACGAGAGGAGAGTGCGGCACCGTCCAGAGAATTTTTTGCCTAATTCTCCCGTGGTGCATTTCCTTTTCTGCGTTTCCCCAATTGAAATTTCCGTTTCCCTCTCCACGGAAAACGTCGCCGCACCTTCGAACACCACCCTCCGTGCACCCGGTCCATACACACCACCTCACAAACCGCCTCCTCCTCATTCCACACCGCCGCCGCTTCCCCTCTCCCTACACCCTGCGGTTCAGTTCAGCGACCACCAACGGCAGAACCATCCCCAAAATCCGGCGCTGCAGCGGAAGGCCGCCGCCGTCGAACGGATCAGATGGAGGCGCCACCGCTGACCCCTGGCGCGGCGAAGGAGATCGCGGAGCTCCCCAACGGGCCGGGCACGATCCAGCCGGTGCTGCAGGTGGCGGACGTGCGGCCCGTCAGCGCCAAGGGCGCGGCGGGGGCGCAGCGGTTCCGGATGCTGGTCTCCGACGGCGTCCACTCGCTGCAGTCCATGCTCTCAACCGACCTCAACCACCTCGTCGCGGACGGCACCCTCCGCCCCGGCTCCGTCGTCCGCCTCCTCGACATCATGTGCAGCACCATCCAGGGCCGTAGGTGCGTGCGCCAGCCATCCAATATACGTACACACATTCTCCACCTGCGACCCCCTGTCGATGTACTGGTCTGTTTTGGTTGGCTTATTCCGCGACAAAAATTGGATCTTGGTATTCTTGCTTCGATCGGTAGGGTACTGGTTGTTCGTTGCTGTGCCTCGGTTAGGGTACCAGCGTTTGCAGTTGAGATGGGATCTCGGGTAGTTTCTTGAATCACGCGAATGTAGTTTTGGCGTTTGCGCGAGTTGGGGATTTCAGGCTTCTTTGGCTTGCAATTAGTTAAACCGTGTCAGCGTCCACTAATCCACTTGATAATAATGTTTGGATCTCACCCGTGTTCTTAATGCCAAATGTGGAATATCCGCTGTATGGGCTCTAAGAGTACTCTTACAGATTATAACAATGCTTCGGATACCATTGTAAATTATTGTTATTGATTGTATGCAGCTAGCCTCTTTAGGCAGTAGGGTGGGTTGAAGAGTTAAACATTGTAGTGGCCTTTAACTTCAGCTTCGAATGATTGTAACTTTTGTTTTTCTATGGTATTTTGCTGGCAGAAGACATGCCATTACTTCTTTTGTGTTATCATTCAGTCCCGGCAGAATAAGTTATCTTTGGTCCGGACACTTCTGATAAAAATGTTGGACCTTTCTATTTGGTTCCATGCTATGTCAAATGAATGTTGTGAACCTTTCATAATCTCATTCTTCTGCGGACTCTTCAGAAAGTTGTATTTCCTATTCCACTTCGCTTTTGCGAGTGTACCCACAAGATGCACTTCGCTTTTCATGCTTTAATAACCTACAAGTGACAAGAAAGTTCCAGACTCCTAGTTTGTGAAATATAAATTTTCTAAGTGTTACCTTTGTTTTATAAATTTTATCAGCCCATGGCATCATGTTTGCATGTTCGCCACAGTGGAAAAAAAGGTGTCGTGTGAAACTAATGCTTATGGCCAGCAAATCTTTCATTTTGATTGTTGATTGCTGTGTGAAACTAATGAAACCATTAGGTCACATGCCCTAACTGTCTGAGTTGCTGGGCTACCACTAGTGTTTGGAACCTTTTGTTCTTCTGGCCAATATTAAAAGGGCATAATTCTAGAATATATAGGTCATAGCATGGCAGGCTGGATTTTTTTTAATTCTAGAAGGACGTTTTACTATCATATTCTCCAGTCTCTTCTTCAAATTGCTCATGTTTTTGTAACTACCATTTATTGATCTGAGTTTGTTTGTAGAAAAAAATCTCTGGTCCAACTAACCAGATCATTGAATGTAAGTTTCTAATTGGAGTAAATGGCACTGGCGGTCACACAACTCGTCCGCTATGTGCACTTAAGTCACACAACTGGAGAACGTGATTTTTTGGTCACACAACTGGACTTTTGGTGCACGCAGGTCACAAACCCACATGTCAGACCGTTTTCCGTTGCAGGAGGGTTTTTTGCGAAATGTCCAAAAATACAGGGGGTTTTCTGCAAAATTACGTGTCCACGTCAGCACTCCTGCAACGGAAAACGGACTGACATGTGGGTTTGTGACCTGCGTGCACCAAAAGTCCAGTTGTGTGACCAAAAAATCACGTTCTCCAATTGTGTGACTTAAGTGCACATAGCGGACGAGTTATGTGACTGCCAGTGCCATTTACTCTTCTAATTGGTCTAGCTGACAATTATCTTCTATTGCATTCAGGATCATTATTGTTCGCAAACTTGATGTTCTGCAAAGTGAGTATGCCATGATCGGGAAGCCAAGGATTTACGAGACAAAAAGTTTACGTGAAGGCCATGAACCTAATTTACAGGCCAATGTTGTTGCCCCAAGGGTGGAGCAGGTTGATAACAATCTGTCATATGGTGGACCGTACAATGGTGTCCATGGCACAGTGGACTCTTCTATTGGTCGGAAAATCAGATCTGGACCTAACAATGTGTTTTCTTGTAGTTCTCATGGTACTATGTCAGCACAAAACACAATGCAAAAAAATGCTGTGCAGCTAAACCCTCAGCAACCTTTACTGAACTCTCCTCAAAACCAAAGGTTTGCAGTTTCTGGCACAGCTAGGGGCTTCAGCCCTCCTGAAAATATTTATGGGCGTCCTGCACAGCCTTCGTATCAGCAGCCACCTCCAGCATACATAAATAGTGGCCTAGTTGCAAAGAATGAAGCTGCCCGTCGCATTACCCCAATTTCTGCATTGAACCCATACCAAGGTACATGGACAATAAAGGCTAGGGTGACTGCAAAGACTCATGTCAACCACTACACCAATGCAACAGGTCCAGGAAAACTCTTCACTTTTGATCTCCTTGATGCACATGGTGGAGAAATTCGTGCAAAATGCTTTAAAGAGGTGGTTGATCAGTTCTATGACATAATTGAGGTTGATAAGGTGTACTTGATATGTAGAGGGGGCTGAAACCCGCACAGAAGCAGTATAACCCTTTGAACAATCACTACGAAATCAGTCTGAATGCTACAATATCTGTAGAAGTTTGTTCTGGTGATGACAGTAGCATCCCTAGTCAACAGTTCAATATCCGACAAATCAGCGAAATAGCGAACATGAATAAAGGCGGTATGGTAGATTTGCTTGGGGTTGTTACATAGCCCTTCTTTTATAGTAATGCGGAAGAATGGTGTAGAAACCCAGAAAAGAGTCCTCCAACTGAAGCAGCGGCGGAGCCAGGTTTGGGCCAGGCCCCAGGCCAAATGGCCGAACAGTGTCGAAAACGCTACAGTACACGGGCCAAACAGTGCCAAACGCTACAGTGCTCCAAAGGAATTCTGAGCCACGCCCCGGGCCACGGCCAGGACTGCCCGGGGCCTGGCTCCGCCCCTGAACTGAAGGACATGTCTGGTTGCAGCGTGGAAACAACCTTTTGGGGTAACTTTTGTGATTTTGAAGCTCAGCAGCTGCAGTTGCTGTGCGATTCTGGTTCGAATCCTATACTGGCCTGAAAAGTGGCCTTGTTGGTGATTTCAAAGGCAGATCTGTGGGCACAATCAGCTCAAGCTGCTTAAAAATAAATCCATACTTTCCTGATTCAGAAAGACTGAGGCAATGGTACATAACTGAAGGGAAAACGCTGCTTTCACTTCTTTATCTACGGGAATGTCAAGCATGGGCCAGACTGATGTCCGAAAAACTGTTGCACAGATCAAGGACGAAGACTTGGGGAGATCAGAGAAGCCCGACTGGATCACCGTTATGGGTACAATTCCAAACATCAAGACTGACACTTTTTGTTACCCAGCTTGCACCGCAGAGGTTAATGGAACATGTTGCAATAAAAAGGTCACAAATAATGGCGATGGGATGTGGCACTGCGAGAGATGCGAGCGTAACTCTCAAAATTGCGAGTATAGGTACATGCTCCAGTGTCAAATACAGGATCACACTGGGATTACCACGTTTGCAACTGCATTTCAAGAGGCTGGCGAGGAGATACTTGGCCTTGCAGCGCAAGATCTTTTCAATATAAAACATGAAGAGCAAGATGATGTAAAATTCGCAGGAATCATACAGCGGGCCCGATATCAGCAGTACGTGCTCAAGCTGAAAGTCAAGGAAGAAACATATAATGACGAAGCGCGTGTGAAAATCAACATTGTTAAGGCTCAAAAATTGGATGACATGTCGAAAGAGAGTCACTTTCTTCTGGGAGAAATTGACAGCCTTTTGGCGGAGGATGGTTTTGGCTCAACCTCTGCGGTGAATGGTGGTGCTATTGATGCTGGATTCACATCCAACAATACTTATGCCATGAATATGGGTGGCCCAAATCAGTTCGGGCAGCAAGCGAGCTTAGCTGGCGGGATGCCTACTACACGTTTACACCATTAGCAAGACGATATGCACAGACTTGCAGTGTTTGTGGGTCCAATGAGCATAATGTATACTGCCTGCAAATAACGGCCATGGATCTGCAGCAGCCAGCAGCAAGCAAGCGGCTTCAGTGCTAGTAGTTCCTAGGGCTCTTTGGCTGGCAACGCCAACGCCAGCTCAGACTTGTGCTTCTAGTGTAATCAGCTTGGGCACTTGGGTTACGCCACTGGTGCGAGTTCTGGGGATTTGTTATGCCAGTTAAGTTATTCTGCTTCCTCAGCACCGTTTGTAATTAGGTAGCGAGCTAAAGCTACAAGAAGATGCCAATTTGGCTTGCCCTTTGTGATTTCTGGTGTAGATATGATGTGCTTGTTCAAAAGATTATACATGTATCAAAACGTGATGTGTGTTTCATGTCTCTAGAGACTGTCCAGGTCTAGCTACCTCCTACGGCCCTTCAGCTGGTGGCAACGCCAGCGCTGGTCTGTGCTACAAGCGTAATCAGCCTGGGCACTTGGCCAGAGACTGTTCTGAACTTTGATGTGCTCGTTTGATTCACTTTGTGTTCTGATCTTCTGTGTTGTTTGTACCCGCCGTGCACCTCCGGCAGGTGGTAGTCATGTCTGCCGGCAGTGGGTATATTGGTGCTCGTCGTCGTCAAACTCGTTCCAAAGGAGGGCCTTTGGGCGGTGTGCTTGTTGACGAGCACACGAGGCAGCTTGGCGGCAGCCGCAGTAGGATCTTTCTGCTTGCCCACCATGATCCCTTGCGTTATTTCCAATATTTTCCTAGCGGGACGGGGTCTGAATCGGAGTGCCGATCGAGTTCATCACGGTCTCAGTTTGCGCTCCCAACCTGACAACAAACTTGACAGCTACGTTAGTTCCAACGGAAAAAAACTACTCCGATCCTATCAGATCCGCTTTAAAAGGACACCGGAGTAACATCGTCGTGGTGGTGCCAAGAAACAACGACGACGATCGAAACGGCGGAGTCATGGCAGGGATGGAACGCTACTTCTCCGCGGACGTGCTGGCGGACATCCTGCGGCGGCTGCCGCCGAGCTCCCGGCGGCGGGCCCGCTTCGTCTGCCGGCACTGGCGCGACGTCGTCAACAAGCGCACCACGGAGATGCGGAGCCGCGCCAAGCCCCTCATCTGGGACGACGGTGGCGTGGCCTACGTCGTCGACGATCTCTCGTCGGCGGAGTCCTGCAGAGAGCTGTGGAGGGCAACGATCAGCGTAATCGATGATTATTGGCGGGGCGATCGGCGCACCTGCCATCTGGTCGGCGCCGCCAACGGCCTGCTTTGTGTCTGTGACAACGCGGAGCGGGCCGGCGGCTCCCTGACGGTGGCCAACCCGGCCACCGGCGAGATGCTCCCCGTCCTGCCACTACCATGCGCCGGCCTGTTCGTGGGGTGCCACCGCCGCAAGGTGAAGTGGGACAGGGCGTACAACTTCGCGTACCATCCCGTGACCGGAAAGTACAAGGTGGTCCACGTCCCGTGGAGCTACGACAGGCTCTTTGACTTTGAGACCGTGCAGGTGATCACGCTGGGGGAGAGGACGTGGCGGGAGGTGCCGCCCCCGGCCGGCGGCGCGAGGTGCGACGTCTCCGCCGGCATAATCACCATCGACGGCGTGATGCACTGGGTAAAGGTGGGCGGCTCCACGAGGATCGTGTCGTTTGATCTTGACACCGAATGTTTTGCCACCACGACCACGTCGCTGCCCGCGCAACCTGACAGTTTCAGCAGCTACCACCTGGCGGAGGTGCACGGGAGGCTAGGCTTTGTCATCTTCCCCGACGTGTGGGTTCTGGAGCAGGGGCGGCGGTGGAGCCGCCGGTACAGGCTTGAGGAAGGTGTCCCGCGGCCGCATTTCGTCTACGGTGATTACGTCCCTGACGTGGATCGACAATTACGTTCAGACAAGTCAAACGAGGATCGACAATTCAGGGTTTTACGCGCATCGTCCAAAAAGCACGCCGCCTTCGGGTTGCTGGAGGCTAGAATGCGAGGGCGTGGAACGGGTCGGTCACCGGGATCATGGGACGCTGGTCGCCAGGATGAAAGGCAACCGCGAGCGCTTCCGGGCGGTAGCCTACGTCGAGACCATGGAGCCGCTCAGTGTTTACATGCATTGATAGGGAATACATTTTTACAGGAGCAGGTACCTACCGGATCCACCATTGATTCATGCCCCAAGATCCGTGCCGCAGACAAAACATTTATGGCGGCATGGATCTTGGGGTATGAATCAATGGTGAATCTTGTGCAGGTAGGTACCGACACCTGTAAATTTTCCGCGTTTTTCGCGTTGATTCATTGATCAGTGGTACTGCTGCTGTAATATCCAACAAATACTTATTAATTTTTGATTTCGTCGACTCCTTTGTGTCCAAGGTCATCTAGACTACCGATTCTCGTTTGTAGAAGAGGCGGTAGGCGTCTCAACCAATGCGTATGCGGAGGCAATGGGGTGTGCGTCTACTGTTGTGAATTTTTGGAGGAAAAAGTCCATTTTAAATCTTAAACTCGTAGGTGTTAGATGAATCAAACTCGAAACTTATAAATCTCGATCATTTTTGAACCCTCAGCCAGTTTTTCATTACTGAAAATAAAAATACCAAACTAAATAATTTGTTGTACTCACTGACTAAGATGGCCCACTGTCACATCTATCTTCTACCTAAGCAACGGCCACATGGAAAACCAGTAACCGACAATAGCAGCATGTCAGCGTCTGCAGGTCGTCCTCCGTTGGCTTGCATGGCCGTAGCTTGGCGATCGACAGATCGGGAAGAAACGGACGGACGAGCCGGTGTGGCCAGGGACCGTTGTCTAGGTGAAGAGCTGAAGCGAGCAAGCCACGCCATGGCAATCACACTGAAAATATACGTTGTTCCTTCTAGTGGAATAAGAACGAGCTGCTAGTATACAAACCCTGTTCGATCTCGATACTAGCATATTTGGGATAGGGGGAAGGCAGCGGGGAGGCTGAAGGTGGTCTTCGTCACCGTCACTGCCCCGCAATCGATTCTCCGACAGTCATCCACTGCTCCTTCCTGGCGAGGGACGGTTGGAGGTGATCAGAGCAGCTTCTCTTCGGTGGTTGCCAAAAAATCGATGGCGACATCGAACTCCGGCAGAGGTGGTGGCCGCGGTGCGCCGGGGGCGGCGTACAACTATGGGAGGGGTGGGGGGAGTGGAGGTCCTCCTCCGAGGATCAACTTCCCCACTGGCCGTCCTCCTAGAGGGTACCCGGCGGATGCTTTTTCCGCCCCTGCCCATCGTCAGCAAACAAGGCAAATCGGTGGTGGAGGTGGTGACACGCCGCCTCCGTGTTGAAGGTGTCGAAGCCGGCGCCCAGGTGGCCAGCATGATCCTCCCCCGGGTGCGTTACTTGGCGCCCCTCTTCCCGTTCGATCTCCTCTTCGAGGATTTTGACCAAGACGAGGACCGCGTGGCTCCAGTTGTCGAGTAGGTGAAGGCGAGGCTGCAGAGGAGCTGAGGCTCCGCGGGGCGCGATCTCCTGTACCCGCTCCTGCTGTTTTAGCCCTGTGTAATAAACAGTTGCTACTCCAGATAGGTTATGTAATCGCTTGTTTCAATCCCTCGTAAGCGCGTGATCCTTTTGTTGTCGATTCCTGCAATTTCCCTTTGGCCAGAGTTCTAGTCTTATTTGGCGCAGTTTTCCCTGTGTTCCGGGGTACCTTTGCACGCCTGCGCAGAGCCCGGGGAAGCGTTGACCGGAACCACCTACCCCTCCCCGAGTTGCGTCTCCGCACAAAGGTCGCTCCGTTCATTGGCGATCTGTCCCGGCGAAGATCCCCGGGGCTCGACCCGAACAAATCTCCGAGGACTACCTCTCCCCGATGAATGCCCTTTCTATCCACTCAGGTTTCGCCCTCAAAGACTAACCTTCTTCCTCATGGAAAAGGCAAGACGACCTTCACTATAGACGCGGAAGGGAAAGTTATTGTGGCGCCCCGACCCGACTGCTATACAGTGATACTGTGTCCCCGGTTATCCGATACCACCAGACACACTATCAAAGCATAATAGAGAGATCAAGACTTGTGGAACAACTGGCACATCACAGACTCTACGGCACAAATCATATAGTTCAACTCTTATAATAGAGAAAGATAGCAAAATACAACCAGAGGTCACAGACCCAACATTACAACAAGCGGAAGCAAATTAGGTTGTTCTAAACAACAAGAACCAAATTATGGCCTAAGAGGCCTGCAGAAAAACATCCAGCGCCAGCTGTTCCGGGATGTCCCAAGCTGCCACCTGGGAACCCCAGACTACTCGTCGACGTCCACAAAGAACCCACCTTCGAAGTCGGTGAAGTCCTCCTCTGAAACAAAACGAACGACGTTGAGTTCGACGAACTCGCAAGATTATATATAGAGCTTTAGCTCGATGAGGCTTTCAAAGTTTTATGGCTGTTTTGCATAAAGCTGATTTTATTTATGAAAACATAACTCAATGGCATCGACTATTCAGAGTATTTTCAAGAGGGGGTAAGAAGTGACTCTTTTCTCGATCACTCTTCTCAACATCAACCACAGTACCTGTTCATCAAAGGCACCTCCCCGAATCACCCTCGAGGAAGTCAACCTTGCAATCTTGAGTGGTACCTCTAGTACCCAGTTTTTAATCATTCCGTTAAAGTTATTCTATGATCCTACCTTCACTTCCCAAGTTGTCCGTAACCGTGGACACGGCTTTTCGAAAAGATTTAACCCTGCAGGGGTGCATTGTGTTTACCTTCGGTACCGCCCGGCTCATTGCCTACGCTTAGCTCTCTTCCGGGGAAAGCCGGCTGAGTGGGAACGGTTACAACCTTTACCTTGTTAAGGACTAACCGAGGATCATCAGTGAGGACGGAGCAGCGGATCATCAACACCGTGCCCCGTGGCCACTCATTTTCCTAACACCACCATCCTCATCCCAGTCTTGGTCACCATCACAACGCACACGCAAATGGAAAACCAAACTAGAGGACCCTGGCTAGTCCCGCTCAAGTTAGTTGGTCGACGGGGGTTCCATATAGCCCACCGAAAGGAAGCGCGCTCATTCTTGGTTCAAGAGGTAAAGAACTCGCACCTAGGCGGCGAGAGTGAGACAAAACACCACCATACCAAAGTGGCCTCTCATCCCCACCTTTAAGCATTTTATTACTTGTCACCACAATTTTTTCAACATCATCTGAACACTTCAACAACCTGTTTCCAACATGAAGTATCCATCGGACGGCTAAGCATTTAACTAAGCATGGCTAAGCATCAACATTGCATAGTTTAAGTATTTCAGGCCAACAATACAATCCTATGGATAATAGGAGGGGAAACAGGTAATTGGCATCGGAATCTTAATGCAACTATAGGATACTCTAATCCAATAAAATTGACATTTGGAACCGCATGCAATATTATAGTGGAGAAAATATTTGCGGAAACATAGGATAAGATATGCTCAGAGGGGGGATTACGCTTGCCTTGAACAAGGTGCTGGTAGTACGGCTCTTCGGGGTATTGTGGAGTAACCGCGGCTGCTTGATCTATCGAAGCACAACAACGGAAGAGCAATCAATCACCACACATGCTCTAGCAAATGCAATGCGCAAACACATGATGGCATGACATTTTAGATGCACCAACTTATTTATAGCTATGCAGCAATTTAAATGGGGTGCAAGAATAATTACTTCCACCGGAGAAGGAATTTCCCCATATTTAACTTAGTGATTAAAATTAGTTCTAGAGCACATTACTGTAATGGTGATCAAATATGCATGATGATGATGATTCTGGGTGATTCATGTTTTTCTGAACATTTTGGTATAAAGAACACATTTTTCGGAGGTCCCGATAAAAAGTTATTAATTTTATAAATTCCTCTTTTAAATTATCAATTTTAATTGATTTGATTTCAGCAACTATAGAAATTAATTACTCGTATTCGGGAGAGGGGATGAATTAGTCGAATCGTAGGATTCGATGTTCCTAAAGGCGTGAGGGGGTAGCGGGAATCATGTGCTAGATGGGAGGAAATGGAAAAAGAGATCCTCTGGAAAAAACAGATCAACCGGCCTATGGCCCGGTTGGGCCGGTTGTGAGGCCGGCCTCGTAACAGAGAGCTCCGGCTCTCAGCCCGGCTGGGCCGGCCCAACAGCCGGTTAGTGGCCCGAGCGAAACGGCACTGAGCCCGGCTAAAACCGTCTTCTTGACCGGGCGCTCGAGCAACGACGGCGTCGTGCTGCGCGCACGGCACGGCGAGGACACGGCCAAGCAGAGCAAGGGGAGAGGGGAAAAAGGGGCAGCGAGGGCGGCAGGCTCACCACGAAGTCGACGGAGGGGACGGGGAGGCCGGAGAATGCTTGTCGACGACGGAATTAGGCGGCGGAGCTCGGGTGGCCGTGCGGGGAAACGGGGTTGGCGGCGGCGATGCACGGCGTCCCCAGCCAATTCCTCGTGCGGTGACGGAGCAGGTGGCGCGGCGGAGTGGGTGGTGGTCGTCGATTCGCCGCGGAAGCTCTCAAACGTCGGCAACGAGCACGGCGGGCTCGAGCGGCGCCGCGGCCATGGAGAGGAAAATAGAGGGAGAGAGAGGAGCGCGTGGGGGGGGGGGCAGTGAGTGAGGACGTGGTCCTCGGGTGCCCATTCTTCTGCAGGTGGAGGCAGCGAGGGCGCGGGCCCCATGGCGAGCCCGTGGCGGAGCTGGTGCGACGCGAGCAGAGCTCACGCGTCGCTACAGAGGAAGAAGAACCGATTTTACAAAGTGCCCCCTGGAAAACTTGCTGCCAACACGTATAGGTCCCTGGCTGTTTCTTTTAAAACCCTTTTAAAACCAGCAGCAACTTCATGGATTTTATTAAGGCAATAAACAATTTTAGAAAAATTTGAGAAAATTTGGGGAGGCTCCCCTTATCACCTAGTTACTCCACAAAAATTGGGGTTTGAAAATAAATTGTTTTGACCAACTTTTGTTCATAGGTTAAAAAATAAGCATTTTGCTAAATTCAAAACTGTTGCCCCTTTAGAAATTTATAGCAATTGAGAAATATTATTTCCAAACTCTTGGAACTTCCTTGACCAATATAACATGTCAAAGTAATTTTGTTTTACAAGTTGAGTGCCTTCCTTGATTTGAGATTTTGTTTAAACAAGTTTAGCATTTTGTTTTCCAATGTTGTCAAACCCAATTTGTGTGTTGTTTAGCAACTTAATATGGATGCCATGATGCAATGCAACACAAAAGCGAAAATTTTACTCGGGTTTTTAGGTTTCCGAACTTTGGGCTGTTACAACTCTACCCTCCTTACAGGAATGTCGTCCCGAGATTCTTAGAGTAGGACAGAGGGAAAGGGTTACAACGGTACTACACGATCTTCTCACTTCAGGTGGCTTCCTTCTTGAAGAGGTTGATCGAGGGCATCATGAAGATCTTCATCGGCTTCCCTTCAAGGTCACTATCAAAGTACACCATAGGAAAGAAGGAAACCTCTCCGGAAGGATGGGTCTTGGTGAAACTACAACGATCAGGTACCTCCTAGTAGAATCCTAGGATGAGACTTCCGGCATCCCTTGGATTGACAGTTAGGAAACACAAGCATTTGACGGGAGATTGATAAGAGTTTCCAGTTGGTAGACAACTGCTTCCCAAAGATTCAGAATATGAACTTTGCACAAGGCCTTGAATTTCTGAGGGAGAGTGTTGAAACAAGATTTCAACAGTTGAAGAGGTAACTTGTACTAGTCGGCTTGAGTAAAACTTTCCTCACGGAGGAGCATTTCAGATCACTGGAGAAGGATCGGAAAGCTAGATCGAGAGAACCTCAGAAACTCCGCAAATGTTAGTATTGGGAACACTTCTTGATTTTCCAGACATCAGGACAAGCTTCTTGAGGATCACCAACTATCGTTTCTGATGGGGAGTCAAACCTGGGAAGTGTAGAGATACTTCAGACTCAGCACCGGTAGGAATAGGAAGCTTTGCAGTGCATACCAACGGATTACCATTGCTAGGACCCCAAGAGTTGGACTACAAGGTCTAACTCCAAAGGAGGAACGGGATTGCGGAAATCGCGGATTAGCAACTTGTCAGGAGACAACTGCCCCAATTGGATATCTTGTAGCGAGACACGATTGAGTTCTTGATGGGAAACACCAATGAAGACGAAGAAGTTCTCAGACTTCCTCTCTTTCCGGAACAATTCGAGCAGTGGCCTGGATGCATAGATGAAGTTTCTCAAGGAATAGAGGTAACAACATACCATTCCGAGAGTCTTCTACACATGCATGATCGAGTTGAGATGATTCCGAGGAAACCAGACGATTCACTCAGATCCACGGCGACATCTTTCAGCAATTGCACGTGAACCAGGAAAAGTCACTTCTAACTCCAGAACACATACCTTGTGAAGACACAAAGTTAGTTCCAACAATTTTCTAATGCTAACGCCCAATATCCAATATGAATCTCCTCAAACATGGAGAAGATAAGAAGGTAGTTGATGGGCTCAACCACAAACTTATCCAGATACTCCAAGACGGTAGACTCATATTTCACCAGAACGAGGCCTTAGTATTGGTCAGACTAACACATTCAGGTAGGTAGGTCTGAGTTTGATTTGACGATAGCCCAACTCAAATCAAAAGATTTAGAGGTTAGCATATCCAACGAGGAGATACTTCCTGGCTTCAACACGGACAGACTAGACATCCCTTTAGGAAGGAACTATTTCGGATAGAGCTCTTGTCTTTCAACTCTTCAAGTGGTTTAGCTCAACCGAATAATTCAGGACATCCAGCACAATTTTCTTGGAGCAGGGAGTTGTTCAAAGAACCAGCTTACTCATAAGCTCAACATCACGGTCAGGTGACAACCTGGCGATACTTCTGGAAAGACCTACAGAATGTCACGATCCACACATAGGATATCACGACATACCGTGGATCTTGAGTTCAAGAGAGGATCATGCCTTTCAAGGCACAACGAGGTGGTCTTGGGAGCTTCGGCACGAACCTAGCTCTTTGACCGAGGGAGTGCATCAGAGCCAACTGACTTGGTAGCACTGTCAAACTCAGCTTATTGATTTGCTAACCAATCATGCTAAGGAGGGCAATGGATATCCTGGAATTTCCGCACAGCTAAGAATATCCGATAGCTACATCATTACTCACGTCTCATCCTTCTCGAGTAACAAGTCACTCGGAACACGGAGAGTAACGAGGAGTAAGAGCATCACTTCATCAAGAGGATCATGACACTCAGCACGACCCCTTGATATAAAGAGTGTGACACTCTGAGGTGGAGCAGAACAAAAGCTAAACAAGGCCCTCATTCTGAAGATTACAATACTTTGACCTGGTCCGAGAAGTGGACAAGGTACTAGAGTTGTTTCTCTTAACAGGACGAAGTGGAAAGTCTTGACGGACCAAGAGAGTGACTTGCATCGGAACATACCAACGCACGATGAAACTTTACTGTCAACAGACAGACAAAGGTCGGAAAGTAGATCAGAGTACGAAACATACTCAGGAGGATCCTAAGATGTTGAAGATGCACCGGTTATTACTCAATTGTGGTAACCATGCCCAAAAGGAGAGATGCAGCAGAGTCAAGAACATAGATGGGGGGATTCGTTAAGAGAATTCTGGTCATAACTCAGATGGTTCCAAGACAGAATCTAGAGCAAGGCTAAGGGAGCTGAAGTTACATAGCCAGCTGAGGTATGGGAAGTTAAGGTTCAACCATTTGCCACACAGACCACATGCAGGACTTGGGTTAAAGGTCAGCTTCATGTGCCGAGAATCATAAATAGTATAACGATCACATGGGTAAGAACCCGCACAATTCATCATACCAGACTCACAGCACAATCCGGGACCTTCGGTTCAAGACCTTGAGTTAAAATCCGGCAACATCGAGGATAATCACATGCTCCTTCGTTGGGTAACAGGATTCAAACATCTGAGTTGATTTGGGATTGCAACGCAGCGGGAGCAACTGGACACATAACACTAAAGGTCGAACCCAACCCCGTTTTACTCCTAATTTTGAAGTAACAAATGAGAAGTAAAACTTTTAACTCAAATCGAGGTAAGGTTGCTCCGAGATTAGAGGGTAACCAGGTAAGGAGTAAAAAGAATCCTAAGATGGTTTTCACAACTCATTTTTAGGTTCAAAATATTTTCACAAACACTAGACTCAACGTCGACCAGTAGAAGGGTTTCCTACAGGCAGTACTGCTCTGATACCAACTTGTGGCGCCCCGACCCGACTGCTATACAGTGATACTGTGTCCCCGGTTATCCGATACCACCAGACACACTATCAAAGCATAATAGAGAGATCAAGACTTGTGGAACAACTGGCACATCACAGACTCTACGACACAAATCATATAGTTCAACTCTTATAATAGAGAAAGATAGCAAAATACAACCAGAGGTCACATACCCAACATTACAACAAGCGGAAGCAAATTAGGTTGTTCTAAACAACAAGAACCAAATTATGGCCTAAGAGGCCTGCAGATAAACATCCAGCGCCAGCTGTTCCGGGATGTCCCAAGCTGCCACCTGGGAACCCCAGACTACTCGTCGACGTCCACAAAGAACCCACCTTCGAAGTCGGTGAAGTCCTCCTCTGAAACAAAACAAACGACGTTGAGTTCGACGAACTCGCAAGATTATATATAGAGCTTTAGCTCGATGAGGCTTTCAAAGTTTTATGGCTGTTTTGCATAAAGCTGATTTTATTTATGAAAACATAACTCAATGGCATCGACTATTCAGAGTATTTTCAAGAGGGGTAAGAAGTGACTCTTTTCTCGATCACTCTTCTCAACATCAACCACAGTACCTGTTCATCAAAGGCACCTCCCCGAATCACCCTCGAGGAAGTCAACCTTGCAATCTTGAGTGGTACCTCTAGTACCCAGTTTTTAATCATTCCGTTAAAGTTATTCTATGATCCTACCTTCACTTCCCAAGTTGTCCGTAACCGTGGACACGGCTTTTCGAAAAGATTTAACCCTGCAGGGGTGCATTGTGTTTACCTTCGGTACCGCCCGGCTCATTGCCTACGCTTAGCTCTCTTCCGGGGAAAGCCGGCTGAGTGGGAACGGTTACAACCTTTACCTTGTTAAGGACTAACCGAGGATCATCAGTGAGGACGGAGCAGCGGATCATCAACACCGTGCCCCGTGGCCACTCATTTTCCTAACACCACCATCCTCATCCCAGTCTTGGTCACCATCACAACGCACACGCAAATGGAAAACCAAACTAGAGGACCCTGGCTAGTCCCGCTCAAGTTAGTTGGTCGACGGGGGTTCCATATAGCCCACCGAAAGGAAGCGCGCTCATTCTTGGTTCAAGAGGTAAAGAACTCGCACCTAGGCGGCGAGAGTGAGACAAAACACCACCATACCAAAGTGGCCTCTCATCCCCACCTTTAAGCATTTTATTACCTGTCACCACAATTTCTCCACCATCATCTGAACACTTCAACAACCTGTTTCCAACATGAAGTATCCATCGGACGGCTAAGCATTTAACTAAGCATGGCTAAGCATCAACATTGCATAGTTAAGTATTTCAGGCCAACAATACAATCCTATGGATAATAGGAGGGGAAACAGGTAATTGGCATCGGAATCTTAATGCAACTATAGGATACTCTAATCCAATAAAATTGACATTTGGAACCGCATGCAATATTATAGTGGACAAAATATTTGCGGAAACATAGGATAAGATATGCTCAGAGGGGGGATTACGCTTGCCTTGAACAAGGTGCTGGTAGTACGGCTCTTCGGGGTATTGTGGAGTAACCCCGGCTGCTTGATCTATCGAAGCACAACAACGGAAGAGCAATCAATCACCACACATGCTCTAGCAAATGCAATGCGCAAACACATGATGGCATGACATTTTAGATGCAACAACTTATTTATAGCTATGCAGCAATTTAAATGGGGTGCAAGAATAATTACTTCCACCGGAGAAGGAATTTCCCCATATTTAACTTAGTGATTAAAATTACTTCTAGAGCACATTACTGTAATGATGATCAAATATGCATGATGATGATGATTCTGGGTGATTCATGTTTTTCTGAACATTTTGGTATAAAGAACACATTTTTCGGAGGTCCCGATAAAAAGTTATTAATTTTATAAATTCCTCTTTTAAACTATCAATTTTAATTGATTTGATTTCAGCAACTATAGAAATTAATTACTCGTATTCGGGAGAGGGGGATGAATTAGTTGAATCGTAGGATTCGATGTTCCTAAAGGCGTGAGGGGGTAGCGGGAATCATGTGCTAGAAGGGAGGAAATGGAAAAAGAGATCCTCTGGAAAAAACAGATCAACCGGCCTGTGGCCCGGTTGGGCCGGTTGTGAGGCCGGCCTCGTAACAGAGAGCTCCGGCTCTCAGCCCGGCTGGGCCGGCCCAACAGCCGGTTAGTGGCCCGAGCGAAATGGCACTGAGCCCAGCTAAAACCGTCTTCTTGACCGGGCGCTCGAGCAACGACGGCGTCGTGCTACGCGCACGGCACGGCGAGGACACGGCCAAGCAGAGCAAGGGGAGAGGGGAAAAAGGGGCAGCGAAGGCGGCAGGCTCACCACGAAGTCGACGGAGGGGACGGGGAGGCCGGAGAATGCTTGTCGACGATGGAATCAGGCGGCGGAGCTCGGGTGGCCGTGCGGGGAAACGGGGTTGGCGGCGGCGATGCACGGCGTCCCCGGCCGATTCCTCGTGCGGTGACGGAGCAGGTGGCGCGGCGGAGTGGGTGGTGGTCGTCGATTCGCCGCGGAAGCTCTCAAATGTCGGCAACGAGCACGGCGGGCTCGAGCGGCGCCGCGGCCATGGAGAGGAAAATAGAGGGAGAGAGAGGAGCGCGTGGGGGGGGGGGGGGCAGTGAGTGAGGAGGTGGTCCTCGGGTGCCCATTCTTCTGCAGGTGGAGGCAGCGAGGGCGCGGGCCCCATGACGAGTCCGTGGCGGAGCTGGTGCGACGCGAGCAGAGCTCGCGCGTCGCTACAGAGGAAGAAGAACCAATTTTACAAAGTGCCCCTGGAAAACTTGCTGCCATCACGGATAGGTCCCTGGCTGTTTCTTTTAAAACCCTTTTAAAACCAGCAGCAACTTCATGGATTTTATTAAGGCACTAAACAATTTTAGAAAAATTTGAGAAAATTTGGGGAGGCTCCCCTTATCACCTAGTTACTCCACAAAAATTGGGGTTTGAAAATAAATTGTTTTGACCAACTTTTGTTCATAGGTTCAAGAATAAGCATTTTGCTAAATTCAAAACTGTTGCCCCTTTAGAAATTTATAGCAATTGAGAAATATTATTTCCAAACTCTTGGAACTTCCTTGACCAATATAACATGTCAAAGTAATTTTGTTTTACAAGTTGAGTGCCTTCCTTGATTTGAGATTTTGTTTAAACAAGTTTAGCATTTTGTTTTCCAATGTTGTCAAACCCAATTTGTGTGTTGTTTAGCAACTTAATATGGATGCCATGATGCAATGCAACACAAAAGCGAAAATTTTACTCGGGTTTTTAGGTTTCCGAACTTTGGGCTGTTACAGTTATTCGGGTAGAAGAACTTAGCTTTTTGCCAGAATTTCGACCGTACTTTTCTGCCCACGGGAACCGTCTTGGTTCCCGAGCTCCACGTCGGGTGCGGCCGAGTACCCCCAAGCCACTGTGTTCACACAAAAGCTCTCCCTCCTTCTTTCCCCTCAACTTCTACGAGGCATCTGCGCACCTTGAACCTAAGCGCGGGTCTCCCTTCGGTACTTTCGATGCCCACTCCGCGTGTTGGATTCATCTTAGTCCGAGTTTGGCGAGGAAGCCCCTTCCTCCCCGGCCCAGGTTTGTGTCTATGTTTCTCGTGCGGGAAGCGAGGCGTTAGATATGAGGGGTGATACACAGGTAGATACAAGCATAGTTTATTGAACGCTAAGGAGGATCAACTTTCCAAAGGATACAGTGGGCTACACTCGGGTATGCCCGTCTCTGGTCTTCTTAGGCGACTCCGGCAAGACTTGACGTGGTTGAGCATCTCCCGTCTTGGCCTTGGTGTGCGGTTCGGGCGCTGGGACCTCCGGGAACGCTCCTCGTCCCCGGGCTTAGCAGCCCCTCGACTTCTTGGCGGGTCCCCTGGTGGCCGCGCGGGATGGGCAGTCCCTGGCGTGCACAACACCGCTTGGCCGGAACCTCCCGCCTCCGTCCGGTACTTCCTCCTAAGGTTGGCGAGGTCGCGTATGGCGCGGCACTCGCGGGCGTCGTGGACTCCGGTGTCGTGCACTGGGAACCACGGCGCCGGCGCGTCCCTCGCATGCCATTGTCCCTCGCTGACGGGTATCCCCTGTAGCTCGACGGGGTAGTGGGATCCACCCGCGGAGCCATGCAGGGGTACCCGCCGCATGGCCGCTTCCCGGTCGCGCCCGTCGTCTTCCGCTCCAAGCCTCCTTGGAGAGGGGATGGAGAGCCTTACTGATCAATTGAGTTTAGGGGGGTTTATGTCGTTCTCTCCACAGGGATCAAATTATTAGTGCTCTTTGTTTCCAGAAGCTAAGCCAAATTCGAAGGTTGGATTTTACTGAAGAAAAGCAGGGTTTTAGCAGGATTTAAACAGATCAAAACATTCAGAACATAAAAAGACAGGTTCTTTCTTGTCAGGCAATAGAACTAGCAACAGGGGGCTAAGGAAGATTGTTTCAACACACAAGCTTGCAGAGATCAACTCAACATGTCACAGATCAAACACATCATGCATAAAACAAGCAAGATTCAGAAAGTACACTGAACTGTGTCACTCAATTTACTGTCACAACCAAATCCAACAAGCTCTACACACAGATGAATGATCTACTAGTTTCTAAATAGTTTACACAGAGGATTGGAAGAGGGAGCCTTGGCTGTTGCTCACTGATGCTTGTCGAAGCAGGGGAAGCAGAGATGTAGAAAAGGGTGGATGTAGAAGCAGGGGAAGCAGGGAAGAAGACAGGGGCAGATGCAGATCATGAGCTTCAGTTCACCATGGCCTTGGGCTTCTCATCCTCATCTGCATGTTCATCTTCTTCTTCTTCTTCTTCTTCTTCTTCTTGCCTTTCTTGCTGTTCTTGCTGTTCTTGCTGGTTGGTGGAAAGTGTGGTGTGGTGGCCGAAAGTGGAGTGGAGGATGGTTGCGTTGTGTTGTGTGGGTCCTCCTGTTGCTTTATACACCTTTTCCCTTTTGGTGGTGAGGTCCTGCGAGTTGGTGGAGAGGAGGAAGGTTCCCCCCTTCAGCTTGGTCACAGTGCACATGGGGTGTTCCCCTCTTTTCCACCTTTTTGCCTTTTGAGGCTTTCTTCATCCCCAAGTTGATCTCATTCTCAAGGCTTGTTCAAACTTGTTCAAACTTCTCTTTTGAATCACTTTCTGATAGCACTTGGGTAGCTCTTCTACTAGCACTTGGATAACTTTACTGACAGAGCATGGGTATCTTTCTGTTTTTTGCCTGGGTCACTTCTTCACTGGAGCAGGGGTAACTTCTGTGCTGCTGCTTCCATAACTTCTTCACTTAATAACTTCTGAAGAATGTGCCTTTGCGCACTGTCCTACAAAATAGACACAATGCTATGGCATGCAGCTAAAATCCTTTACTGTATAGCTAAATGTGAGCAAGGTTTAGGGTTTTAGGGTTCAGATAAGTGCATATAAATTAGAGTGATCAAACCCCACACCCGAACCTTTGCTTGTCCCCAAGTAAAGCAGATAAGATGAAAATGACAATAGCCTGATAATGAACAGTGCACAATTCTGAAAACACAATAGTTCAGGCATATTGGATTCAGAGCAGTAGCTGCATACAAATATTGCAAATTCTAACTCTGAAACAAGTATCAAATAGCAGAATTTATAAATTTCTAGGTTCAGAGACTTTGGATTAACAAGATAAGACAGTTGCAAGGAAATTGAATGGAAATGATCCAGGAAATAGCCATTATGCAGAAATGAGTGTTAACTGAATGCAGAGTCAGTGCTTCACCTACTACAGTTCCCAGGAACATAATAGGCTAATGCTTTAGTCAAACATGAGTTAGTTAAGCAGTTCCTTGTTAATTTATCAGAGTTAGTGCTTCACAAACTACAATCCCAGGATCATAGCTGCTAATGCCAAAAATTGCTTCAGATTTCTGTCAGAAACTTCAGGTTAGTGCTTCACATACCACAATCCCAGGATCATGGTTGCTAATGCAAAAATTGTTTACAATCACAAAATTCTTAGTTAATTTCACTTGTTAGTGCTTCACATACCACAATCCCAAGATCATGATTGCTAATGCAAAAAATGCAGAATGCAGTTAGGACATGGCTCTAAAATGGATCATCTCATCCAGTTTCTAAGCCATTTGCATTATACAGGTTTTCCAAAAGTTTTGAACAGAGACATAAATAAATTCTGTTTTGATAAATGATTCTGAACATAAGCATTTGCAAGAACTATAAGCAGATACAATGCAAGATTCTCAATAGTATGAAAGGTTGTTTAAACATAACAGAGCAATAGGTGAATCTTTTACTGTAATAACAATTTCTCACAAAGCCAACTAATGATAAAATCTTCAGAAATCATGGCATAAAGATGATATTCATGATGGAATTTGGTTTTAGGAATTGGAATGTCTTCACCTGGTGTTTACTTCTGCTCCTTGCTTCATGAGATCACTGCCAAACCTCTCCATTCCTCCTTTATTCCGTAACTGAAAACAAAAACAAAAGAAAAACAACCAAATAGCAAATAAAGGAAAGAAGTATGAAAATAGCATAAAAAGGTATCAGGCAGCCTCCTAATGATCGCTTGTTTAAGGTCATGAGCCTGACCATAGCACATCTTCACTGGTTCTCCACTTCAGAAGATGCATTGGAAGCATCCTCTGGCTCATCATCCTCTGTTTCATCAGTGTCTTCAGTCTCAATTTTCTCTCCAACCACATAGTGCTTCAGCCTCTGGCCATTCACCTTGAAAGTACCTTCAGATGGACTCTGTACCTCAAAAGCACCATGTCCTAGGTCTTTCTTGATGACACAGGGACCAAACCATCTTGACTTGAATTTTCCAGAGAACAAATGGAGCATGGAATCGTACACAAAAACTGTCTGGCCAACACTGAATTCTTTTCTGAGAATGTATTTGTCATGCCACTTTTTTGCTTTTTCCTTGTAAATCTTGGAACTCTCATAAGCTTCATGTCTCAGCTCCTCCAGTTCACACATCTGCAACTTTCTTGCACTTCCAGCCTTTCCCAAATCCATGTTCAACTTCTTGATTGCCCACTGAGCTCTGTGCTCTAACTCAACAGGCAAATGACATGCTTTTCCATAGACAAGCCTGAATGGTGAAATTCCAATAAGTGTTTTGTATCCTATTCTGTATGTGATGCATGTAAAATGCATACATGAACTTTGCATTATTTTTACTTATATTCCAGTCATATTTGCATCATATTTCCTATTTTTATGGAATTAACCCTACGCAGGCAGAAAACCCTATTCTATATTTTAATGTTTCAGGGACCCAAACGACGTCCAAATGTCCTAGAAATTTACGAGCATCATTTTTTGGAAGGAACAAAGCGTGGGAGCGAATGAAGCAAACAAGCGGAGGCCCGATGGCCAAGATAAGTGGGCCCACGCGGCCCATGTACCTGGCCGCGTGGGGCCCCTCCTTTTGGGCCTCGGAGCTCCGCTGCCGTCGATCTTTCCTCCACCGACTCCGTTTTGACCTAAAAACGCCTATAAAAAAAGTCCCCCGACGTTCTCTGGAAGGAGCGCCGCAGAAACACAGAAACACCGAAACAGAGACCTGGAACTGCAGATTGGAGGGGGAAAACTCCGGCGGGGCGCTGCCGGCGTGGTCTCCATCTTCTCCAACGACTTCTCCACCGTCTCCATGATGAAGAGGGAGTAGTCCACCTCTGGACTATGGGGTTTGTGGAAGTAACTTATGTATCTCTCTCTCTCGAGCTTCACTAATTAGTACCGTATGAGCTGCTGAACATGATTACGGTCATCTATGTAATAGCTTTGTGGTGGATCTTTTTATGAGTTAATATATGTATGAGATTGCAATGGTTTTGTTTCGGTTATGAAATTAGATGCATATTATGTACCCCGTTCTTATTTACTTGTTATGATCAAGCTTGTTTATGAGAGCGTGTGAGGGGGAACGTGTGCATTAGTTGGAGTAACGGGGGGTGGCTAGTGCAGTGAATGTGAGAGAAAGTTCTGCGATCCACTTGGGTATCTTTACCTTACTTTGTTGCCTCACTAGGGATAAAAAGAAATACCATGCTACCGGAGATGTGGGTGTGACCATTGCCACTTCCTCCATGACTAGATCTAGCATGTTCTTATTTTATGTCATGATACTTATTGCTATGATACTTATTCCATCGCCACTTCATGTCATGATACTTATTCCATCGCCACTTCCTCCATCGCCACTTCATGTCATGATACTTATTGCTATACTCTGAGTTATCTCAATTACTGAGGTGTTATGATTTAGTTCGCATCTTGGTGGAGTATAAGAGAGACTGATAACCAAAAGGTCTATATGTTAGGACGTGATGCCCATATAATTATAACTTGTCATTAAACTGTTGTGTTGCAATCTCATATGTCAATTCTAGTGTTCCATTGTCTACCACTTTATTAAAGAGAGAGTGCATTTGTGAAACCATGAACCCCGGTCCATTTTTAATCATAAGAAACACCTTTCCAACCACTTTTACTACTTTACCATTTTCTGCCATTTAAAAATCCGAAAATACAAAAACACTTTTACATCTTGCATTCATCATATAAAACCCAAAAAAATCATTTATCATTGCTACCACCATCCTTGCATATTTATTTACCACCATTGCATATTTATTTCTTGTTTGCATTGCATATTATCTTGATATAATTCTCACACCTTGTGCTTGACAACCACTAGGTGAGGTTGAGGACCAAAACATTTACTTTGTTTTGTAGGTAACCAAAAGAAGGATAAGAAAGATAAATCTTCACTACTGATTCCCCGAGAGTTCGGTATTAAACCCTCGAGTCACCCTCGTGGGGAAAACACGTCTTCCACTTACTACACACTCTGCACTTGGAGTCTCAACCTAACCCATTTACTTTTCACGCAGGTAACTACGTGAAGGGCCATCAAGACTGTTTTCTGGCGCCGTTGCCGGGGAATCATTGCTGAAAGGTTTATCCAAGGGTCCCCTGCACTAGTTCTGTTTTCTAGCGTCGGGTTTATCCAAGGATTTCTCACCAAGTCAACTTCATCACCAACTTGTGCTAACACCTAAGCTTGGGGAGGTTGCACCTACGTGAGCATCATCTTATCCATCTTTAACTTCAAAGCAATTTATCTTTTTTTGTCATTGTCTTGCATATTTATTTTCAGTTTTGCATAAAAAATTAAAAAAACACATAAAAACTTGCATAATGGAAAAGAGAACCTTCTGGCCATTTAGTGTTAAGAACTTTCCTCAAGATATAAATATCTCTGTTGAGAAATGTGAGGTAGATCCTAATATCATGAAAGCAATTTACGAATACCGTTTTTATGGGAAACCAAAAGAAGATCCCATACCTCATCTTAAGAAGTTTAATGAAAGGTGCAAAATGTTAAATTTGAGCCATGCTAATATTAAAATAAAGCTTTTTCCTTACTCCCTAGGTGGAAAAGCCTTAGATTGGATATTGAGATGGCCACCTGGAAATTTTAGCACTTGGTTTAATTTAAAAGCTGCATTCATTGAAAGATTTTGTTCCATTGAAAAGGTCTGTAATCTTAGACAAATAATTATCACCTTTAAACAAGAAGAGGATGAACCTCAAGTGAAAACATGGGAAAGATTTACAGGTATAGCTTTTGGAATGGAACATGGTCTTAGGGATTGGATGCTCATGCATGTGTTTTATAGAGGATTGTCTGAAACCTCTAAAGTCTTTTTGGATAATGAATGTAAGGATTCTTTTATGAATACTTCTGCTACTGACACTCACTATTTACTTGATGGCTTGTTTTGGAAGTAAGAATTAAAGAAAGTTTAGAAAAAGCCCAAGTACCGGAAGATGTGTTTGATGACCGTTATGAAATATTTAACCTATATAATAGGGAAAAGAAAGTTGAAGAAGTTAAAATGCTTAGTGAAGTCAAGAAACCATTGTTTGACTTAGGGAATTGTATCTTGCATGACTTAATATCTATCTTACAAAAATTTGCAACTGATCCTTCCATCAACTACAACCAAGCTGGTTTTGGTTCATATATTGCTAATCATGTCTTGAAAGAAAAGATTGCTACGTACAACCAAGAGGCTATGATACCACCTAAGCTTGGGGATGTATGGATTCTCAAAGTCCTAGTAACCATTGGAAAAGAGACACACCATGCTATACTTGATCTAGGATCTAGTGTCTCTGTTTTATCTAAAGAACTATATGAAGTAATTGAATTAAAGAATCTTCAAAAATGCTCTATTGAACTTGCACTTGCTGATGATTCCATTAAACATGCTTTAGGAAGATGTTTTGGTAGAGTTACATATGACATTTGTGCCTGTTGATTTTCTAATCATGGATATGGGGAATAAAACCTCTAGACCAATTATTCTTGGAAGACCTTTTCTTCGTACTACAGGTGCTATCATTGATTTAAAAGAAGGGAATGTGAAGTTTCAGTTTCCACACAAGAAATGTATGGAACACTTCCCAAGGAAGAGGGGCACATCATTCAAGCTTCCTCATGAGCTTCGTCCACAATAAACATCAAGTAAGAAGCCTAGCTATATGGCTATAAAGAAAGCGCTTTACGGGAGGCAAACCGGTTGTTTTTATTTGTGATTTTCTTTGTGTCCTCTTTCTGTAACAAGAGACTTAGTGTTTAGTTTAGTTTCTGGAATTTTTAATAAAGTGCCAAGTTTTACTCATTTTGGTATGAAGAAGTTGCTTATAGCGTTCGGAGATATTATTCCTGCACGAATCTGTGCACGGTATGATTTTTAATTCTTATTCTGTAAGTCCGAATGAGCTCATATTTAAACTGTAGTAGCAACTTTTCATCCTATGTATGCATGAATTGTTTCGGAATTTTCCGACAAAGTTCAGTAGGGTAGAAAAATACGTTAACTGTTGCTGTTTTTGGACAGATTCTGTCCCATTATGTTTGATGCATGCTTAGAACTTTTAACATGAATCTTTTTGATCCAATTGAATTTATGAGTAGGCATACAACATTATACACTTTCTGGACATTCATATGAATTTTTTTCTAAGGATTATATGCAGCAAGAAATCTATTTGTTTATCACTACTAATGAGCCCCACAGAAAAACAAATGGGAGAAACGGTGTTTTGAAGTTTTTTCACAGGGATTAGAGGAGATGCATCAAGAGCTATCCAAGGATGGTGAAGACCATAAGCTTTGGGATGTGAAGACAACCCCACTGGACCTACACACTCTCGGTTTGCACACGTCTAACTTCTGTTTTTCGATCGAAACACTTTATCGCATAAACTTGGAGCGTCTTTTTGTTTGTTTAGGTTAGATTTTTATTTTGTGAGACCACCACACTATCATTTATATATAAGAGAGCTACTGGAAATTTGGGTTGAATTATGTTGGATGCTATTATAAGATTGGGAAAAGGGATGTTGAAGTTAATTTTAAAAGATACATATAATTGCATGATTCATGAGCTTGTTAATGAGTAATAATTTGCAAATATTTTATCAAGAGCTATCTTTTATTAATGTTTGATGCTAAATGTTATTCTACCTTGTTTTAACATGGATTAGTTAGTTCTATGGACACTCATACATGCATTTAGATGGTCAACTTTCTCCCTCTTGCTAGCCCAAAAATTCCAACAAGCAAAAACTTGTTTCCAACACCTTCAACCAAAGTTTTTCCAGTGAGTCCACCATATCTACCTATTAGCTTTAAGCTATTCCGAGTATGTTTATCATGATATTTGTGTTATCTATACCTCTGAATGAAAATGCTTATGTTGTTAATTGTTGTGGGAAAAGTTGGTTATATAGCTCTCTCGAACTTGATGCACACTTTACTTTCATTGCATAAATAAAATATGACTCATTGTGATTAAAATTATGATGTTGTGGACTTGACAAATGTCTTTGGTTGAGAGTTAACTCATATGTGCTGTCACATGGCAAGCTTTCAACATTGCACATCATCTCATTTAGTTGATATCATGTACTTTTGTTTATGGATGCTTACCTTGGGTGAAATAAATGAGGAAATGAAGTGAGTTTAAATGAGTTTGTATAAATGGTTAGAGAGACGCCTGGGCCGCTAATCTAAGCCATGCATCATTCATGGTGTAAATTTACTTACATGCTATGGTGAACCTTCTGTGATACACCTTACAATAAAAAGCTATCCAATGGTAAATAAAAAGGGTGTTGAGACTGTTCATTATGTTTGTTTGTCTTGTCATTTTGATATGGGTGTCGGAGAATGACTCCCACGAAACAGGGATAGTCAAGCTCACGAAGAGAGTTCGTGTAAGGGGCTGAACACGTTTGTCAAACAACCCTCAACCTGCACGGCGACGGTGCTCGTCGAGCAAGTGGAGGGACATCACGACAGAGATGAACACCAGCCCGTACCCAGGTTCACGGCCCTCGTGTGGAGGTAATACCGCTACTCATACTTGTCTGTATTGCACTGCTTGTAGAGGTTACAGTACAATGAGCTTGCCGAGGGCTCTCTTTTGGCAATGGTGCACACAAGGAAGGGAAGCAATGGTCTTCTTCTTCCTTGCGCGTAAGTGGCTATGCTGGAATGAGAATCCGATCCCTTGCTACGGTGCACCTGGTCCTCCTTTTATAGGCGCCCCGTGCTCCCTCCTTGCACTCGCACTGTGGTAGGGCTGTCACGCGGCGCAGAAGGTGGAGCGCGGTGCATCGCAGCCCGGTTGTCCATGGACGCGGTCCATGAGCGTAAAGCTGACTCCTGTAGCAGAGTACTCACCGTCCATGCAGGATGGCCAGCTGGGGCCGCAGAGGAACGTGGGGGTGCCCACGGTGACGTTGGCCTTGGAGCGTAGCGCCGGCCGGTCCCCTTATCACCAAAGAGGAAATCCTTGTAGTCCGGAGCGGGTGGCACAACTTTATTGACCCCTTTAATCACCAAAATGGCAACTGCGGCGTCGTCGTCACCGCGCGCAGGTGCGCGCGTCACTCTGCGGCCGCTGCAGAGCCCATGTGCGCTCTGCAGAGGTTGCTTTGCAGCGAAGCGATCTCCACGAGGGCTTGGACGCCCTGTAGAGAATTCGGCGTTGACTCAAATGCCCTCGCGAGGCAATGAGCCTCGCGAGGCTCTCCAGGCCGTAGGCTTGGTCCTTAGCGAAAACTCGCCATCAAGTGTTGAGGGCCGTAGAGGACAGGCCCAGCACACCCTGGATTTTACTGGGCCGACAGTAGCCCCGGGCCCATGATGGGCACGATGTAGTCCAATGGACGCAGGCGAATCGTCATGGGCCCAAAGTGTCCGGCCGGCCTGAGACACGTGCAGGGCAGTTACGCCGCGATGACACGTTCTCCTCGGAGATGATGGGCGTAGTAGGGGGTCCCACCACGTCTCGGTAACTGCTCTGAGGGGAATAAAGCCTGCAGCGCCGGTTCAGGCAGCAGTTACTGCATCATTTGCGCGCCCGTCTCCTTGCTCTTGACGCCTGCGCTCCTGTGTCTCCGACGCTCTCCCCCTTCGCAATCCTGCGGCAATGGCGCCCAAGAAAGCTCCGCGGCCTCGAAAGGCAAGGCCGTGGTGCAGGGCGGCGAACCTGCCGCGGCGCAGCAGGTCGGCGACTTCGAGCCGGCTCTGACCGGCTTCCGCTTTAAGAAGAAGGCGCAGCTGGAGAAAGTGCGTCACATGGCGGCTTCAGCGACCAACGAGCACGGCGCTACGGTGCTTAAGACGGCGGACAACTCCTTCGGCGACTTCTACCCCATCTTCATGCACACCCTATTCGCCGGGCTCGTGCCTCCTTTCTCCGATTTCTTCCTGGCGGTTCTGGAGCGCTACCAGATCCAGGTCCTTCATCTCCATCCTAACTCCATCCTTGTCCTCGCCATCTTCGCCTACCTCTGCGAGGCATACATCGGCATTCCACCCTCGGTGGACCTCTTCCGCAGCTTCTATGCGCTCCGGTTCACGGCGAACAAGGAGCGGTCAGGGTGCGTGTCCTTCCGCATCACCGAGGGCATGAAGGGCACGTACATCCCCATCGCGCGGAACGGCGAGAACATTGTGACCAATGTGACGAAGAGGGTGGAGGACTTCCGCAAGCGCTGGTTCCTCATGAAGTTCGGCAGCCGGAGCGCCTTCTTTGACCTGCCCGAGGCGCCTCCGATGAAGAGGGCGAGCTGGTCTTCTAAAGCGCTCAAGGGAGCCGCGCTTGGCCCCGTGATGAGGCGCTTGAAGGACCTCCGCGAGGCAGGCCTCACCGGGCAGATGGTGGCCAAGGACTTCGTGAAGCGCCGCATTGCTCCGCTCCAGAGGCACGCGGACGCAATGTGGCTTTACTCCAACCAGAGGGACAAAATGCGCCTGAGCGCAACCCTCTTCACGCAGCAGGAGGTGCGCACCATCATGGAGACACTCTTCACGGCTCCTGATATCCCCAAGCCCGGCGATAAGGCGGTCCCGCTCCACAGGATTGACCTTGGGCGCCGCGTCTCGCTCGTGCAGACGATGCCGAAGTTCGACCGGTGGGGCCTGGTGCCCAAGGGACATGCGGGGCCCCGCGAAGATCCTGAGTCTGCGGCGCAGGGGGCGCCAGCTGAGGGCGACGAGGAGACGACGGTAACGCCTGTGGAATCCGACGCAGGCGCAACCGGCGCCTCGGGAGGCTCTGCCTCTTCAGCGGAGAACTCGAGCACCTCGAAGAGCGCGGCGCCTGAGGTTGAGGCCCACGAGGCTTCCTCAGGCAGCAGCGGCCAGTTCGTGGTCGCTCCCTCGCAGCGTGCCGAGGGGCAAGAGGAGAGCGACGATGACGGAGCTTCATCAGGCCATTGCGAGCCCCGCTCCAAGGCCGTTCATGACCGGGCCGCCGGGAGCCAGCGGGCATCTCCCTCAAGAGGAAAGCCGAGGCCGCTCTCGAGGGGTCCGGCGCCGGAGCCGCACCACCGAGGCCGTGGCGGTCGTCAAACACGGTGTGGGTCGATTCCCGCGCCAAGACATCAGGGTAAGAACCGACTCCCTTTTCTGTTTGGCTTGTTCTTGCGGAGTTTTTGAGTTTTAGCCTCTCCAGGGGCCCCGAGGTGCCGAAGAGGCGGAGACTTCGGAGGCTTGGAGAGATCCCCAGCGCTGCAGCGGCGCCTGCAGCGTGTACAGTCGACGAGGTGCCTCCCGAGGGCACTGCTTCATCTCCTGAGGCTGCGGCACCGCCTCCTGAGCAGAGGAGCACTGCGAGGAGAAGGAGGGGGAGGCAGAGGTGACGCCTCCACCTATGCGGCCTGACGTCTCCCCCATGCGGCCGGAGGGGACGCGGAGGTGGATGCGGCGAGGTTCACGCCGCCGGCGAAGGAGCGTGCCGCGGTGACAGGGGCGTCCGCGGGAAATGGAGGAGGCCGCCGCGTCATCGCCCCCACCGAGCACGAAACTTGGAGAGGCCACAGCGGACTCTGAGGCCGCTGGGGAGGGGCCTCAGCTGAGAAGGCCAACCCTGTCCCTGGAGAGGAGAGCGCTCCCCAGGGGCAGAAGAATGACATGGTTGAAGATGAAGTGCCCCGAACCCCCAGGAGGCCTCCAGCGCGGAGGTGAGGGGGTTCTCATCAAAGCCCCCTGAAGGCTCCTTGTGTGGACGAAGAGGGGGGCTCGCACCAGAGCCCCCAGGCGCGCCTTGAGGCCACTCGGAGCCCAAGGTTGGACGCTCCGGAATCCTCGGCAGGCGCCGGCATTTCCAGGCCCTCCGGCGAGCCATGGGCCTTAGTTCTGCGGGGCGGCGCCCCGTTGCAGCCCGCCGTGGGGCTGTCCTCCGCTCGGCGAGGGAAATTCTCGACGGCTTGAGGCCCAGCTTGCCGAGGAAGATCGCTCCAGGGCGGAGGAGGACGCCGAGCTTGCGCGGGGCTGGGCTTGTCTTCATGAGACCGTGGAGAGCTGCCGCCGGAAGAACGAAGCTGCCCAGGCGCAGCGCGAGGCAGCGCTGCGCTCTGCTGAGGAGATCCGCATCAGCGTGGTCCGCGAGGTCGAGGAGACCCTAGCGGACCTGGGTGCTAGGCGCGAGGCTCTCGAGGCAGAGACCGAGGCCAAACACCAGGAGCTGGCGGCACGCGAGGCGGCGGTCTCCGCCAAGCACAAAGAGCTTCTAGACCGCGAGGCGGGGATCGTCGCCGAGTCGGAAAATGTGCGGCAGAGTTTGGAGAAATTCCGTGAGAGCTTGAGCATTCGCGAAGACTTGATCGTGCAGCGCGGAGCTGATCTCGACGCCCGCGAGGCCGAGGCGCGCAAACGCGAAGACAGGTTGAGCAGATCGAGAAGGATCAATCCGCGCAGCGGGAGCACCTGGAAGCCCGCGAGAACAAGGTCACTCAAGACGAGGAGTTCTACCAGAAGCGCCTTGCGCTGACCAACGAGAACCTTCGCAAAAAGGAGGAGAAGATGGCGGAAGAGTCTGCGACGAAGGAGAAACTCTTTCGCGACAGCTGTAGAAAAGACTTCGCGGATAAGGCCAAGAAGCAAGAGGATCGCTTCACGAAGAGACGCAAAGAGCTTGAGGCTCGCGTCAGGACCTTGAGGCCCAGAAGAAGCGATTCGACTCTCGCCTCCAGGCTGCCGCGGAGGCTCGGGCGCGCGCGGAACAGAACTTTGCCTCTTTGATGGCGACATGAAGGAGTTGACCGCTCAGGTGGGCCCTGTCGTGGAGCGCGCCGAAGAGGCTGAGCATCGCGTGCAGGCGGCACAGGTCTTGACGCAGCAGCGGGAGCGCATGTTCCAATCCTTAGTGACCCGGGGGAATACTCTCGCGGGGCAGCTAGGAGTGGATGCCCTATTGTTCCCGTCCATGGGAACGCTGACGCCGCCACATATCTCGCCTACTTCGATCAGCTCTTCTCTGTGCTCGAGGGCCCTGTGGCGGAACTTGGCGACGTTGTTGATGAGGAGTGCCGCAAGCTCTTGACCGTGGCGATCGATCGCGTCTTCGCCAACCTCCAGCGCCTTCACCCCGGCTTCGACTTCGAGTCAGTGACCGAGCCCATCGAGGGAGATCCGGCCTGGGAGCTCTCCAACTTGGTTCGAGAAGAAGTCAACGATTACGTCGACCGCTTCAAGAGGGTTGAGGCGGAGCAGGCCGCTGAGGAGGATGAAGGCGCCGAAGAAGAGAAGGCTGAAGAGGACGGCGATGGTGAACCCTCTGCCTAGGCCACTCCTGCAACAAGATGCGCTTGGCGCAATTATCTTTGTTTTAAGACTTGTTTTAATTCACGCTGGCTTGTAAGATACTTTGATCGTATGCAAACATGTGTGTGTGTGCCCCTCGAAGGGTCCTTTATCCCTGTTCCATGTCTTTCTTCGCTCTACGTCGTCAGGACCCATCTCTTTGCGCTATGACACCGCCGCTACGGTATGCCGGAGCGTGACTCGGCAAGGCCGGGGGGTGTTTAAGGCTTGGAGAGGTAAGGGCTCTCGAGTCGCGGTGCTCGAGGGCTCCCCTTTGACGCACAAGCAGTCCATGGAGTGTGAGAGAGAAAAAACCGCTCGAGGGGCGACAGGTGCCCGTGAGAGGGAGAAAAACTTCTGAGGGCGCGAGCGCTAGACTTAGCTTGGCGAGACTTTGGCCTCGTAGAGGGCGTTGGCTTCCCTGATGGTGCGCTCCCTCTAGGGGTCGGAGCGTGACTTCTCGACCTTGGGGAGGACTCTTGTTCCCTGTATTGGTTAGAGAGGCAACCCAAAGCAGGCACATGGTAGTAAACACCATGCGCGCTTATAGGCTTCCTCATGGGTATCTCGCGAGGAGAGTAAGTACCAAGGTCCTTTGGTGAGGTGGCGTGTTTTGGGAGCAAGCCCATGGGCCAGAGCTCTTTGGGGAGGTAACAGGCGTGAGAGCGTGCTCACGTGCTAGAGCTCGGATCCTTTGGATTTTGCGGTGCTGTTGGGGTGCTCTTGAGGCACAGTCACCGTACTCAGCCCCCGCTCGCGAGGTGCGCATGGGGAAGAATATGAGCGCGAAATGAACTAAGATGATGAAAAGTAAAACTCACCACCAAAATATTACATAGCGGCGCCTCAGCGCAATGTTTCATTGAGAAACGAATTGGTTCATTACACTTGGTGTGACCAAGATAAAGTTTTCCATGTCGAGGCATGGGGACCACATTCAGTGGCTGAGACTCTTCACGGCCTGCGGCGGCACGTAATCAGGAGAGCTCAGAGGGGCTGGCCCTCGGGAGGAGAAGCTTTTGTGAAGCTTGGAGGTGAAGTTGTGTGCTTCCCTCTAGAGACAAAAAATGTCTGGCGTGACTATGATCACGGGTAGAACTTGCGTAGATGCGCGATGTTCCATGGATTCTTGACCGGAATGCCGTCCTCCGTTTCGAGGCGTACCGCGCCAGGCCTGGCGATGTGTGAGACCCTGTAGGGGCCTTCCCACATTGGCGAGAGCTTGTGGAGACCTTCCCTGGAGAGGATTCTCCTGAGGACGAGGTCGCCTGTCTCGAGAGTGCGCGGACGTATGTGGCGGCTGTGGTAGCGTCGCAGGTCTTGCTGGTACTTGGCTGCCCTGAGGGCGGCACGGCGGCGCAACCCGTCAAGGAGTAGCAGGTCGTCGCTGTGGAGGTCTGCTTGATCGTCCTCGTTGAAGGCAAGGACCCGTGCGGATCCATGCTTGATCTCTGTGGGGAGGACTGCTTCAGCTCCATACACGAGGCAAATGGCGTCTCACCAGTGGGCTTCGTGGGGTTCGTGCGGATGGACCAGAGCACGGACGGGAGTTCGTCTATCCAGCCCTTGCCGTAGCCCTTCAGGCGATTGAAGCTTCTTGTCTTGAGGCCCTTGAGGACCTCAGCATTTGCTCGCTCGGCTTGGCCGTTGCTCTGTGGGTGAGCCACCGAGGCGAAGCAGAGCTTGGTGCCGAGGCTCTCGCAGTAGGCCCTGAAGATGCCGCTGGTGAATTGTGAGCCATTGTCGGTGATGATGCGATTAGGCACACCAAAGCGGCAGACCAGGCCTCTGATGAATTTTACTGCTGCCCTGGCCGGTATGCTGCGCACTGCTTCAACCTCTGCCCACTTGGTGAACTTGTCGACTGCCACGAAGAGGAAGCGGTAGCCCCCTTGTGATCTCGGGAAGGGTCCCAGAATGTCAAGGCCCCAGACCGCGAAAGGCCACGAGAGCGGGATGGTTTGGAGTCCCAGTGCAGGCTGATGAACTTGCTTGGCGTGGAACTGGCACGCATCGCAAGACTGGACGATGGTGGTGGCATCTTGAAGCACTTGGGGCCAGTAGAAACCGCTCCTGAAGACCTTGCCTGCCAGGGTGCGTGCAGAGGAATGGTGGCCACACTCTCCACTGTGAATGTCTCTGATCAGCATGCGGCCTTCCTCGGGGGGGACGCACTTGAGTGCAATTCCATTTGGGCGCTTGCGGTACAGGTCTCCCTCGAGGATGTAGTATGACTTGGCTTGTCGAGCCACTCGTTCTGCCTCCGCGTCTTCTTCAGGAAGGACTCCCTTCAGCAGGTAGTCTTTGAGTTCGTCAACCCAGCCTGTCTCTTGGTGCACCATAGCCAGCAGCAGACGCTCCCCTGAGGATGGACCGCAGTTGGGTGCCCCACCTATAGGAGGTGGTGGGAGTACTTCGTCTGTGCTTGCGGCTGCTGCTTCTTGTGGCTGCTTTATGGACGCCTTGGAGAGTCTCTCTTCAAAGACGCCGGCCGGCTGGGCCTGCCTTCGTGATGCTCGCTTGGCGATGTCATCTGCCTCTTGGTTCTCCTTTCGCGGGATGTGCATGAGCTCCATGCCCCTGAAGTGCTTCTCGAGCTTGCGACCTCTTCAAGGTAGGCGGCCATGTGGTCGTCTTTAGGCGTGTAGCTCTTGTTGGAGAAGTTAACCAGGAGCTGGGAATCACCCTTTATGAGTAAGTGCTTGACGCCAAGGGCGATTGCGGCTCTGAGCCCGGCGAGGAGGCCCTCGTACTCGGCGATGTTGTTGGAGATCTTGTCTATTGTGAAGCACAGCTGGATGGCGTAGTAGAGCTTGTCACCTTTTGGTGAGGTTAAGACAACGCCAGCCCCACCATTGCGGCAGGCGAAAGCTCCATCGAAGTGCATGGTCCAGTGGCTTGGCATTGTATCTCCCGATGACGCGGTTTCTTCTTCGCGAGGCTCTTCAGGAGTTGGGTCTGTCCACTCGGCGACGAAATCCGCCAGCGCTCTCCCTTTTATGACTCTTGTGGTGTCGAAGCGCAAGTTGAATGGCTGCAGCTCAATGTTCCATCCTGCGACGCGGTCAGTAGCGTTGGGGTTGCGCAGGATCTGCTCCAGGGGGAAGGACGTGACCACCGTGATGGGGTGACCCTGGAAGTAGTGGCGCAGCTTCCTGGAGGCGATGAGTAGCGCGAGGAGGAGCTTCTGCTGCACTGGGTACCGCTCGCGAGCATCTCGCAGTACAGTACTGACGAAGTAGACTGGATGCTCGACGAGGGTCGTTGATGGTGCGGCAGCGTCGGCTCCCTCGAGAGGCTCCTCAGGACCTTTGGCGAGGTTTGCCTGTGGAGGAGCCTCGGCAGGGGTGCTCGTGGAGGACTCGACTTGAGGCTGTGGGCCTGGCACTGGGTCTGGAGAGACTGTTCCTTCGTCGGGAGGTTCTGGACTTGGTGTGGCAGTGCTTTTCTTGGGGAGAACTGGCTCTTCTCTTTCCACCACCAGGACGGCGCTAGCAGTTTGTGGAGTGGCTGCTAGGTACAGCTTCAGATGCTCGCCTGCCCTGGGGGCTACCATGACTGGTGAGCTAGCCAAGTATTTCTTCAAGTCCTCAAATGCTTTCAGCCTCTGGAGTCCACTTGAAGGTGCCGGATTTCTTCATGATCTTGAAAAATGGCAAGGCTCTCTCGCCGAACTTGGAGATGAAGCGGCCTAAGCTGGCCATGCATCCTGCTAGGCGCTGCATGTCCTTGAGGCGGCGAGGTGGCTGCATGTCTTCTATAGCCTTGATCTTGTCAGGGTTTGCTTCTATGCCGCGGTGGGACACGAGGAACCCGAGGAGCTTGCCTGAAGGCACCCCGAAGACGCACTTGGCGGGGTTTAACTTGATGTTCACCTTGCGCAGGCTGGCGAAGGTTTCCTCGAGATCCTTCAAGAGAGTGTCTCCCTCGCGAGACTTGACCACGATGTCGTCGACATAAGCTTCTGCATTTCTTCCCATCTGAGCCCCCAAGGCGATCCTCATGAGCCTCTGGAAGGTGGCGCCGGCATTTTTTAGGCCAAAGGGCATGCAAGTGTAGCAATACACACCACAAGGGGTGAGAAATGCTGTTTTCTCCTCGTCTTCCTTGGCCATTTTGATCTGGTGGTAGCCTGAGAAGGCATCCAGGAAACAGAGGAGATCACAGCCGGCGGTGGAGTCCACAATCTGGTCTATCCTTGGCATGGGGTATGGATCCTTGGGGCAGCCTTGTTCACGTCTGTGTAGTCGATGCAGAGCCGGCCTCCTCCATTGGGTTTTGGGACAACCACACCGTTGGAGAGCCAAGTGGGGTGGGCAACTTCTCGAATGATGTCTGCTGCTTTCAGCTTCTCTACTTCTTTGATGATGAACGCTTGCTTCTCGGGGGCTTGTTTCCGCGCTTTTTGCTTTACAGGGCGTGCGTCTGGACACACGGCTAAGTGGTGCTCGATCACCTCCCTTGGTACACCGGACATTTCTGACGGAGTCCATGCGAACATGTCAGAATTTGCCCGAAGGAAGGCGACGAGCGCGCTTTCCTATTTGGGAGGCAAGCCAGCGCCTATGGTGACGCTAGCCCCCGAGCCTCAGCCCCCGAGCCGCTGGTGCTCAGCGACACCTTCTTTGTAGATGCTTGCTCTTGAGTGAACAGTTGTTTCTTCTTCTTGGGCCTCTCGAGAGGCTCCATGTCCTCGTCAGCGGGGAATGCCATGGCAGCGGCCTTGTAGGCGATCTCGACGCGCGCGTGGCGTCCTGTACGTGACCACGTATGGTGATGGTGCCACCGCTGCCAGGGATCTTGACCATGTTGTAGGCGTGGTGCGTGACGGCCATGAACTTCGCGAGGGCGGGGTAGCCGAGGATGGCGTTGTAGGGCAGGCCAATGTGCGCGACGTCGAAGTCAATTAGCTCGGTGCGGTAGTTCTCCTGCGTGCCAAAGTGACCGCGAGCCTCACTTGCCCCAGAGGCGAGATTGAGCCGCTGGTGACCCCGGTGAAGGGCCTGGAGGGCATGAGCCACTCGTAGGGCACTTGAAGCGTCTCGAAGGTCTCGACAGAGATGACGTTTAGGCCTGCACCCCCATCAATGAGCGTCTTGCCGACGGCGATGTTGTTGATGGTGGGGGTGCACACCAACGGGAGGGTGCCCACAGTCTTTGTAGACTTGGGGTGATCTTTGGCGTCGAAGGCGATGGTGTACTGGGACCACTTGAGGGGGCGGGACGTCTCGACCCCGGGAAGCGCTGCGTTGAGCTCGCGAGCGAACTGCTTGAACTGGTTGTTCGACTTGGGCGCCTGGGATCCGCCGAGGATGCATGCCATGGCACCCTTGGGGGCCTGGTAGCCTCCAGGCTCTTCGTCGGGCAGATTGTTGTTTTTCTCGGCGGCATTCGCCTGAGTTCCCTGAGGCCTCTGGAAGTTGCCCTTGCGTCCACCTTTGCGGTAACCACGGCCTCTGCCGCGGCCACCGCTGCCTCTTCTTGCTCACGCTTCTTGCTCAGTGCTTGAGGTCATAGCAGTTCTCTGTCGCATGGCCGCGCCTGTTGTGGTAGATGCAGAACGGGCGGTTGTCCACCTTTTCTTGCCAGCCTCTGGAGAGTCCTCGCGAACATGCTTGGCGTCGGGTTCAGCTGCCAGGACTGCGGTAGGCTTGCGCTTGTCTCGTCACGCCTCTTCTGGGTCTTGGATCCCTCGACAGGGTCGTCTGTCGAGCCCACCTTGACGAAGAGGAGCCCTTCTTGCCTTGGCGCATTGTCTGCGATGTCGAAGAGCTTCACCACGGAGGAGAGGGTATCATGGATGCCGAGCTTCTCGAGCATCCTGTGGTTGGTGACGCCCTCTCTGAAGGCCGCAATGACGTGCGAGTCCGGGATGTTCGGGATCTTGTTGCGGACTTGGCTGAAGCGCTGGATGTACCTGCGGAGGGTCTCGCCAGGCTTCTGGCGCACAGCTCGCAGGTCGTTGTAGGTGAGGGCGCGCTCGTACGTGCCCTTGAAGTTCGCAACGAACTGCTGGCAGAGCTCCTCCCACGAGTCAATGGAGTCCTCGGGAAGGTTCAGGAGCCACGACAAGGCGGAATCCTTGAGAGCGTGGGAGAACCAGTTGGCCATGACCTTGTCGTCTCCCCCCGCAGCTTGGATGGAGGTGGTGTAGAGCTGCAAGAACTCGATGGGGTTGTTCGTGCCGTCGTAGCCCTTGGGTAGGTCAGGCCTGAACTTCTGTGGCCAGACGACGCGCGCAGGTTGCGGGTGAAGGCCGCGCAACCTGTGGCGTACGAGGCGATGCCACCCTGAAGAGCACGGCGGTTCTGTCGCCCTGCTGGCCGATTTCCTCCACGATGCGCTTCTGGAGGTCCTTCTGGCGCTCCATTTCCACCCGCGCGTCTGGGGGTGTCCGCTGCACGATTTGACAATCGCGCGGCGAAGACGCGTGGGATGCGGCCTTGTGCGCCGCGGCTGGAGGCGGACCTGGCGGAGGCGGCGGCGGAGGTGCGCCATGCGCGGTGGTTCCAGCGCGTCCGGAGTTGTGGTGCACCAGAGAGCGCGACGCCGCAGGAGCAGCGCGCGGTGCCGCCGCAATGTCGACGAGGTGCTGAGGCGGCCGAGCCAGTTGTCGTGCGCCTCAGCTGTGGGACGGTAGCGGAAGAGTTCCGCGGCCATGAGCAGCGCGGTGTTTGGGCTGGGCGCTGGACGCCCAAGAGTGGAGGCGCTGTGGCGCTGGGACGGATGCGAGGACTCAGCGTCCTCGCCGTGCCCGTGGTCGACGTCGTCGTCGAAGCGGTCGTCGTGGTGGCCGTCGTCGTCCTCGGGGTGCTCCACCCGCGGTTCAGCGGTGTTGCGCCCCGTGGCACGGCTGGCGCGGGGACGGCCGCGAGGGTTGGTGGTGTTGGCAGCGGGCTCGGTGGTTGCCCTGCCTGACGCCCGCCGGGTGGCGCGAGCTGCGCGAGTGTCCGCCATGGTGCAGAGGTCGATGAAGGTTGAAGACGCGCCTCAGCCCCCTACCTGGCGCGCCAATTGTCGGAGAATGACTCCCACGAAACAGGGATAGTCAAGCTCACGAAGAGAGTTCGTGTAAGGGGCTGAACACGTTGGTCAAACAACCCTCAACCTGCACGGCGACGGTGCTCGTCGAGCAAGTGGAGGGACATCACGACAGAGATGAACACCAGCCCGTACCCAGGTTCACGGCCCTCGTGTGGAGGTAATACCGCTACTCCTGCTTGTCTGTATTGCACTGCTTGTAGAGGTTACAGTACAATGAGCTTGCCGAGGGCTCTCTTTTGGCAATGGTGTACACAAGGAAGGGAAGCAATGGTCTTCTTCTTCCTTGCGCGTAAGTGGCTATGCTGGAATGAGAATGCGATCCCTTGCTACGGTGCACCTTGTCCTCCTTTTATAGGCGCCCCGTGCTCCCTCCTTGCACTCGCACTGTGGTAGGGCTGTCACGTGGCGCAGAAGGTGGAGCGCGGTGCATCGCAGCCCGGTTGTCCATGGACGCGGTCCATGAGCGTAAAGCTGACTCCTGTAGCAGAGTACCCACCGTCCATGCAGGACGGCCAGCTGGGGCCGCAGAGGAACGTGGGGGTGCCCACGGTGACGTTGGCCTTGGAGCGTAGCGCCGGCCGGTCCCCTTATCACCAAAGAGGAAATCCTTGTAGTCCGGAGCGGGTGGCACAGCTTTATTGACCCCTTTAATCACCAAAATGGCAACTGCGGCGTCGTCGTCACCGCGCGCAGGGGCGCGCGTCACTCTGCGGCCGCTGCAGAGCCCATGTGCGCTCTGCAGAGGTTGCTTTGCAGCGAAGCGATCTCCACGAGGGCTTGGACGCCCTGTAGAGAATTCGGCGTTGACCTCTCCCCAGGGGAGATTTCCTTGAAGAGGGGGCAGCAGTGGATATGGCCTCCGCAGGCCTCTGCTGCCTCAAATGCCCTCGCGAGGCAATGAGCCTCGCGAGGCTCTCCAGGCCGTAGGCTTGGTCCTTAGCGAAAATCGCCATCAAGTGTCGAGGGCCGTAGAGGACAGGCCCAGCACACCCTGGATTTCACTGGGCCGACAATGGGCTTGTTCCATATCCTGGGACAAGAGTACCCCAGTTGACGCTCTTAATGATACTATTATTACTTACAATGATATTTAACTTGAACTTGCTTTATTCCAAGTTGACAACACTTGCATTGAATAATTGATATCACTTCATGAACTATCTTGCATATTGCTACCCTTTTTAAGAATGAATCAATTTACTCTATGTAGCAGTAGTAATCATCTTTGATATCCATTGATAGTATTAAATGCAAAGTCCATGTTAGTTTTATCACCTTCATACTCGAGGACGAGTATAGGTTAAGCTTGGGATGTTGATGCATGTAAAATGCATACATGAACTTTGCATTATTTTTACTTATATTCCATCATATATGCATCATATAAGGTTATATCACTGTTTTATAATGATTTTGGGAATATTTGATATGTTTCCTATTTTTTATGGAATAAACCCTGCGCAGCAGAAAACCCATACTATATTTAATGTTTCAGGGACCCAAACGACGTCCAAATGTCCTGGAAATTTACGAGCATCATTTTTGGAAGAACAAAGCGTGGGAGCGAAGGAAGCAAACAAGCGGAGGCCCGAGGCCATGATAGTGGGCCACGTGGCCCATGTACCTGGCCACGTGGGGCCCCTCCTTTGGGCCTCGGAGCTCCGCTGCCGTCGATCTTTCCTCCACCGACTCCGTTTTGACCTAAAAACGCCTATAAAAATAGTCCCCCGACGTTCTCTGGAAGGAGCGCCGCAGAAACACAGAAACACCGAAACAGAGACCTGGAGCTGCAGATTGGAGGGGGAAAACTCCGGCGGGGCGCTGCCGCATGGTCTCCATCTTCTCCAACGACTTCTCCACCGTCTCCATGATGAAGAGGGAGTAGTCCACCTCTGGACTATGGGGTTTGTGAAGTAACTTATGTATCTCTCTCTCTCGAGCTTCACTAATTATACCGTATGAGCTGCTGAACATGATTACGGTCACTATGTAATACCTTTGTGTGGATCTTTTTATGATTTAATATATGTATGAGATTGCAATGGTTTTGTTTCAGTTATGAAATAGATGCATATTATGTACCCTTTTCTTATTTACTGTTATGATCAAGCATGTTTATGAGAGCGTGTGAGGGGAACGTGTGCATTAGTTGGAGTAACGGGGGGTGGCTAGTGCAAGTGAACGTGAGAGAACTCTGCGATCCACTTGGGTATCTTTACCTTACTTTGTTGCCTCACTAGGATAAAAATAAATACCATGCTACCAGAGATGTGGGTGACCATTGCCACTTCCTCCATGACTAGATCTAGCATGTTCTTATTTTTAACTTCATGTCATGATACTTATTGCTATACTCTGAGTTATCTTAATTACTGAGGTGTTATGATTTAGTTCGCATCTTGGTGGAGTATAAGAGAGCTAATAACCAAAAGGTCTCTATGTTAGGACGTGATGCCCATATAATTATAACTTGTCATTAAACTATTGTGTTGCAATCTCATATGTCAACTCTAGTGTTCCATTGTCTACCACTTTATTAAAGAGAGAGTGCATTGTGAAACCATGAACCCGTCCATTTTTAGTCATAAGAAACACTTTCCAACCACTTTTACCACTTTACCATTTTCTGCCATTTAAAAATCCGAAAATACAAAAACACTTTTACATCTTGCATTCATCATATAAAACCCAAAAATATCATTTATCATGCTACACCATCCTTGCATATTTATTTACCACCATTGCATATTTATTTCTTGTTTGCATTGCATATTATCTTGATACATTCTCACACCTTGTGCTTGACAACCACTAGGTGAGTTGAGGACCAAAACATTTACTTTGTTTTGTAGGTAACCAAAAGAAGGATAAGAAAGATAAATCTTCACTACTGATTCCCCGAGAGTTCGATATTAAACCCTCGAGTCACCCTCGTGGGGAAAACACGTCTTCCACTTACTACACACTCTGCACTTGGAGTCTCAACCTAACCCATTTACTTTTCACGCAGGTAACTACGTGAAGGGCCATCAGTATGCCCACAAAGCATCAGGCAATTTCATTGACCAATCACCTCTAGACTTTGACACTACTTTTTCCAATATCTGTTTCACTTCTCTGTTGGATAATTCCACTTGTCCATTAGCTTGAGGATGGTAAGGTGTAGTCACTCTGTGATTCTTCACACCATACTTGCTCAGAAGCTTCTCTAGCTGTTCATTGTTGAAATGAGCTCCACCATCACTGATCACTACTCTGGGGACTCCAAATCTGGGGAAATGACAGTTTTGAACAGCTTGCAAACAGACTTTGAATCAGCACTGACAGTGGGTATTGCTTCAACCCATTTGGACACATAGTCCACTGCAACCAAGATGTGCTTGTAGCCTTTTGAGGATGGTAAAGGTCCAACAAAATCTACTCCCCACACATCAAACAATTCAACCTCAAGAATTCCCTTCTGAGGCATTTCATTTCTCCTTGAAATATTTCCAGCTCTCTGACATGGATCACACGATTGATGAAATCATGGACATCTTTGAACAAGCTAGGCCAATAGAATCCAGCTTGCAGGATTTTTGCTTGAGTTTTCATTACTCCAGCATGGCCTCCATACATGCCTGCATGGCACTGAAATAGAACATCACTAATTTCTTCAGATGGTACACATCTCCTCACCACTCCATCAGCACAGTGCTTGTACAAGAATGGCTCGTCCCAGTAATAGTTCTTGGCATCATGCATAAATTTCTTTCTCTGTTGGTAAGACATCTTAGCTGGCACAATTTCATATAAGAAAAAGTTCACTATGTCAGCATACCATGGAGTGCTAGCCTTCACTCCCGTTAGCTGTTCACCTGGCATACCATCTTGAATTTCCCTCTTTTCAGAGCAATTTATTCTGGACAAATGGTCTGCTACTGAATTCTCAGAACCCTTCTTGTCTTTGATCTCAATATCAAATTCTTGTAGCAAGAGAATCCATCTGATGAGCCTTGGTTTTGCATCCTTTTTACTGACCAAGTACCTTATTGCTGCATGGTCTGTGAAAACTGTGCATTTGTGTCCAACTAGATAAGGTCTGAACTTTTCAAATGCAAACACTACTGCCAACAATTCTTTTTCAGTGGTGGTGTAATTGATTTGTGCATCATCTAGTGTTTTACTGGCATAATGGATCACATGGAGTGCCTTTTCCTTCTTCTGACCAAGAACTGCTCCTACTGCATAGTCACTAGCATCACACATCAGCTCAAATGGTAGAGTCCAATCTGGTGGTTGCACTATTGGAGCAGTAATGAGAGCTTCTTTCAACTTGTTGAATGCTTGCATATATGCTTCATCAAAAACAAACTTGACATCTTGATTCAGCAGGTTTTGGGTGGCTTTGCAATGAGAGAATTTTTTTTGAATCTTCTGTAAAATCCAACATGTCCTGGGAAACTCTGTATTCCCTTGACATTTTCAGGAGGAGGTAACTTAGCAATAACATCAACTTTTGCTTTATCCACTTCTATTCCTCTGGCAGACACAAGATGCCCAAGCACAATTCCTTCAGTTACCAGAAAATGGCATTTCTCCCAGTTCAGAATCAAGTTCTGCTCAGAACACCTGTGCAACACTGCTGTCAAATTTTTCAGACAAGTGATGAAATCCTTTCCATACACTGTGAAGTCATCCATGAACACCTCCATAATTCTTTCAATATGATCAGAGAATATAGACATCATACACCTCTGAAAGGTGCCAGGTGCATTGCACAAACCAAATGGTAGTCTCTTGTATGCAAATGTTCCATATGGACATGTGAAAGTGGTCTTGTCTTGGTCAGATGGTGAATAGGAATTTGAAGGAATCCAGAGTATCCATCTAGGTAACAATAGAATTTATGTCCTGCTAACCTTTCCAGCATCTGATCCATAAATGGCAAAGGAAAATGTTCTTTCCTAGTTGACTTGTTTAGCTTTCTGAAATCATTGATCATTCTCCATCCTGTGACAGGTCTTGTGGTCATCAGTCTACCTTCTTCATTTTCTACCACTGTGTAACCTCCTTTCTTGGGCACAATGTGGATTGGATTCACCCATTCACTGTCAGAGATGGGGTAAATCATTCCTGCCTTAAGCAATTTCAGACTTCCTTCTTAACAACTTCTTGCATAGCAGGGTTTAGTCTTTTCTGTCCCTCTCTGGTGGGTATGCTATCTTCTTCCAAATGTATTCTGTGAGAACAAACCTTTTCATTAATTCCCTTGATGTCATCAATCGAATAACCAATCACATTCTTGTATAGCCTCAGTACTGACAACAGACTTTCTTCCTGTTCATCATACAAAGCAGAGCTAATTATCACTGGTGTATTCTTTCTTTCTCCAAGAAGGAGTACTTCAGATGAGAAGGCAATTCTTTCAACTCAACAATGGAATGATGAGATGTCTGAGGATCTTCACTTGAATTTTTCTGTTCAACATTTTCACAGTGAGAAATTCTAAATAGTTTCTCTAGCTTTGTATTGTTAGCTGTCACAAACACTTGCACTTCAGGTTCATCTGACTGCATTTCTCGCAAAGTGTCCAGCACACTCTTGTCAACCACATCAATTGAATGAGATTGCTCAAGTATATTGGGTAAGTGAGAAGCATGCTTCATGCTGAACTCAGCTTGCTCAGACCCAAATTGCAGTTTCAATGTTCCACCCTTCACATCTATTATTGCTCCAGCTGTGGCCAAGAAGGGTCTACCTAGAATCATGGATTCAGAGTTATCTTCCATCTCCAAAACCACAAAATCAACAAGGTAAGCAAAGTTTCCAACTTGAACTGGCACATTTCAAGAATTCCAGCTGGTTTTCTAAGAGTTCTATCTGCAAGTTGCAGTGTCATGGAAGTAGGTTTCAGAGCTCCTAACTACAAAATCTGACTGACAGCCAAGGGTAACACACTGACTGAAGAACCTAAATCACAAAGAGCTGTGAAAGTTCTTTTTCCAACAACACAGGGGATGCTAAAGCTGCTTGGATCACCCAATTTCTTTGGCATATAATTCAGAATGACAACACTGCAGTCCTCTGTCAGAGCAACAATTTCAGGATCTTCCAAACTTCTTTTCTTGGTTATCAGGTCTTTGAAGAATTTTGCATACAGAGGAATGTGTAGCACTGCATACAGAATAGGAATTGTAATCTGAACTTCGTTCATAGTCTCCAAGAACTTGGCATATTGCTTTTCTTCCTTGGTTTTTTCCAATCTCTCAGGGAAAGGAACTTTCTGTGCAACAGGCTTCTGAACTGAAGGTGCTGGATTTGCTACAGTATCCACTGGCTTTTCAGGTTCTGCCACAGTCTCCACTGGTTTTTCTGGTTCTGCAACAGTGTTTTCAGGGGTAACTTGTTGCTGAATTGGTGTTCTTCTTGTGGAGCTACATAAGGGACCATAGGAGGTGTTTTTAGCACTGGTTCAGTGTTCACTCCACTCCTAGTTGTGACTGCCTCAGAGTTAAAAATAGCACCACACTGCTTAGGATTTTTCTCAGCTTGAGCTGGTAACTTGTTTTCAGGCTGATTTCCTTGGGCATTTGAGATCCCAGCTGTGAGCTGCTGCATTGTCTTGAAAAACAATTCTGACTGCATTTTCATAGTTTTCTGCATTACACTGAACATTTATTTTTTCAACCTCATCATTTCACTTATTTCTGACTGACTGCTTGAAGTAGCATTTTGCTGGGTTGCTTGTTGCTGCTGCTGCTGGTATTGCATATTTCCTTGAGGCCTGAAATTCTGCTGAGCTGCTGGTGCAAAATTATGCTGGGTTGCTTGAGGATAGTTTTGCTGAGCTGCATTTTTGTATGATAAATTTGGGTGATTCCTCCAAGAAGGATTGTAGCTCTGTGAGAAAGGTCCCTGATTTTGAGCATATTTCACTTCTGCCACTTGGGTTTCAGTAGGGACAAACAAAGTGCATTCTTGAGGTGAATGACCTTCCATTCCGCAGATCAAGCAAGTAGATGAGACTTGGTTGACAGGCACTATTGCCTTACTGTTCTTCTCAGCATGAGCTGAGATATCTGGTTTGTCAGGCTATCAAGCTTTGCTTCCAGAGCATTCTGACCACTTAACTGAATCATGGACTGATGGGCTGGATGAACTATTCTTTCATTGGTCCAGGAGAAATTGTGAGCTGCCATACTCTCAATCAGCTCTGTGGCTTCATCAAGTGTCTTGTTCATGATACCTCCACCAGCAGCAGAATCAACAAAGGATCTAGTCTGCTCTGTCAGGCCCTTATAAAAGGTTTGAAGGATTAACCACTGCTCTTGGCCATGATTAGGACACATTCTGATGGGAGCCTGGTATCTTCGCCAAGCATCATACAAACTTTCACCATCATATTGCATAAACCTTGTGATCTTATCCCTGCACTCAGCTGCCTTGGTGGGTGGAAAGTACCTCTCAAAGAAAGCTTGCACCAAATGCTCCCAAGTGTCTCTGCAATGGGTTGGCAAGGCATGAAACATATCTTTGCTGTGCCTGACAGAGAAAAAGGGAACAACTGCATTCTGATTGCTTCAGGGGGCACACCATTGTGCTTGAGGGCACTAGTAGAAAAACGAGTATTGGCGTCTGTTACTAGTAGCGGTTAGAGCAATTAAAAAAAAATAAGAGGCTGCCATACGGTACACCTCAGCCGGTTTTCATAGATTAGCCGACTCCAAAGAAACAGCCGGCTCCGATAACATCGCTTCCGCGCCAGGCACCACGTATATCCGTGGCCCGAAACCCCTGAGTCGGACGATAAATATAAGAGGCTCCCACAGTCAGAATATCAGAGCCGCTCAAATAACTTGACCTGTCTGTGATAAGTTGGGAGGCGGTCTGTATAAAAAACCGTATGTGGGGGAAAGCCGGTTGAATGCCTATTTCCCTGTGCGCGAGCTACTTCTCGACAATAGTTTGGTGACATACCATGACTTAGCCTTGTCTACAGGAAAGGCTGGGCTCCGAACATGGCCGGAGCTTCTGGATTGACACAGGTGCATACATATAACTTATCCCCTTTATGCGTGGGCGCGGCGGGTCGGCAACCTGGGTGAGGGGTGCCGCGGTGGCTACCTCGGCGAGGGGTGGCTAGCGGCGGCGTAGCTGAGCGTATCCCGGGGCAGCGAAGCGGGCCGCCGGCGGCGACTGGATAAAGGCGGATCTAGAATCTAAATGGGGCCGATAGGTGGCAAATGCTTACATTGCGATTGCATAATTGCATTTAACTACATAGTTTTGTGCCCCTGAAGCAGGCCGGATACCTCGCGCATCTTAAAAATCCTAACATTGCGATTACAACCGTTACTAGGATAACGATAGCACCGAAAGCGTAGTGCTGATGCATTTCCATTTCGAGAGCATATCTTCTTATCTTTTTCATCTTCACCGTAGATGCGTCGGCCTTGATCTTGTGTTCATGGAGGATATCGGCCAAATGGAGTTCCAATTCCATCTTTTGTCCTCGATCTTCTGCATTGCTTCCTCCATCTTCGGTGTGGCCTCGCGTGCTAGCTCTGCCTTTCTTTTGGCCTTCTTCTTTGCTTCCTCCATCTTCAGGGTGGCGACGTGTGCTAGCTCTGCCCTTGTTTCGGCCTTCTTCATTGTTTCCTCCATCTTTCGGGTGGCCTCGACTGCTATCTCTGCCTTTTCTTCGGCCTTCTTCATTGCTTCCTCAATCTTCCAGGTTGCTTCCTGAGCTAGCTCTAGCCTCTCTTCGGCCTTCCTCTTCCCGTCTCTTGTGAAGCATAAATCTTCCAGAACAAGCAATTTGGCTTGTAGACAATGCTGAAACTCCGTACATCCACCCGGGATACCGCATTCACACATCGATTCCTAGAAAATTCACAAAATAAACCGCAGCAGAAAAGAAAACATAAGAGCTCACGGTAGAAAGTAGACACCGTGTCCTCGCCAAATAAAAATTATATATATACCTCGTCGGACGACGAGCTGTAGTTCCCGATGGCGTCGAGGGGCTCGTTGTTCTCGATTGTAGTCCACATCGCCAGTGGGCTCACGGCAGCGGCCGGTCGGCAACGGCTGTACTGGGGTTGTTGGCGATTCCAGACGTTGTAGTAGATTGAGAGAGGGAGAGGGCCGAAAGTAGAAGGAGGATATAGGGGGTGTGGGGAGGCACAGGTGGTTCTCCAATGGTCGGAAAAAAATAAAAATCCAGATACTCCAGGAACGTGTGACGCATTTGTGCCCGGAGGTTCTGGATTTTTTAAGATTGGGCTCCTGTACTGTCATTGTAATGATATTGATGTTTTTGCAACGATTTTTCTTAATTGAGTGCTTCTAATTATTTTTCAGATGGACCGAGGGTGGATGTACAACAGCAAGCGTGGAGGCACTGCCTACGACAAGGGTCTCTCGAGTTTTCTGGAAGCAGCTAAACACCATATGGTTCGCAACAAAGTGTTGTACATCGGTTGCCCCAGCGTAGACTGCGAAAACTTGAGGAGTTATGCACACACTTGCGATATACAGTCACATTTGATCAAAAGGGGGTTTAAGAAAGGGTATCAATGTTGGAGCCATCACGATGAAGAAGAAAGTACCGTGCCTGATGCTAATGATCAAGCGGTTGATGAGCCAGTAGTACTGCAAGATACCGTGATGCATGATGTTGACCGAACCACATTTCCCTCGACGGAGTTTTCATATACCCAGGAATCAGAAGAGCAGGAAGATGAACCACCAGACGAGCTGGAGGAGCTGTTGGGGAGATTTCATGAAGACTACGAGGACCCGAAAAAGCACAACAAATTTGTTGGCATGCAAAAAGACTCGAAGATGTCTATGTACCCTAATTGTAAACCGAAGTACACAAAGTTGGCCACTGTGCTGGAGGTGTTGCAGATGAAGGAGAGGTTCAAGTGGTCAGACCTTAGTGTAACTGTCTTGCTGACATTTTTATAGGACTTGCTTCCGGAAGGAAACAAAATGCCAGATAGCACGTACAAAGCTAAGCGTATCGTCTGTCCGTTGGGAATGTAAGTTGAGAGCATACATGCTTGGACTAATGATTGTATCTTATACCGTGGAGAGGAATATATCAAGTTGCGTGAGTGCCCGAAGTGCAAAGAACCAAGATATAAGGCTCGGAAGTATGATGATATGGCTGACGATGACGGTGATGACATCGAAACTGGGCAGGGAAAGAAGAAGAGGAAGGATGTTCCGGTAAAAGTATGCTGGTATCTGCCAATTATTCCTCGTTTGAAGCGCATATATGCAAACCCAGATTCTGCAAAATTGATGTGTTGGCACGCAGATCAGCGTCGAGAGGACAGAAAGCTGAGACACCCTGCCGATTCTGTACAGTGGAGGAATGTTAGTAGAATGAAGGTAGGAGACAACTATTTCGAAGATGATGCTAGGAATGTAAGGTTTGCACTTAGCACTAATGGAATGAACCCGTTCGGCAACATGAGTACCAACCACAGCACCTGGCCTGTGAATCTATGCATGTATAACCTTCCTCCATGGTTGTGCATGAAGCGGAAGCACATCATGATGGCAATACTATTCCAGGGCCCCAGACAACCTGGTAACGACATTGATGTGTACCTTGCACCTTTGGTAGAAGATCTGAAACTTCTTTGGATTCAAGGGATAAGAATATATGATGTGCATCTGAAGGAAAACTTTACCCTCAGGTGCATGCTGTTCATAACCATCAATGATTATCCAGCCTTTGGGAACACGTCTGGGCAGACTACCAAAGGGAAAAGTGCATGTGTGCAGTGCGTAGAGAACACAGAATATAAGTGGTTGCCCAGGTGTAGGAAAATGGTGTACATGCAACACCGTAGGTTTCTGCCAAAGTGTCATCGATACCGTGCAATGGCGATCAGGTTTGATAACAGTGTTGAGAATGATATGGCCCCTCCTATTTTAAATGGCGAACAGATCCATAGTCTGGTTCAACACCTGAAAGTTGATCTTGGAAAAGGAAAGTTCAAGAAGACAAGCCAAGTCAAACGCAAACGCAAACAAAAAAAGAAAGTTCAAGAAGGAGAAGAAGTGCTTACAAACATAGCTGCCCCAAAGCCTGAACCCCCAAGAGCGCCCACCTAGAAGAAGAGATCGATATTCTGGGACTTACCTTACTGGCGGTATCTCGAGGTCCGACATTCAATCGATGTGATGCATGTGGAGAAGAATGTTACTGAAAGCCTTCTAGGGACTTTGTTGAACATGAAGGATAAAACGAAAGATAGTGCTAATGCACGACTTGACATGTCTGAATTGTTCAAAGGCCTCAGAGACAAGTTAGTACAGAAGGAAGGTAAAAAGCTTCCAGCGGCTGCTTGTGTCCTGGAAAAGAGAGAGGCAAAATTGTTTTGTCGGTGTCTGTATGACATGACATTTCCAACGGGATACGCCGCGAACAATAAGAAGATTGTTTCGGTGCAAGAATGCAAATTAACTGGAATGAAGTCCCATGATTGCCATGTTATGTTGACACAGACGCTCCCTATCGCAATCAGGAATCTCTTGGATCCCCATGTTCGACAGGCTATAACGGATCTGTGTAAATTCTTTGAAATCATTTCCCGAAGGCGATTGATCAGGACATCCTGGATGACCTACAAGCAAAAGTGGTGGAGACTCTATGCGAGCTGGAGATGATATTCCCTCCATCGTTCTTCGATATAATGGTACATCTCATTGTTCACATTGTCCGTGAGATAAAGATGTGCGGGCCTGTGTATCTACGAAGCATGTACCCCTTTGAGCGCTACATGGCCATCCTGAAGCACTACGTAAAGAACATAGCACGTCCAGAGGGAAGCATCGTCGAGGGCTATGCAACTGAGGAGGTTGTTGAGTTCTGCCTTGATTACATGAAGCGTCTCGACCCGATAGGCGTGCCTCGGTCTATCCATGAAGGGAAACTGGCTGGCTGTGGAACGACTGGAAAGAGATTGGTACCTCCGACCACAACAGAATATAAATAGGCACATTTCCATGTGCTGACACATTTCAGGTGTGTTACTCCCTATATAGAAATGCACAAGGACCTTCTACGGAAGCGGAATCCGTCGAGAAAATCCATCACCGGTCTTCATAACAAATTGTTCAACCAGTGGATTAAAGATAAACTACAGGATGTTCAGGTCGGTGATCCCACTCTTAGCCAACTAGCGATGGGCCCAGCATGGCAGGTTACTAAGTTTGAAGGGTATAAAATGAGTGGGTACACATTTGCTACGAGAAAAAGAGATGAATGACTGCTACTCAAAACAGCGGTGTTCGCCTAGAGGCAGATGACGAAAATGACATCAAACGGGTGTACTACGGATACATAGATGAGATTTGGGACTTGAACTATGTAGATTTCGTTGCTACATTGTTCCGTTGCAGTTGGGTAGCCAACAGTTCCGTGGATTCAGATGACGATAGTCGGATTACGTTAAACTTGCGCAATCTAAGTCGCACCACTGAACCATTCGTGATGGCTGATCTAGTTCATCAAGTCTTCTATGTTACCGACCCGAAGAATGAGAACAGACAAGTGTTTATGGCCTCAAAAAGGAGTATCATTCGTGTGGTCACCATGGAAGAATACAACAAGATCGACGAGGTTCCTGGACCTTGCAGGTCGTTCAAGTCAAGACCAGCTGTTGAAATTCTGCCGGTCCACCCTAGCTATCGAACTAATCCTCGTTGCTATAACAAAGGATTATCGAATTAGGATGTATTTCATATGGATTTCTATAATATGCTTGTATGAACTCATATGTATTTGTGACAAACGCATCTGGGGTGTACGACCAAGCTACTTATCTCCAGCTTTAAATCAAATTTGTACGCATTGCTAATAAATTGTAATATTCTTGTGAATTGGGTTAAAACTTCGCACGGCAGAAAATATATGAGAAACTCTAAAGTGTGCTTCGAAAGTTCATACATGCGCATAATGTCGATCATGATGATCTAATCAAATAAGCAGAAGTTAAGCATCGGCACCGACGCCCTCGCCGCCGCCATCATCGTCCACACCCTTGCCGTCCACGTCATCATCATTGCGGCCCTCTCCATCATCATCGCCGTCCTTCTCGCCATCACCCTCGCCGTCATCAGCCCCATCATCATCGCTGTCCTTGTCGCCATCACCCTCCCTGTCTTTGTTGCCTTCATCCTCCACGACAGTGGCGCCATCATCCTCCATGGCCTCGCCGTCATCAGCCTCCACGCCCTTGCCGTCCTCGCCGCCTGCCTCACCATCCTCGTCGCCCTCACCGTTACCGTCCTCCCCTTCCCCCGCGCCGTCATCATCGCCGTCCTCATCGTCCTCGCCTTCCTCCGCGCCGTCATCGTCGCCTTCCTCCTCACCGTCATCGACGCTGCCCTGTCCGCCATCATCATCATCCTCGTTCACCTCCTCGTCGCCATCATCGTCAACCTCGTGCACCTCCTCGTCGCCATCATCGTCAACTTCGTTCATCTCCTCGTCGCCATCTGATGCATGTAAAATGCATACATGAACTTTACATTTTATTACTTGATATTCCAACTTATTTGCATCATATATGGGTTATATTTATGTTTTATAATGATTTTAGGGGATAATTCACAATTTCCCCATTTATTTGGAATTAACCCTGCCCTGGCAGAAAACCCTATTTTCTATATTTTTATGTTTCAGGGACCCAAACGACGTCCAAATGACCTAATATTTTACGGGCGTCAGTTTTTGGAAGGAACGAAGCGTAGGAGCGAAGGAAGCGAAAAAACGGAGATCCGAGGGCCAAAAGAGGTGGGCCCACGCGGCCAGATTCCTTGGCCGCGTGGGACCCCTCATCTTGGGCCTCGTGGCTCCGATGCCGTCCGTTTTCGTCTCCGTGGCTTCGTCTTGACCTAAAACCGACTATAAAAATAGTCCCCCGAGGAGTTTCGGAAGGAGGCGGGGAGAAACACAAAAACCATGAAACAGGAGACAGAAGGCTGCCGCCGGAGAAGATCGGAGGGGGAAACGCCGCCGGAATCACCTCCGGAAGGCTCCTCCATCCCCCTCCGGAGTCTCCATCAACACCACCGTCAAGACCAGCACCATCTCCATCACCATCTTCGTGATCCACTTCATCCCCCTCATAGTTTGAGATTGTTCGAACCCTAGCTATTGTCTAAGTACTATTCTACATGTTTGTGAATTGCTACTTGTCATTGTTTTGTGGGGAGACTATATTTTCAGATTGTGTTGTATCACTTATACCATTGAATCATATCATGTCTTTGCGTTGTGAGTAGTTCTCTCATGTTCCTGGGGGCATAGGATGAATTGGCAATGATTTATATATGACATGTGTTGGTATTTTGTCTAGTTTTTATCTTTTATGTAATTCTATGATGGTGTTGTGCGAACGTCGACTGCACATCACTTCACCTATATGGGCTCATAGGAGAACACCGTAGTGTAATGGAGTGAGGGAGACTTGGGAGGACATGTAAACCTGAGACCGAATCATGAAGTTGCATTATGAGGGTATTAGTATCGGGGACCTTAGAGTTTAAGGCTATGGTGGGACTCTATGTCTTAATAACTCCTGTGCAGTCATTTACTTGGCCATAAGAACCATCATAAGGGGTTTAGTTTATTTATTTAGCTTTCCTAATTATGGCTCAGTCCAAAGAAGATTAAAACTTGACAAAATGTTTACCTTGTTGTTCTAGAAATATTTATGCCATGAAGTCTAGGTAGCCCTTGGGAACGTTTTCCACTTATAAGAAACACACACTTGAGCTTGTCCTCTTGCTGCATAGAGGATTGGGCTTTTCTCTTTGAGAGCTTTCACTTGTCATATTTTATTTTCAGCATTTTATTTTATTGCAAACTCTACACCAAAAACCCAAAAACACTTGCATCATTTTACTTTGTCTAGTGCATAGATAATAAGAATAGTGACACTCTTATTTGAAAGGATAAACACTTATACCTTCTACTCCTCGTGGGAACGATACTAATACTTACACATCGAAGATTTCAACGATCCCCTATACTTGTGGGTATCAAGACATTTTCTGGCGCCGTTGCCGGGGAGTGTAGCGCTTAAGTTTTTATTCTTGTTTGCACTAGATATTTATTTTCAGTTTTGCATATACTCTAGTTTACTTTCAGTTTTGCATTTAGTTTAGTTTTATTTTCAGTTATATATATCAAAACAAAAAACAAAAAATAGAAAATGGAAAATACCATAAAAACTCTTCCGGAGATAATGAATCTTTACTATGGATACATGAAAGCTTCTAAAATTGCTGAGGAATCTAGAGAGTCAACAAACGGAAAATACTAAAAGATTTCATGGAAAGTTTAAATTATATTGCTGGAGAGTGGCTTTTATTCCATGATAATAAAACTTGTTGCTTTAAACATACTGATAGACACTTTGAATTTCAATGTAAGTTCCATGAAGAACGTGTCATAGCATCTTACCATACTTATGATTACACTCATTTAGGGATGGAACAAGTAGAGGAATTTGTTACTTATTATGCATCTAATGAATTGCACACCTTTGCTAATGAAAATAAAACTTGCCCTAGAGTTAAGAGATTCGAAGGAAAGGTCACTTCTATTCTTGAATATTGCATAGCCAAGTTCTCTCAAAATATTTATGTTGTTGACTATAATGAGAGGGGCAAGGTTCCCCAAGAAAGTACTGATGTTTTGCAGGAAGAAGATGATGAAAACATAAGCTTGGAAGAGGAAGAATGTGAAGAAGAGGATAAAAACCTAAGCTTGGGGATGCCCATGCAACCCCAAGAAGATGATGAAATGATGAACAACTAGAGAATGAGAGAGGAAACTTCCACCTTCACCACCTATGGATGAGGGTAACACTCAAAATTTTGTTGATGATAAACTTTGCTTTTATGATTCTGATGATGAAGAGGAATATAAACCTATGCTAATGAGAACATTATTGATAATAATTTTAAAAATGATGAGGAGTATGGTTTAGACATGTTTTATGATAGTACTCTAGATGATGGTCCTATTTTGCTTGATAATCCTCCATGTTTAGAACTTGTTACTAAATTTTGTGGGGATAAAGATGATATACTTGCTGTTTGTGACAATACTCTCACTCATGAGAGTCCTACTTTGTCTTTGAATTCTCCTGATTACACTATAGAGGAGAAAAATTATTTTGATGATACTATGTCTCCCATTTATGACGATTACAATGATGAATGTGATATTTTCAGTCCACCTACTATTGAGGATAAAGTTTATTATGATTATGATATGCCTCCTATATATGATGATTACAATGATGATTATGAATGTTTTACTCCCACTATCACTAATAAGAAGGATTTTACTTATGTGGAGAGTATTAATACTTTTATGCTTGTAGATCATGAAAGACATGCTTTATGTCATAATTATATTGTTGAATTCATTCATGATGCTACTGAAAGTTATTATGAGAGGGAAAACATGGTTCTAAACATTTCAATATTATTACGTTTCCTCTCTTTAAGTTCAAAGTCTTGAAATTGCTCTTGTTTTATCTTCCTATGCTACTTGCTTTGTGTTTCAATGATTTATTTTCTTACAAGATCCCAATGCATAGGAAGTGGGTTAGACTTAAATGTGTTTCATATTTTTCTCTTGATGCTCTCTTTTGCATTTCAATTCTTATTCCTATGTGAGCATCATTAAAACTATCATGTCTAGCTAAAAGACGTTAAAGAAAAGCGCTTGTGGGAGACAACCCATGATTTTTATATTCAGTTTATTTTTGGTTTTTGAGTCAAGGTGCTTGATTACTACTGTAACAACACCTTTGTATCTTATTTTTCATCTTTATGGCAAGAATAACCTCTTTTGAGAGGTAGGATTAAACAATAGTGATTTGCTGTCCAGAAAACAGATTCCTAAGCTTCACTGCGAAAAATGTTAAAAATCACAGAAAAGGAATTTTGACTGAAATTTTACGACAGCAATATTCAGTTATTATTACACATTTCATTAGTTCAAAGTTTTCTGATTTGAGCAACGTAAGTGCCTCTGAAAATTCACTCTTTACGGGCTGTCCAGTTTTTGACAGATTCTGTCTTTATTTTGCATTACTCTCATTACTTGTGTTTTGTGTGGTTCTATTGATCAAAGAGCAATACACAACCATAGTAACAGTAGTTAATGTTTAGAATCAACTCATGATATGTCTTTGCTATACCTAGTGGATTTAATTTATGGAGACACTAACCCTCTAATCAAGTTTTATGATGAGTTTTGTGTAAAGAGAATTTTCAAGTGGAAGAGTTGAGGGTGATGAACAAGATCAAGAGGGACAAAAACTCAAGCTTGGGGATGTTACCCCTAGGCTCACCCTACATATTCAAATAAGTACAAGAATTCAAGCTTGGGGATGCCAAGCCACCTCACTCCAACCATCTTGATACCAAGTAAGTAAGCCTAGCTATATGGCTATAAAGAAAGCGCTTTACGGGAGGCAACCCGGTTGTTTTTTTTTGATTTTCTTTGTGTCCTCTTGCTGTAACAAGAGACTTAGTTTTTAGTTTTGTTTCTGAATTTTTAATAAAGTGCCAAGTTTTACCCATTTTGGGTTGAAAAAGTTGCTTATTGTATTCGGAGATTTTATTCCAGCACGAATCTGTGCACGGTATGATTTTTCATTCCTATTCTGTAACTCCGAATGAGCTGATATTTTAACTGTAGTTGCAACTTTTCATCCTCTGTAAGCATGAATTTTTCAGAATTTTTCGACATATTTAAGTAGGGTAGAAAAATGCGTTTTGCTGCTGCTGTTTTTCTGGACAGATTCTGTCCCATTTTGTTTGATGCATTCTTTGAACTTTTAACTTGAATCTTTTTGATCCAATTGAGTTTATAAGTAGGCATACAACATTATACACTTTCTGGACATTCATATGAATTTTTGTTTAAGGATTTTATGCAGCAAGCAATTCATTTGTCTATCACTACTAATGTCACCCCACAGAAAAGAAATGGGAGAAACGGTGTTTTGAAGTTTTTTCACAGGGATTAGAGGAGATGCACCAAGAGCTATCCAAGGATGGTGAAGACCATAAGCTTGGGGATGTGAAGACAACCCCACTGGACCAACACACTCTCGGTTTGCACACGTCTAACTTCTGTTTTTCGATCAATGCACTTTATCGCATAAACTTGGAGCGTCTCTTATTTGCTTTTTATTTCGGTTTGATTTTTGTTTGTCTTGAGACCACCACTATCATTTATATATGAGAGAGCTACTGGAAATTTGGGTTGAATTAAGTTGGATGCTATTAAAAAGATTGGGAAAGGGATGTTTGAGTTGATTCAAAAAGATACATATAGTTGCATGATTCATGTGCTTTTTAATGAGTATTAATTTGCAAGTGTTTTATCAAGAGCTATCTTTTATTCATGTTTTGATGCTGAATGTTACTTTACTTTGTTTAACATGGATTGGTTAGTTCTATGGACACTTATGCATGCATTTAGACGGTCAACTTTCTCCCTCTTGCTAGCCCAAAAATTCCAACAAGTAAAAACTTGTTTTCCAACACCTTCAACCAAAGTTTTTCCAGTGAGTCCACCATATCTACCTATTAGCTTATGCTATTCCAAGTATGTTTATCATGTTATATTGTATTATCTATACTTCTGAATTAAAATGCTTATGTTATTGATTGTTATGGGAAAAGTTGGTTAAAAAGCTCTCACGAACTTGATGCACACTTTACTTTTATTGCACTTAATAAACATGAACCATTGTGATTAAAATTATGAAGTTGTGTGCTTGACAAGAGTCTTGGTTGGGAGTTAGCTCATATGTGCTGTCACATGGCAAGCTTTCAACGTGCTCTTAATTATATTTAGTTGATATCATGTACTTTTGTTTATGGATGCCTATCATTGTGTGAAATAAATGAGGAAACTTAGTAAGTTTGAGGAGTTTGTATAAATGGCTAGAGAGACGCCTGGGCCGCTAATCTAAGCCATGCATCATTCATGGTGGAAATTTACTTACATGCTATGGTGAACCTTCAGTGATGCACCTCACAATAAAAAGCTATACCAATAGTAAATAAAAAGGGTGTTGAGATTGTTCATTTTGTTTGTTTGTCTTGTCATTTTGACATGGGCTTGTTCCATGTCCTGGGACAAGAGGTACCCCAGTTGACGCTCTTGATGACGCTATTATATTACTTACAATGACCTTAACTTGAACTTGCTTTGTGGCCCAGTTGAGTAACACCGTGGTGTAGGTACTCGTATTCACGGGGCATGAGCATTCAACCCATACTTTGTCAAGCACACTACTCATATTTGCTTTCACTTTAAACTTTAACCATTCAAGATGCTATGATAGGGGTAATGAGAGCTTCACACCAATGAATACCACATTGCAAACATTAACTTAAGTAGAAGCATTTGGAAGTAGATGAAACTTATTCATGTTTTACCTCTACTTATTTATATATCTTTCCAAAGTGTCCACCTTTTATATTCAGATTTCAAGAATACTCTATGACCATTATAGGATGTTTTTACTTTTCATTATGCATACATTTGGTCCATAGTACTTTCTTCTATGTTACACTTTGTGAATTATCATTGAACATCCTTTCATTGAATATTTGATATCACTTTATAATCTATCTTGTATATTGCTCCTTTGAGAATGAATCATTTGACTTATGTAGCAATAGTAATCATCTTTGATATCCATTGATAGTATTAAAATGCAAAGTCCATGTTAGTTTTATCACCTTCATACTCGAGGACGAGTATTGGTTAAGCTTGGGGATGTTGATGCATGTAAAATGCATACATGAACTTTACATTTTATTACTTGATATTCCAACTTATTTGCATCATATATGGGTTATATTTATGTTTTATAATGATTTTAGGGGATAATTCACAGTTTCCCCATTTATTTGGAATTAACCCTGCACTGGCAGAAAACCCTATTTTCTATATTTTTATGTTTCAGGGACCCAAACGACGTCCAAATGACCTAATATTTTACGGGCGTCAGTTTTTGGAAGGAACGAAGCGTAGGAGCGAAGGAAGCGAACAAACGGAGATCCGAGGGCCAAAAGAGGTGGGCCCACGCGGCCAGATTCCTTGGCCGCGTGGGACCCCCATCTTGGGCCTCGTGGCTCCGATGCCGTCCGTTTTCGTCTCGTGGCTTCGTCTTGACCTAAAACCGACTATAAAAATAGTCCCCCGAGGAGTTTCGAAGGAGGCGGGGAGAAACACAAAAACCACGAAACAGGAGACAGAAGGCTGCCGCCGGAGAAGATCGGAGGGGGAAACGCCGCCGGAATCACCTCCGGAAGGCTCCTCCATCCCCCCTCCGGAGTCTCCATCAACACCACCGTCAAGACCAGCACCATCTCCATCACCATCTTCGTGATCCACTTCATCCCCCTCATAGTTTGAGATTGTTCGAACCCTAGCTATTGTCTAAGTACTATTCTACATGTTTGTGAATTGCTACTTGTCATTGTTTTGTGGGGAGATTATATTTTCAGATTGTGTTGTATCACTTATACCATTGAATCATATCATGTCTTTGCGTTGTGAGTAGTTCTCTCATGTTCCTGGGGGCATAGGATGATTGGCAATGATTTATATATGACATGTGTTGGTATTTTGTCTAGTTTTTATCTTTTATGTAATTCTATGATGGTGTTGTGCGAACGTCGACTGCACATCACTTCACCTATATGGGCTCATAGGAGAACACCGTAGTGTAATGGAGTGAGGGAGACTTGGGAGGACATGTAAACCTGAGACCGAGTCATGAAGTTGCATTATGAGGGTATTAGTATCGGGGACCTTAGAGTTTAAGGCTATGGTGGGACTCTATGTCTTAATAACTCTTGTGCAGTCATTTACTTGGCCATAAGAACCATCATAAGGGGGTTTAGTTTATTTATTTAGCTTTCCCTAATTATGGCTCCGTCCAAAGAAGATTAAAACTTGACAAAATGTTTACCTTGTTGTTCTAGAAATATTTATGCCATGAAGTCTAGGTAGCCCTTGGGAACGTTTCCACTTATAAGAAACACACACTTGAGCTTGTCCTCTTGCTGCATAGAGGATTGGGCTTTCTCTCTTTGAGAGCTTTCACTTGTCATATTTTATTTTCAGCATTTTATTTTATTGCAAACTCTACACCAAAAACCCAAAAACACTTGCATCATTTTACTTTGTCTAGTGCATAGATAATAAGAATAGTGACACTCTTATTTGAAAGGATAAACACTTATACCTTCTACTCCTCGTGGGATCGATACAAATACTTACACATCAAAGATTTCAACAATCCCCTATACTTGTGGGTATCACCATCCTCTTTCAGTTCCTTGTCGTCGTCCTTTTTGAGACTAACCTTGTCGCCATCCTTCAATGCGACCTGGATGCTCATGAGAATCTTGTTGTTTTCAAGGAGTAGCCTTCTATTCTTGGCAAGAGACCTTCTCATCCTGGCGATCCTTTTGAGCACATTCTCAATCTTTCCGTCCCTCTTTTTATTCTCGTACATGATGGACCCTGGCATATCCATGAACTCATGAACATCTCCGTTGCTTTTGTTCCACATTGATTTCGTGCACCCTTTCAGAGGCTTCTCTACGGCTGGTTTGTGTGTGCCATGTGTCCTGAAGAAAGGGCCATCCTTATAAGTTTTGTTGGTGACAAGCTCAATGAAAGCTTGGATGAATGGAGCATACACGAGTGACCTTTGACTGCGAACCATGTTGTCTAATATCTCTTCATACAATAGCTAGATCCATCACATCAATCTTCTTCTGCTAATTCCCGTGTGTTACGATGTACCAAAGGAGGTTTTTCGAATATCCCGTATGTTGGATGAGTCTCCCACCTTTGGAAACACAGTCCAACGGAAAAGCTTGTACATTGTATCATAAAAGGGCAGGAGTCCTTTAATATGACCAGGCTGTATAGGAGCAAAATCATCACAAGGATAGCATGCATACAGAGCATTAGGCTTCTTCGCAGCATCACTGTGGAGAGCATAGAAATTGGGATCGTCTTCTTTAGCCATGCGGATTCCAAGAGCTTCAGCAAACTTACTAAGTGGGGCTGTATATTTGAGGCCATGGGTCATCCAAGTAAATCTCTTATCTGTATTCCTCTCCACAAAGAGGGTAGCATAGAATTACATAATCACCTCTTCGTTGTAGTAATGCCCGAACCTCATGATCCCTCCCAAGCCCAACTTCTTACACATGTCCAAAACGCACTGAAAATGATCCTCGTTATCTTCGATGTGTTTGAAATCGATCGCCTTCTGAGGAGCTATCTTGTATTTCAGTTTGAGAATCCCATCTTCATAGATACTCTGTTGAATATGTGTGCGGAACAACTTGTTCTCCAAATCTCTATCCCTTTGCTGTTCATATGGGTTGTTCTGTGCCGAAGAGCTCTGTACTCTTCTTTCTTCATGTCCATCACAGATATAACTTCGCTGACCTTAGCCTTCTTTGCCTTTTTTCCCCCTCTATGAATTTTCCTCCTTTTTTTCCCAATCCAACCCTGACGGGCCTCATGACGCTCCACCTCGCCTCCGGAAGAATTTGTGGAGATATGTCGATATTTAAGATTAATTCGTTCGGAATTTACAAGATATATAATTCTCTCTTTGTCATAGATCTAGGAAAGTCCGGAATTTACTTGTGCAAATAGATCAGACCAATGCATAGGCAACTACTGATGATCGAACAAGTTTTATGTACGCTCCAACAAAAAATATTACTCTAAATGTAACTAATGCTATTATTTACCCACAATCGGATAATTGTTTGCCGGAATCGGTCGTCATTGCGGAACCAGGGGTCGTCGACGATCAGCCGCGGCCAAGGTGCTCGTCAGAGGAAGGCAGTGTGGGCTTGCACGGAAGCGGCCGCGGTGTATGTCATAGTAACCGGCGGAGGAAGATTTGTCGGAGGCGGCGGCGGCGCAGGTAGGGCTTTCTGTTTCTGCGTGTGCGCGCGCTGTGTGGGTGTGTGGGGGTGGGTGTGTCTCCGGTGGGGGGAGGGTGGATTTTAGTGTGATGTGCTGAGGGTTGAACCCAAGAGGTTCCGGCCACACTCCGGATTTGCACTGACTTCGTTTGCTTTCCGGGTGGTATGGATATTTACGGAGTTCCGGACATTGACCGTTCATAAATCTTCCGAGTAATTGGGCTCCATTTTGGTTTTTCATTTCCCAATGACCTACACTACTACAAACAATGAGATAATTAATCTTCTGCACCCCTTTCTAAGTCGGGTAAACGCGGTACACAGCGTCAGGCCCGCCAACCGAAAACGCGGATGGGATAGAGAGGGGCCAGTTCAAACCCCTGGCACTCTCACCACCTTGCATGTGATATATATACATGTATATATGAAGGTGGGCGTGTCTGTTTGATCTACGGTACAAGTACATATAACTTTGATCGGCCGGGTATACACCCTATTTAGAACCCGGTCGGTGACAACGGGCCCCACGAACTAGGGTTAATCTCGTCCGAAAATGGCAAGAGGGGCTAGAAACTTAAAAAAAATTGTTGTCCTAGCTAGCTGACATATGTATACAAGTCTTGGATGTGGGAGATGCATCGGAAGTAGCAAATACACGAGTTGAGCGTGTACTAGCTTAGATATATATCCCCCTTAATTATACAGAGAACTCTTGAAGCTCGATGACATGTCGATCAGGACAGATAGCGGAGCTCGATCAACTTTGGTTTTTCCAATGTTCTATGCATGACCAACCATTGCATGTAAAGGTTAAAAAAACTCATGTTGTACCCTCCTTCGAATACTTACAAACGGGTGGAACGACGCGGGTGTAGGGTTTTGAAGTATCCGGACGGTCCATATATATTTGTACAGTCTGGAATACATTGATTTCCAGGTTGGTACGTATTGTTTAGTATATTAAACTTAATCCTGCCAGATGAAGGCTATCTCCGTGCAGAAGCCTCGCCGTCATGTGATGGTCGCTGGCGCGCCACCACTATTTCGCGAGCCGTTTGGTAGCTTTTTATCCTATCCGGTCTGTCTGGACAAGTCTGTTGGTTCCGTAGGTAGGTATTTGTGCAAAACTCAAGTTTTTGTTGGGCGGCATTGTCGTGGGGTTAGCACGGCAGATGTTACCATGGGGTAACTTGAGTTGTTGGGCCAGGCGAAACTAGTGTCTGGGAGTTTGTTTAGCTCTGCATGGACAAAGGATTTACCCAGGTTCGGCCTCTCCATTGGAGATAAAGACCTACTTCCTGCTATGCTATTATTGATCTCGATCTCGATAACCCGGCTACGACAACAGAGCCGGATCTCGATCTAGGTTACAGGGTGCGCTTGATAGCGATGTTCTCTCTGGTTCTCTCCTCGTGAAACTTGTCTAACTATGACCTAGGAGCCCGCTTATATAGACGGCCGGGTCTCCTGGTTCTATACATGGTAAGCCCGGGTTCTACCTAGACTCGGAGTCCTACTCTACATCCTCTAATCTTCGTGTACTCCAAGTCTTGTATTCCATAGCGCGAACCGCCTCCGGGTCTTCTAGAATCTCCTCTACACAAGCCGGGTTACCGACAACTTGCTGGCCCATCGACGTAATCCGGCCCATGCTGATGGTTAGCTGTCCTGGCCGGGCTTTCTGCCTGGCGGGTCACGCTTCCTTCTTCATGGGCCTACCGGGTTATTATTCGCCCATCAGTAGCCCTCAGGTTAACTTGGACGCCAGGTTTGGCGTGCTTCTCTTTAGCTTCGATCTTTTATTTCTCGAGTGAAGCCGCCATTCTCGATGTTCGAGTTAACCCCTGAAAAATAAGAAAAAACACATAATAACTTAAATGCTGGGTCATTTAGGCCAGCTCTCTTTGGCGGTCCATATTGTAACCCGGCTTGCTCATACCGGGTTCATACGCCTCCGTATTTCACGCTCAACACTTAACGAAAACTGCCACCCAACAGTAAATCCATCCCAGTCTATCTCAATCGTGATCTTATCAACTAATATCCCGTAATTGTCTCATTCTGTCTGTCGTTGACTTTTGGTCAAAGATCCTTATCTCTTCGCCTTTTTACCACAACACCCTAGGGCTTTTCACTACGCCTATAAAGATAGGGTTAGGGTAAAACGCACTGTTACTTTCCCCATTCTTCTCCTTGGTCCATTCATCTTCTTCCTCGCGCAGCAGCCGCAACACATCTCCAATCGAGCTCCCAAATCCCGATAGAAAGCTTTGCAACCACCACCAGTTCATCCAGCTGTGCTACGCCCTCGATTCCGTGCTCAATCGCATCCGCAACCGCTCCAAATCTTCCTCTCCTCACATCCACCTCCACGGCTAGGGTTAGTTCATCCCGCACACCGAGATTGGGCACCACCACAGCTCTGTGTCAATGGGGAAGGAGAAGGTGAAGTCCGGAGGTCCCAAGGCCACCAAGAAGGGCACGAAGAAGGGAGCGAGCTCCAGCGCCGCCGCGGCAGCCGCTCCGGTGAACTGGACCAGATCCAGCGCCACAGACACGACGCTACAAACGTACGTAAACCGGGGGGAGCTTCCACCCAAGGACGAGATCCACTGGCGCGCTCCTGGGGAAGAAACGCGCCCCAACCCTAAAGAAGGTGAAATAGTTGTTCTGCTCGACCATGTTTCCCGTGGCCTTCGCCCTCCGGGCTCTCTGTTTTTCCGCCAAGTTTTCAAATATTATGGGCTTACCACCATGGATGTTGCTCCCAATTCTATTCTCAACATCAGCAACTTTGTAGTTTTCTGTGAGGATTATCTCCAGATGGGTCCCAGCCTCGAACTATTTTTAGAAATCTTCTACTGCAACCCCTCTCACAAGAACAAGCCTCTTGGCCCTTACGGAGGTGTTTCCATCCATCGCCGGAGGGAATGCGATTTCCCGGCTCTCATTCTTGCCAGCCACCCTAAGGGTGGCAAAACTCTTACTTCTACTGCAAGGACACCTCCCCTGCGTCAGACGAGGCCCGCTTCCCGGCCTTCAGAAACTCTCCGTTGGTCTATGATCCCAAAATGAACAGCTACGCCAGTGACGAAAACCGGGTCTTAGTTGAAGCGGTCCGCGTCTGGGCCAGAGCACTGCTCGCTCACGGCCTCTGCGGCACAGATCTAGTCAAGTGCTGGATCGGTTCGTTCATCCAACCCCTCAGCATCAGGACCCGATTGTTCCATGAGTACACCGAAGAAACAACTGACAGCATGCGTTATTCCGAGATAACGCTCACTGATGATCAGATTGTGAAGAATGCCAAGAGACTGCTTGGCGAGACCAACCATGACATCGCACTGACCGGGCTTGCCCCGTTCAGTGCCAAGAACAAACCACCCACTGTATGATACTATCTTTTGCTTTCCATCTTGCTAACCTGGCTTTTCTCGCATAATACACTTAAATGTTCATCTTTCTCCATTTCAGGACCCAGAGTGGTGGAAAGCTGATTACGCCCCTGTGTCTCCTCCTGTCGTTGAAGACACAGACGCAAGCAATGAAGATGAAGAAGAAGGTGAGCTAGACTCAGCTGGCCGGCTCTTCCTCGACCTGATTAACAGCGAAGCCACCGCAAAGGACCAATCAACTGATAACCCGGCATTTATTGTTCCAGGACCCTCTGACCCGGCTGTTGATGAAACGTCGGGTCCTCAAACTGCTGAACCTCCCACTCTCAAGAGGACTCGAGCTACTGTTGCAAAGGTGCCTTATTCTCGTCTTTCAAATTATGCAATGAACACATCTCAACCCAAGCACACACACAGGTAAAGGAGCTTGAAAAGGAAACTGCAGCCAAGAAGAAACCTCAAACCCGGTCTGCTGCAAACCCAGGTTCCCTGAACACAGGTATCCCTCCATGCTCTTAGCTAGTTGGGCCAAATCCATCCAGAAGACACATCCTTTAGCTGGCAAAATCCGGGCCGCTAAATCCTATTCTTTGTCATCTTCATCCTCGGACAGCGTTAGCACTCCCGAGGATTTCCAGATCAACACCGGGTTAGTAATACTTTACATACCTTTACCACACCTCTATATTTTTCTGCCATTTTTGACTAAATCACTATTCTTTGTTTCAGTGCCAGGGCCTTTGCGGATGAAGACCCGGACTCTCCTCCAGCGGCGTCTCCTCACTAGTACAGAAAAGCTTTTCTGTGGCGCACCATTTTGCTATTCTGTGGCGCATGGGTGGTGCGCCACAGAATAGTCGCCACTAAATAAGCTATTCTGTGGCGCACCACCTAGTGCGCCACAGAATAAGCTATTCTGTGGCGCACCCAGCCGGTGCGCCACAGAATAGCTTATTCTGTGGCGCACCCTACCCCGTGCGCCACAGAATTGTTTTTTTGAATTTCAAAAAAATGGCGGCTAGATCTAGATCTGGGTTCCCAAAAAATTTCAAAAAAATTCAAAAAAAAATGAAAAAAATCAGAAAATGAAATAATTTGGAAATTCCTATATATTTGAATTTTCTGAACATTTTTAACACTCCTAGTGAATCTCAAATGTTGACTTCCCGCTAGGTCACCCATCCTAGGAGTGCTCCCACCCAAGCACGCTTAACTTCTAAGTTCTATTCACTTCACCTACCATCCTGCTACTCAAGTTCTTATTGATAATAGTATCATATCAACCCTTTTAACCCTTGTGTATGTCTATATATGTGTGTGTAGTTTATGTGTGTTATGTGTATATATATGTTTCAAAAAATTCAAAAAATTCAAAAGTTTGTACAGAAAGTTCAAATAATCCAAAAAAATCAAAAATTTCAAAAAAGTCAAAAAAATTCAAAAAATTCAAAAAATCCCAAAAAATTCAAAAAACTTCAAAAAATCCAAAAACTCAACAAATCCAAAAAAAATTGATTTTTTTTTTTTATTTTTTCATTTTGAAATAACTTTTTTTCCCTTTGGAATTCAAAAGTTCCTTTTTTTCTCTAGTTTTTTTTGACATATTAAACGCATTTTTTCGACGTCGTATGCAAAAGTTATGGCCGTTTTACGTTTTTTTTCTGGATTTTGCAAAAAAGGTCAAAATTCATATTTCATGATTTCTATACGAACTAGACAGTAACACCTAACCACATCTCGAAGGATTTTATTTTTTGAATTTTTTGACATTTTCTTTGAGTGTTTTGAAAACTGAAAAGGCGATCCACGGGGGGGGGGGGGGGTGTGGGTGGGTGGAGCTGTTTTTAAAAAAATTCTGTGGCGCATGGGGCTTGGTGCGCCACAGAATTTCTGATTTCTGTGGCGCATGGCCTCGTGCGCCACAGAATTTGCATTTCTGTGGCGCACGTGGCCCATGCGCCACAGAAAACCATAATTCTGTGGCGCATCAGCTTCCATGCGCCACAGAATAGCACTATTCTGTGGCGCACCAGCCACATGCGCCACAGAATAGCACTATTCTGTGGCGCACCAGCTTAGGTGCGCCACAGAATAGCAAATTCTGTGGCGCACCAGTTCCGGTGCGCCACAGAATAGCCTTATTCTGTGGCGCACCAGTTTTGGGTGCGCCACAGAAGCTTATTCTGTGGCGCACGGCCACATGGTGCGCCACAGAATAAGGATCCATAGAATTGGGTTTTCCTACTAGTGCCTCCTCCAGCAACAACAGAGCCTTCTCCTATGGAGGCACATATTGAAGAGCGGTGGACAGAGATGAGCCGATGGAGCATGTTACCCCCGTGGCTTCTCCAAAAAGCCCAGTTGCTCCTGTGCCAGAACCATCCCCAGCTGCTCACTCGTCCGGGTTAGGATCTGGCACCAAAGAAGACGAAGTACAAGTTACTGGGACCCGGCACGTTCCTGTACAAAGTGCTCCTGAAGCTCTGGCCAAAGTACGAACTCCCGATGCTAAGTCGGCGTCTCCTGCCAAAGGAAAGGACCCGGCTCCTTCATCTGATTTGCCGGCTCTGGACTCCATGTCCGTCCCCGCCCTTTGCGATGAGTACTTCTCTCGCCTTGCTCAGCACAAGAATCTGGAGACTGAACTGGTTGCCCTTATTCAGAAACGATACCAGGTACACTTTTTGTTTCTTGCCTTTATGTTGTCTTGCATACTATACCCTTAGTAGCCCCCAAGCTCTAAGTTCATCACTTGTTGATGAGCTTGGTGCTTATAATATGAACTCCTCTGATATAAAACTTCAATCCTGTAGCCCCCAAGTGTCGGGTTGTCTATTCACAGCAACCTGGGACTAAAAAACTTCCATCTTTTAAAACTTGTCACCCTTCACAACAAAATTTTAACACTGTAGCCCCCAAGTACCGGGTTGTCTGCCTGCAGCAGCCTAGGACTAGAACATAGAAAATTTCAAAGTTTTGCACGTGTAGCCCCCAAGTGCCGGGTTGCCTGCCTGCAGCAGCCTGGGACTCCACTTTAGTCTATGTTGAACAAAATTTTAACACTGTAGCCCCCAAGTTCCGGGTTATCTTTCCTTCAGTAACCTGGGACTACCATACATCTATATTGCTGCTTATGTACTGTGTTAAAAATTTCAAACTTGTAGCCGCCAAGCCCCGGGTTTACTTGCCTGCGATAACCTGGGACTAACATAAATTTGTACTGCAACAGGAAGACCACGCCAAAGCCGAGGCAGAAATTACCCGGCTCAAAGACGTTGCTAAAACTGAATCTGAAGCCGGCTCACCATGCTAAACAGCTGCAAACTTTGGAGAAAAATGTCACAGAGCTGACCCAGGAGAATTCCGACCTCAAGAAAGAGCTGGAGGAACATGAAGAGCACTGGAAAGAACAACGCGCCAATCTCCAGAAGCAGCTAGATGAAGTCACCAATGAGCTAACCCGGCTGAAGAACATGGTCACCTCCATGGTGGCCTCCTTAGTGGGTAAGCATCACTTCTTTGAATTCAAACTGTATTGAGCAAGTAGACCCGGATTTCACTTCTCACTGTTATACTTTATCTTACCCAGGCCCTCGCGATGGAAACCTTCGCAAGACTGCTGCGGAGAAGATCAAGTGCATGTACACACTGACACACCAGCTGTACTTTGGCAGCTGCGAAGTCATCAAAGCAGCAAGGAACTGGGAGAACCCGCCAAGTGCGTATACTGAGGTCCTTGGGCATCTGTCAACAATGCCCCAATGGATCCATCTATTGAAGAGATCTGCTTGCAGGGCCGGGGTGATGCGAGGTCTTGCTTTGGCAAAGGCCTACCATCCCCAGCTAAACCCGGCTCCTCTGAAGAATGGCTTTCCTCAATACAACACTGATGGCACGGAGTTTGACAAGAAGAGCTACTCCCGGGTGTGAAGCAAACCCGGCACGTTGCCACTGTCATTGCAAGTAAGATGAAGCTCACCACGCTGTAATATGGATACACCGAAGCCGACGAGGAGATCATGGACGATGAACCACAACGCATTGACCTCCTTCAAAGCTACAAGGATTCCATTGATCCAGCAAAGGTTGCTCCCAGTACCTCCACTGCGCCAAGCTCTGCTACTCCAAGTGTTCCTCCTCCATCATGAGCCGCCGTTGAAGACGATGATGAAAGCTACTTCCAATCACTTCAACAAGTCACCCGGCGCAATACCATGGCCAAGGCAACAAAGGAGACAGAAGCTGACCCGGCGGCTGCCAAGGAAGATGACCCGGCGAAAACCACTTAGGAGCACCCAGCCAGCTCGCCACCCCGTGACCCGGCTCCTGAAGCCGAGGCTTGAAAAACTCCTGCAGATGCTTTTATCTCTGCAAAAAACACTCATTCGGCCCTTTGGGCAGGTTATTGTAATAACTTAGCACTTTTATCCCTTACTTTTAGCCCTTTGTGTAGTAGTCCACCTTTGAAACCTTGGTTGAATCACTTGGAACTTTTGCTTTATGATATCTCTCTTTGGTTTTGATAACCCTTTTGATTGCTTTAACTGTGAGTTGGCTTTCGCATGGATTCTCTGTCGCAACTTCTCTGATAAAAACAGGGTCAACCAAGTCCCCCTGGGCATCATGGTTGATTGAATTTTCAGGTGAGCAATCAGGCCATATAATTGCGAGTCACATCAAACTCAACAATAAGACAACCAAGAATAAAACTGGTGGCATGAAAGCCGGGTCTTGGGATTGCAGCTACAAACTATTCAAGCAAGAGCCCCCAAGACCCGGATCAATGTTTATAAAGTAAAGGCTTCAACTATGCACATTACCCCATTGATCCATATACTAGTGTGACGCGCTCAATGGGCATCTATCATGATAAAAATAACTTTGCAACTATACTACAACATAACTATATCAAAAAGATGGATAAAAGTTGTAAAACTAAACATGCATACTAAAAAAGAAGATACTAATGTAACAACTGAAACTTTCTCTACCGGGTCACAGAAAATTATGTGACCGGGCAATCTCAAAGCCGGGTCTTGGAAGGAAAAACTATGTCACCTTAATGACAAGCCCCCAAGACCTGGCACATCATCAACTGCACATCTTTTCAACTCAAATTTTTCAGAGAATTGCCGACTTTCATAACAAAAACTGAAAAGTAAACTGAGAACACAAATTTCTGTTCAACCTTCACTTTATTGATATAAAAGGTTAGGTCAGCAAGCCGCCTCATTAAAAACCTTCTAGTCCCCTTAGGTACCCTGGTAAGAAAAAGAGCGCGCCTGAAACCTGCTGCCTGTTTGATAACCCCCAAGAGCAAGGGATCACTGTAGCACCTCTCAATGTGGAAGTAAGGTATCGATCCGCAGGAGCAAGAAGGAAAAGTTATCTATTCCCTACAACTAAAGTGTCACAAGTTTTAGTTGATTATGCACTAAACAAGTTTAGAGAACAAGATGGTTGGTTTGATGGATGTAAAAGTGTCCCAATCCTCTTCTTTGCAAGAGGACAAGACAAAGGTAGTAGCAAGTGAAAGCTCTCAAAGAGAGAAAGCCCAATCCTCTATGTAGCAAGAGGACAAGCTCAAGTGTGTGTTTCTTATAGGAACAATGGACATGGTTCATGGGTTCACTTAATCCTCTCTCTCTCTCATCTACGGTGATCATCATGTTATAGATAAAGTACACACAATTGTCATGTTTTAATGGTAGCTTTTTATGACGGCTATATGTCCTAAAACACATAGTTGAAAGAAATACTCATTTGTGTTGCTAGGTCACCCCTCGTAAGGCTAGCGTGGTTTCTCTCACTCCCACATCATACTCTTTCTTTTTACCCCCAGATAAAGGATGTTGGGCGGTACTGTGTCACTCAATACCTATGCCGTGTCACATCGGCCATCCCGTACCCACATACATCATACTTCAAAGTATGACAAATCACAAAAGCTCCAACACAACGGTAAATGCATAACAAATCATCTCACACCACAATATTCACCACAAAGGTATTACATAGATGACCGTAATCATGTTCAGCAGCTCATACGGTACTAATTAGTGAAGCTCAAGAGAGAGGAGAGATACAAAAGTTACCACCACAAACCCTAGTCCAGGGGGTGGACTACTCCCCCTTCATCATGGTGATGATGGTGAAGAAGTTCTTGCTGTAGATGTTGATGATGAACACGCCGGAGGGGGGTGGAGCCCTCCGGAGGCGATTCCGGCGGCGTTTCCCCCCTCCGATCTTCTCCGGCGGCAGCCTTCTGTCTCTCTGTTTCGTGGTTTTGTGTTTCTCCGCCGCCTCCTTTCGCGAAACGCCAGGGGACCTTTTTTATAGGCGTTTTTAGGTCAAGACGAGTCGGTGGACGAAAGATCGACGGCCACGGAGCTCCGAGGGGAAAAGAGCTGGGCCCACGCGGCCAGGTATTTTAGGCCGCGTGGGACCCTCCCATTTCCAGCCTGTTGGGCTTCTGGTCTTCAATTTAAGCCCATTGCGTTCGTCTCGAAAATTCTGAACCGTGCTCTTTGGCCTTGCCCTTTTTGGAGTCCCGAAGCTCCCGGAAAGTCTGAAACACTAAAAAAGACGTTTTCTGGAAAAACAGGGTTAATTCCAAATAAATGGGAAAACTATGAAATATTCCCAAAATCATTATAAAACATTGATATAACCCTTATATGATGCAAATATGATTGGAATATAAGCAATTAAAGTGCAAAGTTCATGTATGCATTTTACATGCATCAACATCCCCAAGCTTAATCCATGCTCGTCCTCGAGTATGAAGATGATAAAACTAACATGGACTTTGCAATTTAATACTTAACAATGAATATCAAAGATGATTACTATTGCTACATATAGTCAAATGATTCATTCTTCAAAGGAGTAGCAATATGCAAATAGTTTATGAAGTGATATCAAGTATTCAAGACAAGGATGTTCATTGATAGTTCACAAAGTGTAACATGGTAGCAAGTAATATGGAACACATGTATGCATAATGATAAGTAGACATCCTACATGGTCATAGAGTGATGATGAAAATCTGAATATGATAGGTGGACACTTTGGAAAGATGTATATATGAGTAGAGGTAAAGCATGCATAAGTTTCATCTAACTTCCAAACTCTCTACTTAAGTTAATGATTGCAATATGGTAATCTTGGTGTCAAGCTCTCATTGCCCCTATCATAGCATCTTGAATGATTAAGTTTAAAGTGAAAGCAAATATGAGTAGTGTGCTTGACAAAGTAAAGGTTGAATGTCTCATGCCCCTTGAATACAAGTACTACACCATGTGTTACTCAACTTGGGAAACAAAGCAAGTTCAATTAAATATCATTGTAAGTAATAATAGTATCATCAAGAGCGTCAACTGGGGTACCTCTTGTCCCAGATATGGAACAAGCCCATATCAAAATGACAAGACAAACAAACAAATGAACAATCTCAACACCCTTTTTATTTACCATTGGAATAGCTTTTTATTGTAAGGTGTATCACAGAGGTTCACCATAGCATGTAAGTAAATTTCCACCATGAATGATGCATGGCTTAGATTAGCGGCCCAGGCGTCTCTCTAACCATTTATACAAACTCATTTAAACTACTCATTTCCTCATTTTTTCCATGTAAGCATCCATAACAAAAGTACATGATATCAACTAAATATGAATGAGCATGTTGAAAGCTTCCATGTGACAGCACATATGGGCTAACTCCAACCAAAACATTTTCAAGCCAACATCATAATCTTAATCACAATGGGTCATGTTTTATTATGCAATAAAAGTAAATTGTGCATCAAGTTCGTGAGAGCTATATAACCAACTTTTCCATGCAATCAAAACATAACATTTTCATTCAGAGGTATAGATAACACAAATAACATGATAAACATACTCGGAATAGCATAAAGCTAATAGGTAGATATGGTGGACTCACTGGAATAACTTTGGTTGAAGGTGTTGGAAACAAGTTTTTTTGTTGGATTTTTGGGCTAGCAAAAGGGAGAAAGTTGACCATCTAGATGCATGCATGAGTGTCCATAGAACTAACTAATCCATGTTAAACCAAGTAAAATAACAATCAGCACCAAAACATGAATAAGTGATAGCTCTACAAAAAGAATTTGCAAACTATTACTCATAAACAAGCTCATGAATCATGCAACTATATGTATCATTAAAAATCAACTCAAACATCCCTTTTCCCAATCTTATAAAAGCATCCAACATATTTCAACCCATATTTCCAGTAGCTCTCTCATATATAAATGATAGTGTGGTGGTCTCTCAAGACTCAAACAAAACAAAAAAAAACGACGCTCCAAGTTTATGCGATAAAGTGTTTCGATCGAAAAACAGAAGTTGGACGTGTGCAAACCGAGAGTGTGTAGGTCCAGCGGGGTTGTCTTCACATCCCCAAGCTTATGGTCTTCACCATCCTTGGATAGCTCTTGGTGCATCTCCTCCAATCCCTGTGAAAAAACTTCAAAACACCGTTTCTCCCATTTCTTTTCTGTGGGGTGCATTAATAGTGATAAACAAATAGGTTTCTTGCTGCATATAATCCTTGAACAAAAATTCATATGAGATGTCCAGAAAGTGTATAATGTTGTATGCCTACTCATAAACTCAATTGGATCAAAAAGATTCAACTTAAAAGCTCAAAGCATGCATCAAACAAAATGGGACAGAATCTGTCCAGAAAAACAGCAGCAGCAAAACGTATTTTTCTACCCTACCAAACTTTCTCGAAAAATTCCGAAAAAATTCATGCATACAGAGGATGAAAAGTTGCAACTACAGTTCAAATATGAGCTCATTCGGAGTTACAGAATAAGAATTAAAAATCATACCGTGCACTGATTCGTGCAGGAATAAAATCTCCGAACGCTATAAGCAACTTTTCAAGACCAAAATGGGTAAAACTTGGCACTTTATTAAAAACTCCAGAAACTAACTAGACACAAATCTCTTGTTACAGCAAGAGGACACAAAGAAAAATCACACAAAATAACCGGGTTGCCTCCCGCAAAGCGCTTTCTTTATAGCCATATAGCTAGGCTTGATAGTTTTAATGATGCTCCCATAGGAATAAGAGTTGAATATAAAAGAGCATCAAGAAGCAAATATCAAACACATTTAAGTCTAACCCACTTCCTATGCATTGGGATCTTGTAAGAAAATAAATCAATAAAGCACAAAGTGACTAGCATAGGAAGGCAAAGCAAGTGCAACTTCAAAATTTTCAACAAAAAGAGAGAAGACTTAATATTTTTGAGATATATGAAATCATGTCTCCCTCTCTCATAAAAACTTTCAGTAGCATCATTGATAAACTCAACAATATAGCTATCACATGAAACATTCTTATCATGATCCATATGCATAAAAGTATCATTACTCTCCACATAAGCATAAACAGTTTCATTAGGAATAGTGGGAGTAAAACATTCATAATAATCATTGTAATCATCATATATAGGAGGCATATCATAATCACAATAAACTTTATACTCAATAGTGGGTGGACTGAAAATATCATATTCATCATCATAAATGGGAGACATAGTATCATTAAACAAGTTAAAGAACCTCCCCAAGCTTAGATGATTGCAAGATAAAGAACCTCCCCAAGCTTAGTCTAGTGCACACAAGAATAGAAACTTAAGCGCTACGCTCCCCGGCAACGGCGCCAGAAAAGTACTTGATAACCCCCAAGAGCAAGGGATCACTGTAGCACCTCTCAATGTGGAAGTAAGGTATCGATCCGCAGGAGCAAGAAGGAAAAGTTATCTATTCCCTACAACTAAAGTGTCACAAGTTTTAGTTGATTATGCACTAAACAAGTTTAGAGAACAAGATGGTTGGTTTGATGGATGTAAAAGTGTCCCAATCCTCTTCTTTGCAAGAGGACAAGACAAAGGTAGTAGCAAGTGAAAGCTCTCAAAGAGAGAAAGCCCAATCCTCTATGTAGCAAGAGGACAAGCTCAAGTGTGTGTTTCTTATAGGAACAATGGACATGGTTCATGGGTTCACTTAATCCTCTCTCTCTCATCTACGGTGATCATCATGTTATAGATAAAGTACACACAATTGTCATGTTTTAATGGTAGCTTTTTATGACGGCTATATGTCCTAAAACACATAGTTGAAAGAAATACTCATTTGTGTTGCTAGGTCACCCCTCGTAAGGCTAGCGTGGTTTCTCTCACTCCCACATCATACTCTTTCTTTTTACCCCCAGATAAAGGATGTTGGGCGGTACTGTGTCACTCAATACCTATGCCGTGTCACATCGGCCATCCCGTACCCACATACATCATACTTCAAAGTATGACAAATCACAAAAGCTCCAACACAACGGTAAATGCATAACAAATCATCTCACACCACAATATTCACCACAAAGGTATTACATAGATGACCGTAATCATGTTCAGCAGCTCATACGGTACTAATTAGTGAAGCTCAAGAGAGAGGAGAGATACAAAAGTTACCACCACAAACCCTAGTCCAGGGGGTGGACTACTCCCCCTTCATCATGGTGATGATGGTGAAGAAGTTCTTGCTGTAGATGTTGATGATGAACACGCCGGAGGGGGGTGGAGCCCTCCGGAGGCGATTCCGGCGGCGTTTCCCCCCTCCGATCTTCTCCGGCGGCAGCCTTCTGTCTCTCTGTTTCGTGGTTTTGTGTTTCTCCGCCGCCTCCTTTCGCGAAACGCCAGGGGACCTTTTTTATAGGCGTTTTTAGGTCAAGACGAGTCGGTGGAGAAAGATCGACGGCCACGGAGCTCCGGGGGAAAAGAGCTGGGCCCACGCGGCCAGGTATTTTAGGCCGCGTGGGACCCTCCCATTTCCAGCCTGTTGGGCTTCTGGTCTTCAATTTAAGCCCATTGCGTTCGTCTCGAAAATTCTGAACCGTGCTCTTTGGCCTTGCCCTTTTTGGAGTCCCGAAGCTCCCGGAAAGTCTGAAACACTAAAAAAGACGTTTTCTGGAAAAACAGGGTTAATTCCAAATAAATGGGAAAACTATGAAATATTCCCAAAATCATTATAAAACATTGATATAACCCTTATATGATGCAAATATGATTGGAATATAAGCAATTAAAGTGCAAAGTTCATGTATGCATTTTACATGCATCACTGTTACATCGTGTGTTACATCTGATGGCTCAATCTCATGCAAAGTATAATATGGGCGCAGCTGGGCAATATTCCATGGCCGCTCGCGCTCCTCTAATGAAGAAGTGGAATGTGTTGTGTCGTTCACATACTCAGATTTCTCTCTAGCATCCACCAAATAATACGAACCATTGTGAAGATTCTTGCTTATGATAAAGGGCCCCTCCCACGGAGGAGATAACTTGTGCATCCCTTCCTTCGATTGCGTCCACCGCAGCACTAAGTCACCCTCCTGGAAAGTACGAGTTCTAACCCGGCGACTGTGATACCGCCTCAAATCTTGCTGATAAATTACAGATCTTGCCAATGCTTGTTCTCTATTCTCCTCGAGCAAGTCCAAAGAATCTTGCCGGGTTTGCTCATTCTTAGCTTCAACGTACAAGTCCAAAGAATCTTGCCGGGTTTGCTCATTCTCAGCTTCAACGTAAGCTGCCACTCTAGGCGAGTCATGTATAATGTCACTTGGGAGTACTGCCTCTGCCCCATACACCATGAAGAAGGGCGTCATCTTTGTGGATCTATTTGGCGTTGTATTGATTCCCCAAACCACGGATGGTAACTCCTCAACCCACGCTCCGGCGGCTCTGATGCAGGGGACCCGGAGGCGTGGTTTTAAACCTCGCAGTAACTCTTGATTTGCTCTTTCTACTTGCCCATTGGCCTGTGGATGAGCAACTGAGGCCACATCCAAACGTATACCATTGTTTCCGCAGAACTTTGCCATCTCTCCAAGTGACATGTTGGTTCCATTATCTGTGATGATGCTATGGGATACCCAAACCTGTGTATGATTTTCTTCACAAACTTAACTGCTGTAGCTGCTTCACAATTTGTAACTGGCATCACCTCAACCCACTTTGTAAACTTATCAATGGCAACTAAGAGGTGGGTTTTCTTGCAAGGGGACATATGAAAGGGACCCACCATATCAAGCCCCCAGACTGCAAAAGGCCAGGTCAAAGGTATTGTTCGCAATTCCTGAGCCGGCACATGAACTTGCCTTGCATATCTCTGACACCCATCACATCTACTCACCAAGCGTTCTGCATCTGCCTGGGCTGTGAGCCAGAAAACCCGTGTCTAAATGCTTTCGCCACTAGAGATCTTGTTGATGCATGATGACCACAATCTCCCTCATGGATTTCTTTCAAAATTTGCCGGCCTTCCTTTCCAGATACGCATCGTTGAAATACTCCTGACACGCTCCTTTTATACAATTCACCATCAATGACCACGTAAGCCTTAGCCCGGCGTTGGATTTGCCGGGACACAACTTCCTGTGGTGGCACTCCCCTCGCAGAAGATACGCTAAGTAAGGTTCTGTCCACTCTGGAATTTCACGGGTTGCTGCTACCAACTGTGAACCCGGGTCATCTTGACATGCAAGTTCTTCCTCATCTTGAAGCTTGACTGACGGAGTCCACAATTCATCTAAGAAAACATTAGGTGGAACCGGCTCTCTGCGTGAGCCGAGTCTTGATAAAGCGTCTGCAGCGTCATTTTTCCTGCGATCAATGTGATCCACCTGATAGCCTGAGAAGAACCGGCTACCCTATCCACTTCTCTTCTGTAAGCCGCCATTGTTGCATCCTTCCTATCCCATGTTCCTGAAACTTGCTGTGCCACAAGATCTGAATCTCCATAGCACTTGATACGCTTGATATTCATCTCCTTTGCCATGCGCAAACCATGCAGCAAGGCCTCATACTCTGCCACATTATTGGAACAATCAAAGTGAATTTGCAACACATAACTCAACTTGTCACCTTTTGGAGAGGTTAACACAACTCCGGCTCCTGAACCTTGCTCTTGCTTAGACCCGTCAAAATGCTAACCCAGGATTTGATACTTGGTGTAAGGGGTGGTGCACTTAACTGTGTCCAATCATTAAGAAAATCAGCCAACGCTTGAGACTTGATGGCTGTACGAGGCTCATAATTGATATGGTACGGCCCCATCTATATTGCCCACTTGGCAACTCTTCCTGTAGCTTCTGAGTTTCTGATAATATCTGCCAATGGAATTGAACTAACCACTGTGATTGGATGTTCCTGAAAATACGGCTTCAACTTTCTACTCGCCATGAAAACACCAAACACAATTTCTGCCAATGTGGATACGCTGCTTTGCCTCTGATAATACCTCACTGACGTAATAGACCGGCCTCTGGACCGGGTTTTCTTTGCCTACCTCCTTACGCTCGACCACCACCACAGCGCTAACAGCCTGAGGCCCGGCGGCGACGTATAATAACATGGGCTCTTTGGGACCCGGCGCGCAAGAATTGGCGCCTCTGACAGCTGCTTCTTGAGAGCTTCAAATGCCTCATCTGCCTCTTGATTCCACACGAAGTTGTCCGTTTTCTTCAGCAATTTGTACAAAGGGATGGCCTTCTCCCAAGCCGGGATATAAACCGGCTTAGCGCAGCTACGCACCCCGTCAACTTCTGAACATCTGCAATTCCTCAGGTTTCTTCAAACTTTGAATAGCCTTGATTTTTTCCGGGTTTGCCTCAATTCCTCTCTCTGATACGATGAAACCAGGAGCTTCCCAGCTGGAACACCAAATACACACTTTGTAGGATTGAGCTTCATCTTGTACTTCGCAAGTTTACAAACGTCTCTCTTAGGTCATTAATGAATGACCCGGCTTTCTCTGTCTTGATCACCACATCATCCACATAAGCATGCACATTGCGTCCAATCTGATCATGAAAACACTTCTGAATACACCTTTGTACGTGGCACCTGCGTTTTTCAACCCAAACGTCATGGTCTTGTAACAAAAAGCACCAAACGGGGTTATGAACGCGTCTTTTCCCAATCTGTCTATTAAGCTTGATCTGATGATATCCTGAGTACGCATCCAAAAAACACAAGAGCTCGCTGCCCGCAACTGCGTCAATGATTTGATCAATGCGCGGCAGTGCAAACGGGTCCTTGGGACAATGCTTATTCAAACTTGTAAAATCTATGCACATCCTCCACTCGTTATTCTTCTTCAGAACTAGAACCGGGTTAGCCAACCACTCCGGGTGAAAAACTTCCATGATAAAGCCAGCTGCTAGGAGCCGGGCTATCTCCTCTCCTATAGCCTTTCTTCTCTCTGCATTCATTTTCCTCAAACCTTTTTTACCGGCCTTGCCTTGGGATCAACATGTAAGCGGTGCTCAGCGAGTTCAGTCGGAATGCCAGGCATGTCACTAGGTGTCCATGCAAAAACATCCCGATTCTCACGGATGAACTCGATGAGCGCGCTTTCCTATTTATCAGTAAGATTGGACCCTATGGCGAACTGCTTGGAGGAATCTCCAGGCACAAAATCCACCATCTTTGTATCTTGGGCGGCCTTGAACTTTGCCCTATCATCTTCGTTGTTGGTTTCTTTAGTGCTGTGTTATCTGCCGGGTCAAGATTAGACCTGTAAGCTTTCAACTCCTCTTTCGCACAAACTTGCTCTGCCAAGGCCGCATCTCCTTCATCACACTGCGCTGCTATCTCTTTGTTGCCATGAACTGTGATGATCCCCTTAGGACCCGGTATTTTCAACTGTAATACACATAACACGGCCTTGCCATGAACTTGGCATAAGCCGGCCTTCCAAATAATGCATGATACGGGCTCTGGAACTTCACCACTTCAAACGTGAGCCACTCCGATCTAAAGTTGTCAATGGACTCGCCAAAAGCAACTTCTAACGAAATTTTTCCCTCTGGTGTGGCTGATTTCCCCGGAACTATGCCATGAAAAACTGTCGACGTCTTCTGTAACTGTGATACTTTGAGACCCATACGCAAAAACGTCTCCCAATACAAGATGTTGATACTACTTCCACCATCCATCAGAACTTTCTTTAACTCAAAGCCATCCACTTGGGGAGCCACAACTAAAGCTAGCAGACCCGGGTGCTCAACAACATCCGGGTGATCCGCTCTACTCCACGTGATCGTGTGCTCTGACCACCTCAAATATCTTGGAACTCCTGCAACTGCATTAACCGCCCTTTTAACTACCTTTCGCTCCCTCTTGGTCGCACCACTGGTATATATGTGGTACTGGCCAAGTTGCTTTGGCTGCTGTGAGAACCCGCCTTGATTTCCTGTATTTGACCCGGTCCTGCGTTGTTGGTAGGTACAGCATTGCTCCAGTCAAAAGACCTGCAGCCGGGTTACCACCCGGGCCGGGTCCTCCACCTCTGCCTGCTCCTTGCAGTGCCCTTTGTATCTCATTGTTTTTCCATCTGTTCAAGTCCACGCACTGAGCCAACGAGTGATTGGCGGGTCTACCGTTCCTGCTATGGCGAGGACACGGCATCCTAAAAGCCTCTTCAAGGCTGGTTGGGCTTGGGCGTGACTTGATAGTTATTTCCACCATTGTAGTTCCCATTATTTCCTTGATACCCTCTATTATCCTGAAAATTTCCTTCCATCCTTTGCCTCTGAAACCCGGCATTGGTGTTTGCCACCAGCTCTGAACTTCCTCATTGTGCCCACGCTTGTGTTGATTCTGTTGTTGTTATTGCTTCCGTTGCCATTGTTACTCTTTCCTCCATTATTTGCTGGACCTTTCCCTTTCTCTTCTTCATTATCATCCTGGGTCTTGTCCGTGGCTGCGTGTCTGTTGCAAGCATCCATCAACTCAGCCATGGTGACTGGCTTGACCCGGTGACCTCCTTCATACGGCCAAGCTTCTGAACCAGGGGAACAAATTTGCACGTCTTTTCCATGATGAAATCGCATCCTTGGGCTCAATACCAGACGAAGAATGAAGGATCTCCGTGACCCGTCTCATCCAATGCCGCGCTGACTCGCCCTTCCTCTGCACACAACGATCAAGGTCTTCAATAGAAAACAAACGCTTGCAGGTACCTTGAAAGTGCTTGATGAAGATTGCTTTTAGCTCGTCCCAGGAATTGATTGATTTCTGGTAAGTTCTTGAACCACAATTTTGCTGCTCCATCACTCATCATCAAATACATGTACTTTGCGCAAACATTCTCCGTGGCGTTGCGAATACACATAGCCATCTCATAACTGCTCAACCAACTTGCCGGGTCCACGCTAGGCTCGTAATTGGATATCTTGTTGGGCTCCTTGAACTTCTAGGGAAAGGCTCCGCTCTAATGGCATCTGAAAGACACTTTGGCCCGGCTAGGTTAGAAGAACTTGCTAAAAAATTATTGTTACCTGGTGAGCCTACAGATACTGCTGCTGCGACGCCGGGTCCTCCTTGCGGGCCGCTACGACGGGTCCCGCCGGGTTCGCGCTGGCCGCTCTTCTTGCTCGCGATCCATTAACTATTTGCTGGGCCACCGATACTGCTGGGCGGGCGGAGGTTGCTGGTTGTTCTGGTTCTGCTGCTGCGGCGCCGCGGCTAACCCGGCTTGCGGCGGGGTTTCGCCGTGGCGGCTCTTGGTACGCTTAGTACGATACGTTGTTGAATGAAGTGCACTTTTGTCCTTTGAATATTGAACTTGCTGAACCACAGCGGTACGTAACATGTCGATGGCACGCCGGGCTTCAATCTCTGCTGGCGAGTCTCCAAGGGGAATACGGTCGAGCGCTAAAGTTGCGGCGTACACGTTATCCGCTGGATTGGAATAATGACCCGCCGGCGTGTGGAATCTCGGTGTTCACGGTGGCAGCCCGATTTCCCCCGGCTCCTCCGGCGAGCAAACCCGGTGTCCCAACCAACGTGGCACCGGCTCCTGCAGTCCCTCTGTTTTGTTCTACACTGTTCTGATAATTGGAGCTGCTTGAGTTACACCAATGGTTTGATCCACTGGAGTCCTAAATAACACTGCCGGGTTTATGGTATTCTCTCCCGGAGCCAACCGGCTCTGGTGCCTTCTGTGATGAACCCGATCATTTCATTGAGGCGATTCTCTTGCTCTTCAATTTGCTTCTGCTTGGCTGCTATCTGCTGCTTTTCTGCCATTGTGTCTCTACGCATCTGTTCCAAAGCCCGACGTGCTGTGTCTAACTCCGTAGCCCGCACTGCTGTGTTCTCTGGGGTAACCGATCTCGTAAGCGCTGTTGGTTCCAGGATCAGACCATTGTTAAACAGAGCAGGAGCACTAGCCATGTTGTCTATTTCTTCGACCTGAGCCCGGTTATGGAGGAAACCGAAGCTGTTTCTATAACGAGCCGTGTCGTCACTCTCATCCGTCACTGAAGCCGGTTCTCCATCCATCCATTGACCTGCCTGCTCCAGTATCGGTGGTAGTTGTTGCTGCTGCTGATCCGGGTTTGGGACTAGTGGAACCACGGTTGATGGGACGCTCCTGCGTTTATCGAGGGAGCTGTATAAACAGCCACCCTCCTGATTGTACTTGGGAAGGACTCCAGCTCCTCCTCGTCTTCATCTTCAGCCTCGTATCCATACCGGGTCTCAAACAAGGGCAAGATCGATTCAGCATCCTCCTCATGCTCCACTGCATCACCCGGGATCCATGCCGGCTTTCCCGGCCGTTCCTCATGCGTGACCAATGGTGACCCGGCCTCTGCCGTGCCTACTGACTCCTCCCCGTAGATTGAACAAGCGTGGCGGCTCCTGACACAGATTCACAATCCTTATCACTAGCAGATCTAATTGCATGCACCATACCAATGAAAACATTAATCTTGCCAATTGGAATAATATCACCTGACTCTAGCAGATCCGATTCCGGCCCCCAGCCAGAATTGTCGACGATGGGTTCTCCGTGCGAGTTGATGGTAACCTCGCCGAAAACGAAGTTCTTGATTCCTTGCATAGCTTCTCTCATGATGATGACACCTTTGGACGCAGGCCCCACGGTGGGTGCCAACTGTCGTGGGGTTAGCACGGCAGATGTTACCATGGGGTAACTTGAGTTGTTGGGCCAGGCGAAACTAGTGTCTGGGAGTTTGTTTAGCTCTGCATGGACAAAGGATTTACCCAGGTTCGGCCTCTCCATTGGAGATAAAGACCTACTTCCTGCTATGCTATTATTGATCTCGATCTCGATAACCCGGCTACGACAACAGAGCCGGATCTCGATCTAGGTTACATGGTGCGCTTGATAGCGATGATCTCTCTGGTTCTCTCCTCGTGAAACTTGTCTAACTATGACCTAGGAGCCCGCTTATATAGACGGCCGGGTCTCCTGGTTCTATACACTAGTCGTCAACCCGTGCATCGCACGGGCTAGTTACATAATAGTATTTTACATTCTACTCGGAGATATATTAGTATATCTTTATTTCCACAGTACATACACAATTACATTGCAACTCTACCAAAAACATCTTCATAGGCATATAAAATAGTACATGGTTGCCAACTTGATTTAGAAATGGTAAGACAATAGATTGAAAAAAACGAAAGACACTAAAATTCTGAAGTATAAATAAGTAACAGTACCATTGTAAATTTAGCTATGCCTCGAATTTACTATCTCATTCGGTTGCACCAACTGCTCCTAATTTGGAGGCCACCTATCTGGGATTCCTAATGTGTGTACTCCCCTAACTGCATTTTCCTTAAAGTGTGTTCCCTTCTTGCGTAACGAATCTTAACTATACTAACTTGATGTTTCTTTGCATACATATGTATCACGGTGCCCTGCAACAATTATATCTAGTGAGAAAATATTTATGACAACTAAAAAACTAATTTTGTTTGTATACCTTAAAGTTTGGCTCCTATTTGCCAAGTGGCATCTCACAATCTAATAAGTGCATGTTCAGGATTATGTCATCCTTTTACCATTTCAATTTGCATGCAACAGGTATAATAAGAAAGGGACAAACAGCAAAATTCGAGATACAGTAACCTAGAAGAGTTGTGGTATTAGGCCAGCGGAACTTGTGTCATGGTCTATAAACAACAGTGGGAGACTGGGAGGTGACAATCTTAGTTATCGATCCAAAGAATTATTGAACTGGTTTGCGTTACCAAGCTAACATTTAGATGTGATAACCCGGAACTATTTTGGACAACCATACCTTTATTTCCAATTCAATCCGGAGTAATGAAGCACCATACATGTGAGGAAAATTATTTCAGTTAGAAACATAAGAATGTGAAAACATAAATCGAGCTATAATCCATGAAATAAATTAACTTATTGAGGATTAAAGCCTATAACTTGAGAAAAAGAACTATAGTGTGGTATCTATAAAAATGGAATCAGACTGAAATATCATAACAAAGAAAACTAATTAATTGGTAGTCCTGGCAGCCCGTTCTTGCCGATCCCTCTGACCATCTGAGGCCTCTGGAAAATCCACCATGCATTTGAAACACGAATCCAAATTAGAGTATGCCGAAAATATATATATGATAGTTTCTATATATGTCATCTATAAAATCTAAAAATTGGAACTGCAAAGTAAATATATTAATAGATAATATTAAAAGCGAAGGAAACATGGAACCATAGTTAAAATTGCAGGGAAATTTCATTTTTTTCGATAAATTGCAGGGAAATTTCATAGTTGTTTTATATTAAAGGTACCGATCTAGATCCATTTTCAAATACAACAAACGACCACGGTAAACAAATACCTGTACATCTCAAGTACGCCATCTAGCTTAATTTTTTTATGGGATACAAATGTTAAAATCTCACTACAAATCAATCAAGGAAAAATCTACATTCTATTAGATATGATTTTGTGAAATCAGGAAAGTAACTGAATCGTGTCTTAAATGTCTAATGTATGGGAAAAAAAATATATATCAAATTCAAGTATCATATCCATTTTCTACCTCAGCTCACCAAATAGACCCGAGTCTAATAACACCATTGGAGTCCGAAGCTATTTCATGTAGTCCTAAAAGGATTTGACACTTGTTGTTTTGCCTGACCAGAGATAAGTAATCTATGTTTTGCAATTTGGAATATAATGTTGATGAAGAGTTAGAAGAGGACATGTACCCTCGACAACCAAGGTAGCGTTTACTCAGATGGCCAGACAATTAAAGCTACAGTTAACTCGTTATTTGAACCATCAATATGACAGCTGCAATGAGAGGCACATATAGGGATTGATCAGAGATGACTAATTTTAGTTCTGCAATTAGGGAAATCATGTAGTAGAGAAAAGGAAAAAAAAAAGGACACATACGGTAGGCAACCATGGTAGTATTTACGATGTCCAGACACTTGAATCTAGTACAGTTACCTAATTATCTGAACTATCCTGATGTCATCTGCAATGAGTGGCGCATAGAGGGATTGATCTACACTGCACTGTATATGTGACGTCTTCGGCGAGCAGCTGTATATGGGAGACGTCTTAAGGCAAGACATCACACACTGCCGCAATCTTGAGTATCGACGCCGTCGCCCTGAACGCCAACTACAGGGGTGGATCTGATCGTATACATGGTCTGTAGCACATGACACATTGCACAGACCTTCACTTGTCGAAGCAGTTCCTCCACTTCTAAATCTGGCATGTTTAGCAATCACCGAAAATGTCCTGGACGAAGAGACAGTGCTGAAATAAATACATGTGCAGAACCAATATTTCTTGACGAAGCGGATTAAGCAGATTTATCTCGCTCTCTAATGAACTCGACATTTTAAAGAACAGAGGAGATTCTAACGATGTGGGTTTATTTGCATGCAGAGTCCATCATAGTTCCTTCACTCGGTCGCTTCAATGAGGAGGTCGCTCAATTCTACCTAGACCAAATTACTTTGCTTCAGCTGGATCCATGCTTCCCTGCCTAGTGGAAACGACCATTAGGACGGATACCTGACCAATATCGTTAAACCTGAAATTCAGAAGTAGCTGCAACAAAAAAAAATGAGGCGGCCTAACGGGACTGAGAGGTTTTTAATGAGGCGGCCTGCTGACCTAATATATGGTGGTTGAAAATTCAAAAAAAAAGTAGCTGCAACAATATTATTCATCTACAACAATAATTGCATTCTACCAAACACAAACAACGTCTGATGCTTAAGCTATATTACGTATACTCTTGCTGAGTGAAAATATGATGGCATGCCTAGTACTTTTCATACGCCTGATGGATTAAAGATGGAAGCGGACACATAGGATAGAGAGAAGCAATGCAACGTTTTGTTTACCTCAAATCAGAAGCCTGGAAAGGATAGTCCAGAGGAACATCAATTGCTGCACGCCTGAAACGGATCGTGCGATGGCTACCACATCATACTCGCCACCACCAAATCGATCAGATCAGCAAATCGAAAATATTTACTTATTCAACCAGAATAGATCAGCTCGCCATGATTGGACCTTTACTCGTTCAAGCTTAAGGTGCGACGGCTGCCGCATAAACTCTCCGCACCAGATTGATGAGAATGCCAGAGGAGTCACGCGCCTGATCGTCCCAGTCGCCGTGCGCGAGGAACGCTTGACTTGCCACTGGCCGGAGGAGAAGAGTAGATGGGCGATGGCACCAGGAGGCATACATGGCGGCGTGAGGGCATGCAGCTAGACGTGATCGATCTTAACCTCTCGTATGTTTACTATCGAGAGGAAACCAATGAGACGACGACTCACGTCGTGCGTACAGCAGGTCCTTTTTCTCATGATGATTCATCTGACGGTTGTGGACATATTATGCGCTTAATCGGATGGGTGAAAACGTTTAACTTCCTAGGATCAACGTGGTGCTTTCTACGGTGCCTCCAATTAGTAAATATAAGATAAGATGGTAAGCCCGGGTTCTACCCAGACTCGGAGTCCTACTCTACATCCTCTAATCTTCGTGTACTCCAAGTATTGTATTCCATAGCGTGTACCGCCTCCGAGACTTCTAGAATCTCCTCTGCACAAGCCGGGTTACCGACAAGCTTGCTGGCCCATCGACGTAATCCGGCCAATGCTTATGGTTAGCTGTCCTGGCCGGGCCTTCTGCCTGGCGGGTCACGCTTCCTTCTTCATGGGCCTACCGGGTTATTATTCCCCCATCAGGCATGAAATTGTTTGGCGGGCGAATTTCGCCCATTTCACCTCCTCCCCGCTTATATTTTCCCCCACTGAGTTTTCGAACCTATAGCTCCAATTCCCCGCTGCTCCCGATCTATTCCCCACCCTTCCCCTTTTCTCGCGCCGGAGTAGCCCCCCACACCGTTCAACTCCTCCGCCCCGCGCGTCACCCCCCCGCGTATTTCCTCCTCCCCCCGCCCCCCACTCCCGCTGGCACCACTAGTCCCGACATGGCTGGCAAGAACAAGAAGGCGGGCGGGAACACCAAGACGCCGCGGCGCATCACTCGGGCCAACAAATCCACGGAGGTCGCGGAAGAGCACGGCACCACCGCCGCGGATGGGCTCGTCACCACCGCCATGTCAGAGCCCGACACCACCGCCGCGGACGAGCTCGTCGCCACCGCCGCGGACGAGGCAGCGGTTGTAGACGGGGCGGTGACGACTGTGCCTCTAACCCAGACCGACCTCGACACCATGCCGTACAGATCTATTCCACCGTACTTACTTTTAAGTATTTAGCGATTTTCTTGTTGGGCATTTTTCTTACAAGTAATTATAGGTACTTACTTAGAAGTATTCACGATTAAATTGCATATTTATGATATTTTTGCATTATTTCATCAAAATCGACATGCCTGGCTCACCAAGGTCGACATCACTTGCACTTACAACACAGAAAAAAATTCGCAAAGGAGGGGGAAGGAAGCAATCCCAACGGCCGAAGGAGAAGCTTACCGTGACCTCGATCAGTAATGATACCGGAGCTCCGTTTGAGCCGGAGGCTGCTAGAACAAAGTTCTCGACACTTTGTGGTCTCATAGCACGGGAACGAGTTCTGATAACCATGCCAAATTGAAAGGGATTATCAGATGCTCTGCGCGACAAAGTCTCAAATGAGATCCTGGGGCACTTCTCCATCCATCCGGACCTCATGCCTCGTGTTCAGCAGGCAACTTTAATGACTGCTGGCAAGGCATGGAAGAATTGGAAGACCAAGCTGGTGACAGAGTATGTGTCTGTGGGCAAAAGTCCAGTGTTTCTTTATCCTTTCACCGCCGACTACTGGGATGACTTTGTGAAGTTGAAGTCGACAAATGAGTTTAAGCAGAAGAGTGCAGCTGCTAGGGCCCTCGCCTGGTCATTTAAGCACCCCCACAAAATGGGGACTGTTGGGTATGCCGGCATGTCCAAGATTTGGGCCAAAGAAGATGCGGAGGCGGTTAAGAACAATTGCCCTCCTCATAATCCCCCTTTTCCTTTTCTGATTACTTCATGTGTTATATTGTTATATATGCAGCTCAAGTGGGATGAGAAGAAACGAGAAGGCCGGTTCGATGGAGATGTGCTCTGTAAGGGGTTGGGAACCGAAGAGCACACTGGTCGCACGAGGGGTGTAGGTAGCTACGGGCCATGGAAATATTGCCACGACCATACTAAAGACGACAAGCGAGCACGCAAAAGAGCTAAGCAAGAGAAGGCAGAATAAGAGTTGCGCCAAACTCTTAAAGAAGAAATTTTGGCGGACTTACGAGCAGAGATCCGGCAAGAGGGCACGGCCTCACCAACTCTACCCAGCCCGGGACTACACCGGAGTAGCTGTGGTTATAGAGACATCGATGCGATCGTTGCGTGCGATTTCGTACAGGTACATAAACCCGACCCGTGAATTGATCATGAAGCACACATATGTAATTATGACATCCAAGCTAACATGATCACTTCTCTTTGTAGGTTCCAACTAATTGCCGGCTAGGAGTGAGGCTCGCCGCATCGGGAACTCTCGTGGATGCTGCGTGGAGCCAATTGTTTCCTGCAGACCAAATACTACTGATGGTGCACAATAATCCTTTACGCACTGGATATGCTAGGGTTAACGTCGATGAAGTCCATGAGCCGTTCAAGGGATTCCTTCTCCCCGAGCCCTCAAATGATGAAATCACCACTCTCTTCGTGGCGAAAGGCACATTCATCCAGTGGCCCAAGCAAGACATCATTATTGACAATCCAAACCCAACTAAGAAGCAGCCCTCCCCAGCAGCAACGTCCAAGTTCTTTACCCACTGGAAGATCATGAAGAAGAGCCCAAAGAAAATACCCCCACGAGCATGCCGAAGATATCGTCGCCGCCCCATATAGATGAGGAACAACCGGCTAAAATAAAAGGACCAGCTGATGAAGAGCCCACAGAAATTTCCCCTGCTAGCGTGATACCCGATATTGCCCTACCCAGTAATAAGGCACTGGTGAAAAAGAGTTTGTTCAAGGGCGTGGCACTTACATCTCAGCATGGAAATGCCTATGACTTAATATATCTGCTGTCGCTCTGTGGGTCAGAACACAAGACGCGTAAAACCAAGGGAATTACTGTTAGGTACAGACCGGTCGGTGTCGATACTATCCGCGAGTTCGTGATCCTGTGGTTGGATTTCCGTGCCATTGCGCAGGCCACAGACATGCCTGACAACATTATGAGTTCCATGAGATTGTAAGTATTTATCTTGAATGCTTTCTCATGTCTATGCTACAGTCAAATTTATTACATGTTATTCATACACATGCACGGTTTATGTAGGAAACATCTGATGGACGAGAAGCAATCCCCAAAAGTAGTCTTCCTAGACCGTATTAATGCATCAGAGCGACATATTGGTGAACGAGAGGGGTGTCGAGGATTACATTGTCTATGTGATGCGCCGTACTAAAAATAAGGATTTAATCCTATGGTCGTTTAAGACAAGGTAAAGTAATGGAGAATCTCATTTTGTTCATTAGGTAACTCTAACGACACAACTTTGATTGGCTAGCTTGTAACCCTATGTACATATTTTGTAGCTCAAAAATCGCCCACTGGATCCTTATTGCAATCTCGCTTGTGAATGGCAATGTCTACAATCTTGATTCTCGTAGGATGGTAGATGTTCAGACCGTGTCCAAGCTTCTTGACAGGTGACTTTTTTTTTATGTACACCTATATATACGACATCTATGTTTAGCAGGAGTGTAATACATCACACGATATACCTACGTTAATTATTTTCAACCTATACTCATTCAGAGCATTCAGATACGTGAAGACGAAAGGAGGCCATATAGTAGACAGCGGTTTCTCACAAAGTCTGTATGTGTTTTTGTCTCAGTGCCTCGTATAGCCGGCTGACTCAATATATCGAGCGCGTTCGATGTTGCCAACCATATTGACCTGATGATTGATTGGATGTTGCTGGGATCAGAAGAAGGCGAGGTATTAAAAGATCTAATATTTCCTTGTACGAATATATTCTTATTTCTATATACTTGATTATATAGTCATTCATATCATCAGTGCCCTGAACATTATGTACATCATCCGGAAATCGAGGAGAAGCAGATGATGCTGACATATTTGTGTACGTTTCGCGAATAAGCCCCTGGACGGCAGTGACAAGCCACCGCCGTTTGTGGTTAGAGACGCAAGATTTGTGTCATCCCACTTGAAACATTTCGAGTTCAGCTAGCTATGTATGATATTCAGAAGTACTTTATTTGTTATTAGTCGCCATGTAATGGAATCCTGCTTGATTAGCAATATATGTGCTAATTAACTGTTCAGCATCAATATTAATTATTTCGCTCGATTCTGAAATAGTGGGCATGATAAATTCCGAAAAAGGACGTACCTTCCGGATATATGATTTTCCTGGTAAACGCAGACCCTTCGGACCGTTCCTATCCCGAACCGCAAACACGGAAGGCCTAGGCTCTGTCGGGACCTCCGGGTAAATCCGAGCCGTCTAAAAAATGGAACCGACGCCTACAACCCCAGCCTGTTTTTATTCACAACCGCCTGCAAATTATGCCGGGAGGTCTGGGTAAACTCCGGACATTCCGACGCGGTGGAGCCGGTCGAAGAACAAGCCCGCCGCCAGCGTACGTGTCGGTTCTTATTCGCACCCGCCTCAGGTTGCAGAGGCGGGTTGTTTTAAAAACCGTCTGTGGGGGCAACTTTCCCAGCCGCGCTTCCGAACCGGCTCCGGGAGTCTGGATTATCCTCAACTGTTGCTCCGAGTCGGATGGGAAAACCGGCTGAGGCCCATGGCCAGGATGCGGCTGTAATACTCGGATCTGTAGTAGTGGGGTGTTACAGTACTCAAGAAAATTTCTCATATGCTCATGAGGACTCTCCAAAGCAGTACCTTTAAAAGGATTGTGTTGAACCATGTTAATCATGGCTGGCTTAATTTCCCAGTTGTTTGCCTGGATGGCAGGCATAACAACATCTGCATTTGATACCTGATCCATGGGGATCCACAAATCTCTCAACTTTTTGTCACCCATGTTGCTAACAGTGACTCTTTCCTCTACTGATGTTCCTGTGACTGCTCTTCTTTTAAGAGTAAGAAAAGTTCTCCCAATTTCTGGATCAAAAGGAGCTAGAGGTGAATCTTTAGATGACTGCATTCATCAATTCCACAATTTGCATAAAGGAGATCATTATTCCTCTACACACAAGCACAAACAAGAACTTTATCAAGGGTTAGTGAACTAAATCCCCTAATAGCAATTCTAGTTGCAGGATTTCAGAAACAAAGTACCACATAACACAACATCTAGTACAACAGTTCCAAATTTTCAGAGAAACAACATAGCCTAGTCTACTGTACTCTAAAGAACAATCAATATTTGATCCCCGGCAACGGTGCCAATTTGATCAATTGAGTTTAGGGGGGTTTTTGTCGTTCTCTCCACAGGGATCAAATTATTAGTGCTCTTTGTTTCCAGAAGCTAAGCCAAATCCGAAAGGTTGGGTTTTTACTGAAGAAAAGCAGGGTTTTAGCAGGATTTAAACAGATCAAAACATTCAGAACATAAAAAGACAGGTTCTTACTTGTCAGGCAAGAGAACTAGCAACAGGGGGCTAAGGAAGATTGTTTCAACACACAAGCATGCATGCAGAGATCAACTCAACATGTCACAGATCAAACACATCATGCATGAAACAAGTAAGATTCAGAAAGTACACTGAACTGTGTCACTCAATTCACTGTCACAACCAAATCCAACAATCTCTACACACAGATGGATGATCTACTAGTTTCTAAACAGTTTACACAGAGGATTGGAAGAGGGAGCCTTTGCTGTTGCTCACTGAAGCTTGTCGAAGCAGGGGAAGCAGAGATGTAGACAAGGGTGGATGTAGAAGCAGGGGAAGTAGGGAAGAAGATAGATGCAGATCATGAGCTTCAGTTCACCATGGCCTTGGGCTTCTCCTCCTCATCTCCATGTTCATATTCTTCTTCTTCTTCTTCTTCTTCTTGCCTTTCTTGCTGTTCTTGGTGGTTGGTGGAAAGTGTGGTGTGGTGGCCGAAAGTGGAGTGGAGGATGGTTGCGTTGTGTTGTTTGGATCCTCCTGCTGCTTTATACACCTTTTTCCCTTTTGGTGGTGAGGTCCTGCGAGTTGGTGGGGAGGAGGAAGGTTCCCCCCTTCAGCTTGGTCACAGTGCACATGGGGTGTTCCCCTCTTTTCCACCTTTTTGCCTTTTGAAGCTTTCTTCATCCCCAAGTTGATCTCATCCTCAAGGCTTGTTCAAACTTCTCTTTTGAATCACTTTCTGATAGCACTTGGGTAGCTCTTCTACTAGCACTTGGATAACTTTACTGACAGAGCATGGGTAACTTTCTGCTTTTTGCCTGGGTCACTTCTTCACTGGAGCAGGGGTAACTTCTGTGCTGCTGCTTGGATAACTTCTTCAGTGAATAACTTCTGAAGAATGTGCCTTTGCGCACTGTCCTACAAAATAGACACAATGCTATGAAATGCAGTTAAAATTCTTTACTGTATAGCTAAATGCGAGAAAGGTTTAGGGTTTTAGGGTTCAGATAAGTGCATATAAATTAGAGTGATCACTTCCCTCCTCCATCCGGGCGCACTTGTTTGCCAGGGCGTATAGCTCCGAGGTGGTGTAGACATCGCGACTCCCAAGCTTCTCCAACATGCGGACATTCTGGCGGAACGCCCGGATAACTGACATGTCAGGTACGTCGGGAACGTGACTCAGGATGTGCCGAAACCGCAGCGTGAATCCCCGAAGGGTCTCGCCGGGCCTCTACACCACCGAGTTGAGGTCGCTGATCGACCTGAGGCACAAGTACTTGCCCTGCATCGATTGCGCGACACGTGTGCACAAGTCCTGCCACTATGCCACCGATCCCTCAGGTGAGAACACCAGCCGGGTTCCTGCGGGCGGGGCGACGAAGGGGCCGTCGAGCCCGCTAGTCCTGCGCACGGAATCCCATACACAGGGACCTGAGGCGGCCGCCCGCCCCTCAGCCCCAAGCGTGGCATGGTAAGGTGCCATGCAAGCTTTAGGTTCCGACAACGAAGCACGGGCGCCCCCTACTTGGAGCGCCAGATGTCGCGTGTCGATACGCGGACACCGGGGATGTTAGACACCCCTATTTGTTCGGTAGGAGGGCGCGAGGTGCTCCTGATTCGGTCCCCGAGCTCAAACACACAAAGATTAACCCAGGTTCAGGCCGCGTTGCCGCGTAACACCCTACGTCCTACTTGTCTGGATGTATTGTGTTGGTGGTGGTTTACAGCAGAGAGACAACAAGCGCTACACTACCCTCTTGAGCTGGGGAAGAACACGCTGAGAGGCTCCCGAGGTGTAGTTCGTCCAGCCCCTAGTCTAAGTGATCAACTCTATGTGACTGCTAGCAATGGTGGTCCCTTCTACACGATGACCTCGGGGCTCCTTTAATATGCGAAGGGGACACCATAAGTGGTCATGCTGTGAGCGCGCCACCAAGGTAGGGCACGCGTCGCACCCAAGCCCAGGTGGCGCCCGCTGGCCGCCTTCGTGGCAGCGTGTCGCCAGCTCCTCCATGCCGTCTGTCCCGCCACAGCGGAGGTGACAGCGAGTCCGGTCCTGTTGATGGTCCGGGCATCGCGCTGGGCGCTGCGCCTGCACCTAGGAGACAACGCGCCCAGTCTTGTCGATGTCACGCCTGTGCCCGGCAGCAGGCGTGTGAGGTCTTGTCCGTGATGTCTACTGCGCCTTCCTTCCCTGCGAAGCAACCCTTCCCGGGTTGCGATGCAAGAATCTCGTGCCACGTTGCTTGCCTCTGTCTTCCCGAGTTGGCAGCATACTTCCCGGGGTGAGCCCCACGGCAGGCGTGGTCCTAAGCATTCCGGAGGCCCCTTCCCCCGGGGTCTTCTCTGGTTTCCGTTCTTCCACCGTCGGGACGTCGATGGCATTCCTCCTTGAGCGTGAGCCCGGGGTACGAGGAGCCCCCATTCCCGAACGCGACAACAAGGCTAATGCTTTGATCTTTATCCTGAAGATGGGTTAGCGGAAGACAGCGCGACGACTTCTGTAGCTTGTGCATGGTGCCCGCTGAGGGTTTGCCGGACCGGTTGTGCCCCTTACTCGCTGACGGGCGGCTTGGTGAGGCCTTCGGTCTTTTGCTTATGCGTGTAGGTGTGATGTCAGGGAATATTGCCATGTTCTTGGCCACCCCCCTTCATATGTCTTGTAGGTGTAGCGACATGTCGCTAGGATGGTGCCTTTGGGTTGATCTTTGTATTCTCTCGTAAGGCTTTGTTGAATAATCTAATGAAAACGGTTGTGTGCATCCTTTGGATACAGAGGCTGGGGTACAACCTCAATTTCAAAAAAATCAAACCGTTATGTTGGCTTGTAGGTAGCCCCATTTCATTGTCTCTTATTCACTCACTTACACATATGCTACTACATCCGTTTATTATTACTTTGCGTTCTAGGCAAAACACAGATACCAAGAAGAGTTTAGAGTAGCATGAGAAAATTAGAAAATCAATTGCCAAAAAGTTCAGAATGCAAGGTAAAAAGCAGAAATTCACTTTGGCTCCCGAGCTCATATGCTCCTGCTATATTAAACAAAATTTTAAAAATAGTAAAGCATTTAAAAAAATTGAATTTTTTTGGAGGGGAACACATGCCAATGTCCAACATACGTGCCAAGTTTCATGGCGAAATGACATTTGGTACGCCCTATGCAAAAAAGAAAAATTAGTGGTCGAAATGCAATTTTAAAAACATACTTTATAGAGCACTGATTTTGTTATTTTTGTACAGAGCAACATAGATGAGATTTCATCACGAAACTTGGCACATATTTAAAAAACATGTATATGTTAGTCACCAATGGTTTTTTTTAGAATTTTTGGAAATCTTTTACTATTTTTTATTTTTTAACATACCAGAAGCATATGAGCTCGGGAGCCAAAGCACCTCTCTCGGTAAAAAGGAAAAAAAAATAAATAGGCTAGAACGCAAAGTAAAAGTAAACAAAGGGAGTATTACTATGCTATTTTTCCACCAAGTGGATTCGACTTATAGTAAATATTATATTGAATGTGTTGCTTCAATGACATGTGGTAACCATCGATCTTTGGAGTCATATTCTACATTTAGTTGCATCATTTATTATGTTTACTTTCTTTCATCATGTTCATTAAATAAAGATTTAACATATCTTTAGTGTGTCTGCTAGCATTTAAGAAAGATTTAACATATCTTTAGCAGTACCCTGTAAATTAATCTCTAGTGCGTCTACTAGCATTAAAGAAAGATTTAATGTATCTAAAAATATGGTAAATACAAAAAGATATTCACAAAATGACAAGATGGTATTAACGGGTCTCAGTTAATGATCTTACAAAATTAAGCCTCTTTTCTGTAATAAAAATTATATTAAGCCCTCCTTTACAACATTTGTCTGCATCCCTTTTGATCATTTGCATCAGGTCTATTTAAAGCAGCTGCCCAAAAGATATTGTGGTCTTCATCCTTCAACCAAAATGTCTAAACTTGGCCTAGTGCTGCAAGCAAGTTCTCTATTTTTCCTTTTTCTTGCACATCAAACCGAAGGTGCTCGATTGTCTCCTACTATTCGGCAGGTAAATGTTGCAATGATATAAAAATTTCAATAAATGTTCTCTGTGAGCACTGTGTATTGGAGGGGAGACTCATATTTTATTGGGTTTATAGAGCTTGTAGTCTAGGTTGCGAATGGAGATTAATTAAACAATAGGAATAATTGGGGTTAGGCAAGAGCGCGCATAAAAGGTTTGGATCTAGAAGGATTTCATGTCATCCTTGGAGGTGATAGCTTAAGATTTATGAACTGTGTCTAGGTTTGTAGGTATAACTAATGTTGGGATAACTCTTTCCCCTCCAAGTTTCCGTGAGTTGTTAGAAACCACTATCATTGGTCATATCTCTACTCGTTGTAGCTGTCACCACATTTTGTTCGTTGATCAACAATGGCAAGGTCAGTTTGAGGTGGTTGTGACCTGTAACTTGTGAGAAAGGGGAGACGAACTTGTACTAGGTTGTGTAATCTTCATAGTCTTGGTTGGGAGGTACGCCTGGATTAGTGGGTTCATAGCTCACGTTGGAAAAAATGAATCATTAGAACTGTCAAAAAAGAACATGTTCCTGGCTTCCTGCAAAGGTCAATAGGCATGGAATCAAAATATATAAACTCTTATGGTCATTGTTTGCGCAAATTAAATTTTTAATCACCAATTATGATATTGAGGTAATCAATAGATACGTTGCACTCTTGTGTCGAAGTTAATAGCGAATTTGGATAAGCGGCAGCGGGGGTGGGGGGGGGGGGGGGGGGGAGGTGACTTTTTAGCTTCAAGACTAATGTTAGCTTAAATTTCTTGACTCTACATTGGGCGACTTCATTATTTTCTTGTTAATATTATATTCCAATTTTCCTCAAGGAAAATGACCACTCACCTGGACCAGATGAGCTGTACGGTTTAGTCAAAAGAAAGTTGATAAGTTTGAAATCCAACACCACTAGGAGAATAATTCCAAGAGATAGTTCTGATCCAGGGGATACATCACATGTGAGTATTATTTATTGACACTCCATGTTCATCTATTCTATAATATCTCATGAAAATTAAAGAGGAATTTCCCTTATAGTACTATCAATTTAAAACATCATTAAATGCCGTTTCAAATGGCACATACATATTTGTAACAACAATCAATTTACAACTTAATTTTACTTTTTATTTACGTCTCATACTTAAGTGATTCACATACATGCATTGGAATTTGGCATTCCTTGTTTTTTTCCTATGTTATGTAAAACTCCCGTAAAATTTGCAGTAGGCTCCTTCCAGTAGCTATTCGAGTTTCCTTTAAAAATAGGTCACATTAAGTTAAGATAACTAGATGGGTATTTGCATTCATGTTAATCATATGGGTGCACCTAAGGTTAACTTGCATATATGTTTTAATTGGATATCACTCTTAGATTAGAATTGAGTCTTCATTGTTTTCAAAAGGCGGCACATAAACACAATGATTTAACCATATAAACGAGATACATATTCAATTTGTTCAATTAGTAATATTTTAACTTTAGGCCGAACAACATGATCAAGCAAATTTGTGTGTTAGTAGCAAAGAGTTGCCTATAATTGTTGAATAATTGCAGCTCTTGTATTCATACACTTTTAATATGTTACGGTTGGATATTTTTGCTCCATTCATTAGTGTTACTATTTATTTTAATGTTTTCACTATGCAGTTTGCACTACACGTGAGCCCCATTGACAATTACTATCGCTTACATGCCACCATGGATATCTATGGTCACACACTAAAACCCGGCCAGCTGAGTTCAACTGGACTTTGGGTTGGCCACACTGGAGATGGTGCAGAGTCAATCGTGGATTCAGTCATAGCAGGATGGCACGTAAGGAACAAAACTTCTTCATTGTGATATGATATGAAACTAGCAAGTACTCATATTAAAGAAGTGAGGCTAGGAAGTGGATGTACAACCCAGCCACACAGACTCAAGTCCTCACAGATGCAAATTTGGGTTATTCTTTAAATCAAACTCGTTGTTGTGGCCTTCCCCACCGCTTTCCTTTCAAAAAAAGTGACTATGAGACTTTAGTGAGGTATTCGGAAAGCGCATTTTCCATTGTTGCCAAAATTTCCAGTGAGTTTTAATCATTTTTTACCATTTTAACACAAATATGTTATTCCCACCTCCGCTAGTTATTCTTGGACCATTTTAACTCGTCATTCAACCCCCCCCCCCCCCCCCCCCCACCCATGTTTAAAGAATATGTTCATAATTTCCTACATTATGGAAGTTCTATTCTAATTAGTATCCATTTTGTACAGATTTATCCAGAACTCTATGGTGACTCTCATCCCCACTTCTTTACCTACTGGACGGTATGTGATAATATATATAGTATTTTAGTTTCATACAACTACTCGTGCTCATCTGTGAAATGTACATACAATTAGTCACACGTTGATTATATATCCAACAGAGAGATGGATATGATAAACTGGGTGTTATAACTTGAATTGTCCTGGATTCGTACGAGCTAATGGCACTATTATATCACCGGGTGCACTCATCCATCCTGTTTCTGATGTTGGTGATGGAAAACTACAAAATGTCACTATCAGAGTCTTGAAGGTGAGCCTTGCACTGTTCTTATTTTATAAATACATATTAGATTTGATCTTTTCTCACACAATATTATTTCATGGTTAAAATTTATTGGCACCTTGTTTGTAATGGTGCCAAGAAGTGCTATTGTAAAACATAACACAAACACGAGTGAGCTTTGCTAAGTGTATAAAAAGATCATCGAACAGTGCCTTTTTACAACCAAGTTCTTAAATACTTTCACCTGTCCTAAATTTACTCTATGGCAGGAAAACAAATTTGGAGACTGGTGGGTCTATTATGGGTTCAATACTGTTCCTACAGCAGTGGGCTACTATCCGAGATCATTGTTCACATACATGGCAGATCATGCAAATGTGGTCAACTTTGGTGCCTATGCGATTGCTAACAGGGCGCTCCAAACTCCTCCTATGGGAAATGGTGTCAATCCGAAGGGTGCTGGGCCGGGCCGTCCCGCATCTTTTACCGATCTCCGATTCATTGATCAAGAGGAGACGAGCAGGCCTATCATGAAAGACATGCCTGCCGATATGAGCAATGAGCAATGTTACTCTGTCACTCCCATTGATCATGCGACCTTCTTTTATGGTGGACCTGGTGGTTGTGTGGGATAATTTATTTTGGAACAGCCACATCTAATAATGTTTGTTTGCACTTGGCATGTTGCCTAATAATATCGTATGGGTATGAGTAGAGATTTGGTGCACTACTTATCCTGCTATATATAAAAAAAATCCAAAAACATATTTATGAATTTTAAAAATCTAGATATAGCCAATAGCGTATCCTTTAAACATGTAAAAAATCGATTTCAAATACTTTGTATTCTTAACTACAAACAAATGACAAAAGTGTGGATCTAAGTATGCCTATTTCAAATTTATAAATTTTATCATATTTTTCATTTTTTGTGGAGCCCGTACTACTTTGTATTTGAAGTTGAAATTTTGCACATTTGTGGGATACACCATTGACTACATCCAGATTTTTAATCATAATTTTTGAAAGTCATAAATATTTGTTTTGAATTGTTAAAAATGACGGGAGCACTGGTGCCCAGAAGGCAAAAACACTTTCCGCGTATGGATGGGAATTGGTTATGAATAGCTATCTTCCATATACGAAGGTATATTAATTTTGTGCGACCAAGAAACCCCCCTCACTGTACGCAGCTCACACCAAGTTGAAGCACACTGCCTGTTGATGTTAACCTTGTACAAGTAGAACTAGGATTAGCTGTTGGAGTTTGTACGAGTCCAACTCGTGTAAGGTTTCCTAGTCCTAGTCGAGCTCCAGCTCGGTAGTCCCTTGTGGACGTGTATAAAGTAGCCAGGGGCTGCTCCTTGTAAGACAACGAAAATCACAAAGAAATAAAGAAGAGGAAGAGCAAGGCACGATACGTGCCTGTGGTAATCAGAAATTCGTTTTTTCCTTGCTTGTTCTTGCTTTCGACCTAGCTTTGCTCGTAACGATCCAGGTTTAGAACCAACAAGTGGTATCAGAGCTGGACGAGCTAGAGGCGCTAGTCGAACGAGAGAAGATGTCAAGCGACGACGAGGAGACGAAGAACAAGGCGGCGGCTGCAGCGAAAGCGCTGGTGCCGTCCGAAGGTAGCGGCAAGCCGCTCATGGTGGTGTCAAGAACAAGTTCTGTACCGATCCAGTATCCAATGCTGACCGACACAAACTATGGGGTTTGGGCCACGAAGATGAAGTTCATCCTCCGAAATCTCCGTGTCTGGAAGGCTATAGAAGGCGAAGGCGCGGTGGACGAAGAGGTCGACGAGAGCGCCATGGCTGCTCTCTCGCAGTCCGTACCAGATTCCATGGTGATGACTCTTGCCGACTACAAGACGGCGAGGGAAGCGTGGGAAGCAATACGGGAGATGCGAGTCGGCGAAGATAAGGTGAAGCGTGCCCGTGCACAAGTGCTGAAGAGGCAGCTTAACAAGTTGGAGATGTCCAAAGGGGAAACGATCGCCGAGTACGCCATGAAGATCACAAATTTGGCGAGCGAGATTAAATCTCCGGAGGATCCGTTACGGACACAGATATCGTCGAGAAGCTGTTTTCATCGGTCACCGAAAAATTCACGGATATTATCGGGACGATCGAGCAGTTTAGCGATATCACAAAGATGACGGTGCCTGAAGCAATCGGAAGACTGAGGACACACGAAGAAAATCAAAAGGGGAAAAAGAGTCCAAGGACAATGGTGAGAAACTTTTGTACTCTCACGCTGATTTTGAAGCACGAGTTGCTAAGGAGCGGAAGCAATTTGAAGGCTCTAAAAGCAAAAACACGGACAATCGTGGAGGCGGCAGAGGCCGCGGACGAGGTCGTTCGCAAGGAGGCGGCCGTGGCAAAGGCAACAGTGATGGTTTCGTCGATGAAAGGAGGCCACGCGATTATGACATCTCAAAGGTGAAGTGTTTTAATTGCAACGAAACAGGTCACTTTGCAAAGGAGTGCAAGCAGCCAGATAGAAGATTGAAGGCAAATTTGGCAATGACAGGAGATGACTCTCCTGACGAGGAGGCACATTTGTTTCTAATGGATTCGTGTGTCTTAACTATGGAGGATCAGTTCCGCAGCAAAAGGTGTTTCTGAATGAGAAGAAGGTGATTCCTAAGCTGCACGGCAGCCAACTCTTGTCATGGTATCTCGATACTGGGGCGAGTAATCATATGACGGGCTGCCGGGAGAAGTTCATCGAGCTGGACACCAAGGTCACCGGTTCGGTCAAGTTTGGTGATGGCTCCACCGTCGAAATTCTGGGAAAAGGATCTGTCTGTTTGAGTGTCACAACGGCGAGCACCGTGTACTCACCGAGGTGTACTATATACCACGGTTGAGGAACAATATCATAAGCATTGGTCAGCTAGATGAGTATGGGTGCAAAACGTTAGTAGAAGATGGCGTCATGACACTCTGGGACAGAGCAAGAAAGATGATTGCGAAGGTGAAACGCTCCTTCAATCGTCTGTATATTCTCAGCATCAAGGAGACCAAACGGAGTGCTGGTTAGCTAAATCAGCAGAAGATGCTTGGCTGTGGCATGCAAGGTACGGACATGTAAATTTTCATGTCCTCAAGAAGCTAGCTGACAAGGAGATGGTGAACGGGATGCCACAGATCGATCACATTGAGCGTGTGTGTGATGGCTGTCTCATAGGAAAACAGCACAGGGCAGCGTTTCCGGCCGCGTCGAGCTTCCGAGCTGCTGCTCCGTTGGAGCTACTGCATGGTGATCTTTGTGGACCGATTACACCAGCCACGAATGCAGGAAAGAAGTATTTTCTCCTTCTAGTAGATGACTACTCAAGGTTCATGTGGATCGTCTTGATAAGAAGCAAAGATGAAGCATTTGAGGCGTTCCTGAAGGTGAAGGCAGCTACAGAGATGGAACTGAAGCTGCAAGTGTGTTCACTACGCACTGACCGAGGAGGAGAATTTATTTCAAATGAGTTCAACAGCTACTGTGAAGAGAAGGGAATAAAGCGATTCATCACCGCTCCATATTCACCGCAGCAAAACGGAGTTGTTGAAAGAAGGAATCAGACTGTTGTAGCTATGGCTCGCAGTTTGCTCAAGAGCAAGAACATGCCTAATATGTTTTGGGGAGAGGCTGTCACTACGGCGGTTTATATCCTGAACCGGGCACTGACGAAAAGTGTGCGTGACAAAACTCCCTACGAAGCCTTGTATGGAAGGAAGCCAAACGTGGCACACTTCAGGACTTTCGGATGTGTTGGGCATGTGAAGAAGGTTACACCACACCTCAGCAAGCTGGAAGATCGCAGCACAAAGATGGTTTTCATTGGCTATGAAACCAGTGCTCACTCGAAGGCCTATCGGATGTATGACCCGGTGGCGAAGAAAGTACATATTTCTCGAGATGTGGTGTTCGAAGAAGACAAAGCTTGGGCATGGAGCAGCGAACCAGCGAGTCAAGACGCGCCTGGTGAGCCGTTCATTGTTGAGTATTCCACTCACATTGATGCAGGTGAAGGAGAACATGGGGATAGCACACAAGGCAGCGCACGGCGCAGCGACGACGGCATGCTGGATGCACGCCATGATTGTGGCCAGAACGACGAGGATGACAAGGGCGTCGACCACGACTACGGGCCACAAGAAACGCCTTCCCCTACAACACCTGCACCACCCACGCCGGGATCACCAAGGACGCCGACGGATGCGTCCTCGGAGAGTGAACCACGGCGGTTTCGCAACATCTCATCCATCTACAGGGACACCGTTCCTATAGACCTCGAGTACTCGGGCTTTGCCTTCTCGGAGTCGAGGAACCAGCCAACTTCAACGAGGCAAACGGCGTACCAAGTTGGCGGCGTGCCATGGAAGAAGAATTGTCATCTATAGAGGACAACAAGACATGGACCTTGACCACGTTGCCTGCTGGTCACAAAGCAATTGGTTTGAAGTGGGTGTTTAAATTGAAGAAAGACAGCAAAGGAGAAGTTGTGAAACACAAGGCGCGCTTAGTAGCAAAAGGATACGTACAGAGGCAGGGTATTGATTTTGAGAAGGTCTTTGCTCCTGTTGCTCGGCTTGAAACAGTGAAATTGTGATTGCTCTTGCAGCTCAAGAAGGATGGCAAGTCCATCATATGGACGTGAAGTCAGCGTTTCTAAACGGAGACCTAGTCGAGGAGGTGTACGTAGCTCAAGCGCCCGGATTTGAGAAGAAAGGAGAAGAACACAAGGTGCTGAGATTGCACAAGGCGCTGTATGGACTCCGACAAGCGCCTAGAGCATGGAACTCTAAACTCGACAAGTCACTCGTTGCTCTTGGTTTTGAGAAGTCTCCGCTAGAGCATGCTGTGTACAAGAGAAGCCGAAAAGGAGATCGACTCTTGGTTGGAGTGTATGTTGATGATTTAATCATCACCGGAGGAAGTACTAGAGAGATTGAAGCTTTCAAAACTGAGATGAAGCAGATGTTTAGCATGAGCGACCTTGGCTTGCTCAGCTATTATCTTGGAATTGAAGTGCGTCAAGACTCCGGCACAATTTCCTTGAGTCAATCGGCATATGCAGCGAAGGTGTTGGACAAGTGTGAGATGAAAGATTGTAACCCAAATCTGATTCCCATGGATCCACGAGCAAAGTTGAGCAAGGAGAGCTCAAACCCTCTTGTGGATAATACTCAATACCGAAGCATCGTGGGCAGCCTAAGGTACTTGATTCATAACGTCCGGATATAGCTCACTCTGTTGGGATTGTGAGCCGGTTCATGGAGAAGCCTACTACCGAACATGTTGCTGCTGTGAAACAAGTGTTGCGGTATATCAAAGGGACGTTGGATCATGGCTGCGTGTATAAGAAAGGAGCAGAAGGACTGAAGCTTCATGGTTACTCGGACAGTGACATGGCAGGTGATATATGATCGGAAAAGTACGTCAGGGATGATATTCTATCTTGGTTCCAATCCGATCAGCTGGTGCTCTCAAAAACAGAGGTGGTGGCACTCTCGTCTTGCGAGGCGGAGTACATTGCGGCAAGCACGGCGGCGTGCCAAGGCGTATGGTTAGGGAGGCTTCTAGCTGATCTGATGATGAAGACGGAGGTGGAACCAGTGGTGCTCGAATTGACAACCAATCAGCTATTTCACTCTGCAAGAATCCGGTATTCCATGAGCGAAGCAAGCACATTGAAACTCGGTTTCATTTCATCCGAGAATGTGTGGACGCTGGTAGCATTGACGTGCGGTATGTCTGCACAAACGAGCAGCTCGCTGATATCCTGACGAAGCCATTGAGTCGGCCAAAGTTTCAGGAAATGGCGGGACAAGATCGGCGTTCAATCAACGAAGAAGAAGAACAAGGTTAAGGAGGTGAATGTTGATGTTAACCTTGTACAAGTAGAACTAGGATTAGCTGTTGGAGTTTGTACGAGTCCAACTCGTGTAAGGTTCCTAGTCCTTGTCGAGCTCCAGCTCGGTAGTCCCTTGTGGACGTGTATAAAGTAGCCAGGGGCTGCTCCTTGTAAGACAACGAAAATCACAAAGAAATAAAGAAGAGGAAGAGCAAGGCACGATACGTGCCTGTGGTAATCAGAAATTCGTTTTTTCCTTGCTTGTTCTTGCTTTCGACCTAGCTTTGCTCGTAACGATCCAGGTTTAGAACCAACACTGCCGTTCCGGTGCGGCCCAATAGTGGAGCAAGTAGTCCAGTGCCGCATGTTCTGGCAGAACTCTCGGTCTGTTTCGAGCAAGTTGAAAGTCAAGGAAGGAACATATAACGACGAATCATAATCATGTGTGAAGGCTCAAAAATTGGACGAAACGTCTGAAAGAGAGTCGCTTTATTCTAGGAGCAATAGCCAGCTGGCAGCCTTTTGTCGGAGGATGGCGTAGGCTCCTCGACCCTGCGTTGAATGGTGCTGCTGCTATTGACCCAGGATTCACATCGAGAAATACTTACGGCATGAACGTGGGTGGCCCAAATCAGTTGTGTGCGCGTTTCTTTCTGCTTTCCCACGATGATCCCTTGCGTCCATGAATAAGTGCACATCTTGTTTTTTTACTAGCAATGTTGAGATATTGTTTATCGGAACTTATCGGTCGATCCAATATAAAGGGTAAATCGGCCGATTCGGCGTATCGGCTAGCCGAACCTGGAGCATGAGCGGGGCGTAACGCACCGCCACCCACCTGTTGCCGTCGGCGATGCCGACAACGGTGGAGTATTCAATCAACCAATCTTCGGCTTGGTCATGTCGTTGAACTTGGGTGTGTCCCGAGCGAGCGTGAAACTCCCGAGGAATGGTTCCTGCCGGATGTGCGGTCCAAAACAGGTAGACCGGTTGTTCCTTCTTCCTCTATGCCGCGTGATGCAGCCAGCGTATCGATGAGACCGCGGGCGTCGTTGCCGGCTGTAGGCCCCAGCGGCCCTAACCGGCTAGTGATCTCCGACGCCCCTGCGGCTCGCGGGTTCGTGCGATTGGTCCAGCTGCTACCAGCAGCCGGTTCATGATGGTGTCTGTTGGGGTTGCCAGAGCTAACACTTCCTTCGCGGTATCTTCTCGACTGCCAAACGTCTTGCGGCTGCCGATCGGGGAAGTCGATGTTGCCCTTGCTTGGACTTGCCGGCTGCCCGAGGGCCAGCCAGCGGACGCTGAGGACATTTGCCGGCTTGTCCAGCCGAGCGGATTCCGACTGCTGTAGGTTTGTGGCGGCCAGGAGTTCTTGAACTTGCCTCTGCTGTTTGGCCAGCTCCTCGCCCTCGAGGTTTGAGAGCTCAGCTGCAGCCGCCCGCATGTTCTTGACAGGTGCGGTGTATGTAGTTCGAGATGTTGGCTGGCTCGCGGGTTGGTCGCCGGGAGCCATCTGGCCACCGAGGTCTCCTCCTCGATGACTAATTTCTTCTAGACGGCTGGGCTGGTCCCCAGCCGGGGTCAAGCCATGAGCGGAGTTGTACTCGCGCATGGTGGCTCGAGCTGGCGCTGCGTGGCTGCGACTTCCAAAGCCTCGTGTAGGATGCGCTGGCGTGTTGCCTCGAGGTCTGCAGTTGTAGTTGCAGGTTCTACACTTAGGTTGATGGGAGTGCCGCCTCGAGAGGGCTCTACGGTCAGGAGGCGAGCGCGCGGTGCGGCTGGCAAGGTTGTCGTCGCTAGCAGATCCGGTCATCAAGACCTCCGTGTAGTTGTGGGATCCGACGCTGCTATTGCAGCCACCATGCTCAAAGGACGGAGAGTCTGAGCAAGGAAGCAACTATGTAGGGTACTCATTGGCGACGAGGGCGACGCAGAGTGGTGGTTACCGTGGATGATGGAGCTGCCTTTGGGAGGTGCGGTGTCTACGAAGCACGCACCGTTGTCGATGCGCAGTCGAATGCACCGATCGTTGGCACCAAGCCTGATGCGACGCGCTTGCCGGAAGTGGCGAGGGGTGCCGAGAGGAACGTGACTCGGTCGCCGCAATCGACCCCACGGTGGGCGTCAACTGTCGTGGTTTAGTGCACGGCAGTGCCATCGAGAATGGCTTAGTGGGTGAGGCCAAATGGGGAGAGCAACGACGCCCGCAACAGGATCGGATCGAGCACACAAACACGGCGACATACGTAGGTTCAGGGCCCTCGTTTGAGGTAACAACCCTATACTCCTACAAACTCGTATGGTTGAGTATAGGATTAGAAAGTTGCTCCTAGTGCTATTTGTGGTGTTCTTCTTCGTGTATCAGTAGAGCTAGAGAGGCCAGCCCTTCCTTGGGACAGTCCACCTTATATAGTAACAGGTGGACTGGTTACAGATAACGGCCGAGTCCTACGTGGCTGAGCGAGAGCCAGGTGGACCCACCGTTTACTCATTTACAGTGTGGTGCGATGATGACGTGATGTCTACTATCGCTTCTATTCTTGTAGATAGTGTTGGGCCTCCAAGTGCAGAGGTTTGTATAACAGTAGCAAATTTCTCTTAAGTGAGTAACCCAAGGTATATCGAACTCAGGGAGGTAGAGGTCAAAGATATCCCTCTCAAGCAACCCTGCAATTAAGATACAAGAAGTCTCTTGTGTCCCCTACACACCCAATACACTTGTCAGGTGTATAGGTGCACTAGTTCGGCGAATAGATAGTGAAATACAAGTGATATGGATGATTACAAGTGTTATTTGTAATATGAAATAAAAATGGCAGCGAGCAAACATGCAGCAGAACAGAGAGTAAACGGTGTTTCAGTTCTTGGAAACAGGCCTAGGGCTCATACTTTCACTAGTGGTCACTCTCGACAATAATAATATAACTGAATATATAAATACTTCCTCTTCAATATGCAACTTATAAGTGCTACTCGGAACTATTCTCTTGTTCGATAACGAACACCAAGACCACCGCGTAGGGATACAAAAGCACACCTTAAAGTTTGTATTCCACATCTAGGGCACAACACGCTGTCACTAAGAGCACCCAACATAGTACTAAACAAACACCACAATTTTCTAGTGACATCAAACACAAAGAATATCTCATTGTAAATATCACTCTAATCTATTATCCTGGTAGAGTCACACACGCCACACACACTGTCAACAAGGCTTTGTGTTCTCAACAATGACTCCGGGAAATTGCAATGATAAAACCAATTGAGCAACATATCCATCACATAATGAAGGGGAAACATCTATGAATTCAACTAGATTACAATGCTCATGATCACATAAAGATCACACCATGGGAGAGAGAGATAAACCACATAGCTACGGAAGAGCCCTCAGCCCGATGGAGACTACTCCCTCCTCATCATGGGAAGCAGCAACGGCGATGAAGATGGCTCGGGGGCACTTCCCCGTCCGGCAGTGTAACGAAATAGAGACTTCTGTCCCCCGGATTAGGGTTTTGGATGACGGCGGAGCTCAGACTTGTTTTTGGGAAAATTCCTCTGTGTTCTGGCATTTTTAGGTCACGAGTGATTTTATAGGCGAAGAGGCGACGCGAGGCGGTGGAGAGGTGGACCAGGCGAGCCCACGGCGGGGGCACCCCTGAGCTGCGCCCCTAGGCCACGTGCTGACTGTGGGGCTCGCCTACAGGTGGTCTTCTGGCTCTGTGGCTTATTTGTGCTGGAAATAATTCTGGTAAATTTTCGTCCAATTCCGAGCACTTTCATTTTGGGCCTTTTCTGCAATAAACAGACAAAACAGACAGAAACTGGCACTGGGCTCTAGGTTAATAGGTTAGTCCAATAAATGTCATAAAATGATATAAACTTTAGAATAAAACATGTGGCATTTGATATAAAACAAGCATGGAACATCAAAAATTATAGATACGTTTGGACGTATCAAGCATCCCCAAGTTTAATAAAAGATAATTTTTGAAGTCACATGCTATCAACATAATCTTGATCATATAGTAATGTAAAGCATGTGAGCTGAGATCAAATCATTCAAAGCAAAAGTCTATATTTGATATTAAACAAACAGATGATAAAGCAAGACTATTAAACAAGTAAAAAACCTTTCATGGAAGATGCTATAAAGACATGAAACCGTACAAAGTTCATTATACATGTTTTAAGCATTCAGTATAGAAGTTCAATCCTTCTACTCAATCATCAAGCAATCTTACACAAACATAGAAAGGATCCAGTCAAGCAAAAGTATCACAAACGTAATGAATCAACTGTTTAGATGTTTTACTCAACCGGAGAGCGTAAGAATTTGGTATTGGCACCAGGATGTTATGGCAAAGAGAATAATAATGGGGGTTTGGAAGGCCAAGGAAGATAGTCTCACAAAGTTGTAAGTGATCATTAGACAATAGGAAGTCTTATAATCGAAGCTATGCAAGGAGTAGTGATTGCCATGCAACGGATGCACATAGAGCAATAAGTGTATGAAAGCTCTTGATGACGTGAAACACACGTTCGTTGGGAGACCCCAAGAGGAAGGTATGATGTAGTCAGCAGCAAGTTTTCCTCAGAAAGAAACCAAGGTTATCGAACCAGTAGGAGCAGCAACTCTTCAGAAGGTTGTCAACGGCGCTAGAAAAATAGCTGTCGAAGGGAGTCTGGACTATTGACGTGGAATCTGCACACAACACAATCAAACTAATTTGCCCCAACGAAACAGCGAGGTTGTCAATCTCACTGGCTTGCTGAAAACAAAGGATTAAACGTATGGTGTGGGAAATGAGTATTAAATTGCAGAGAATGAAAAAGGAACAGTTTGCAGTTTGTGATTGTTTAATCAGTTTAAAAGAATGGACCGGGGTCCACAGTTCACTAGTGGTGTCTCTCCATAAAAGATAACTAACATGTTGGGTGAACAAATTACAGCTGGGCAATTGACGAATAGTGAGCGCATGACAATGCATATACATGACATGTTGACTACTATGATATTTAATTGGGCATTACGACATAATACATAGACCGTTATCCAACAGCATTTATGACTAATAATCCACCGCCGGGTTGTCATCCGAGTCCCCCGTTGGTATTAAGTTGCAAGCAACGGATAATTGCATTAAGTAAAGTGCGTAATGTAAACAAACACATATGCCCGTGGACATAGCATCGTTAGGTTATCCCTAGTGGCAACAGCACATCCACAACCTTAGAACTTTCTGTCACTGTCCAGGTTAAACGGAGACATGAACCCACTATCTATAAATACTCTCTCTTGGAGTTACAAGCATCTACTTGGCCAAAACATCTATGAGTAACGGAAAGCATGCAAGATCTTAAATAACATATAAGATAGATTGATAATCAACTTGACATAATATTCAATATTCATCGGATCCTGATACGTCTCCAACGTATCCATAATTTCTGCTGTTCCATGCTTATATTATACCATTTGCTACATGTTTTATATACACTTCGTATCACTTTTATGCATTTTCTGGGACTAACCTATTAACAAGATGCCACAGTGCCAGTTCCCTGTTTTCTGCTGTTTTTGGTTTCAGAAAGTTACTTCTGGAAATATTCTCGGAATTGCACGAAACAAAAGGCCAGGTCCCTATTTTTCCAGCACGTACACGGAGTCCGAAGGAGAGACGAAGAGAGCCACGAGGTGGCCAAACCACAGGTGGCGCGGCTGGGCCCCAGCCGCGCCTGTGTGGTTTGGGCCCCTCGGGGGTCCGCCGACATCGCCCCTTCGCCTATTTATTCCCCGAGACGCGAAAACCCTAAAACACCGAGCCTTTCATCCAGAACATATTCGCTGCCGCCGCCGTCGTCAACCCTAACTCGGGGGGTTTCTGAAGCTCTTCCCGGCACCCTGCCGGAGAGGGGAATCATCACCGGAGGGCTCTACATCGCCATGCCCGCCTCCGGAGTGATGCGTGAGTAGTTCATCCTTGGACTATGGGTCCATAGCAGTAGCTAGATGGTTGTCTTCTCCACTTGTGCCATCATGTTTAGATCTTGTGAGCTGCCTATCATGATCAAGATCATCTTATTGTAATGCTACATGTTGTGTTTGCTGGGATCTGACTTATATTGATACCTATGTGGAGCTGAATATTATATTATCATGTCTATGTCATTTGTGATCTTGCATGCTCTCCGTTACTTGTTGAAGCCTTGGCCACGTGAATACTTGTAACTCCAAGAGGGGGTATTTATGCATGATAGTTGGGTTCAACCTCTATTTAACCTGGGATAGTGACAGCAAGTTCTAAGGTTGTAGATGTGTTGTTGCCACTAGGGGTAAAACAGCAATGCTTTATTCAAGGATGAATGTATTGTTTACATTACGCACATTACTTAATGCAATTGTCTGTTGCTTGCAACTTAATACTGGAAGGGGTACGGATGTTAACCGGAAAGTGGACTATTTAGGCATAGATGCATGCTGGATAGCGGTCTATGTACTTTGTCGTAATGCCCAAATGAATCTCATAGTAGACACCACAGCTCACACATGCATGTTATATGCACTTATCAATTGTCAATTGCCCAGCTGTAATTTGTTTACCCAGCATGTTAGTTATCTTATTGGAGAGACACCACTAGTGAACTGTGGACCCCGGTCCATTCTTTTACATCTGAAATACAATCTACTGCAATCATTGTTCTCTACTGTTTTATGCAAACAAACATCATTTTCCATTCGATACGTTTAACCCTTTGTTTTCAGCAAGCCGGTGAGATTGACAACCTCACTGTTAAGTTGGGGCAAAGTAATTTGATTGTGTTGTGCAGGTTCCACGTTGGCACCGGAATCCCTGGTGTTGCGCCGCACTACACTCCTCACCAACACCTTCGAAGCAAACCTCGTTTTCCTACTGGTCGATTAAACCTTGGTTTCATACTGAGGGAAAACTTACTGCTGCACTCATCATACCTTCCTCTTGGGGTTCCCAACTGACGTGTGACGTACAAGCATTGTTTCTGGCACTATTAACCTAGAGCCACCAACACGTTTTCTGGCGCCGTTGCCGGGGAAAACAGAATTGCTTCTGCAAGGGGAGTCTCTCACACCCAATCTCTTTACTTTGTTATTTGTCTTGCTTAGTTTATTTTTATTTATTTGTTTGCTCTTTTATCAAAAACACAAAAAAATTAGTTACTTGCATCTAGTTTATTTTCTGTTTAGTTTTTATTATTTCATCATGCTCTCCCTAAGTACACTTTAAAAGAAATATCTGTGGGTAGTGGGTCTATCATTGGAAGAGACAACATTGAAGAATTTTTTAGTCATGTTAGCAAGCTGAAAGATTTTGAAGATAGATCCTTGGTAGAACTTGCCCCTAATTATGAAATTGCTGCTGCCTCCTTAGTCCACATGCTTGAAGCTAGGTTTGTTAACCTTAACCCTATAATGCAGCATATGTTTCTTAGACTTCATGATATGGAAGAGGGGGAAAAGAAGGATTTTGTTTTAGAAACCCTTCTCAAAGAATTTGGAGATGTAGCTAGTGAAGCTAGAAAAGTTTTTATGCGATATAGGATGCTTGGTTATTACATTGATATCGCCAATATACTTGAAAAATTAGAGAAGGAAAGATCCAAGTACACTAAAGAAACTAGTTATGAAGGAGAGAATAAAATACCAATTCCTTTTAAGATTGCAGGAATGCATGAGGCACTAGAAAAGAACTTTAATTGGATTGTGCCTGAAAATTTATTTGATGAGGATAGTTTACCTAAAAGTAATGAAAGGGGAGTTTCTGAAACTTACATAGATAAAGTGCAATGCATCGTTGAGAAAACTTCTAAACTCTCCGTTGATGCTTCTTCTCTTGACAACACTTGATTTTCACTTTCTGCGCCTAGCTGAAAGGCGTTAAAGAAAAGCGCTTATGGGAGACAACCCATCGTTTTTATTTGCTGTTATTTTTGTTTTCTTTGAGTCAAGGAGTTTTGTTACTTCTGTAGCAACTCCTTTGTATCTTTATTTTATCGCAATGTTGTGCCAAGTAAAGTTCTATATTGAAAGTTGATGCAAGATTTGGATTTCTGCGCAGTGACAGATTTTTAGCTGTCACGGATTTGAGCTTATCTCCCTGTAGAAAATTCAAAAAATTCTGAGAAAAATCACGCATATTCCTGAGATATGTACGCAACTTTCATTATTTTAGGCCAGATCCATCTGAGCAACTTAAGTGCCTCGAAAAAATTCGTCATTCCAGACTGTTCTGTTTTTGACAGATTCTGCCTTTTGTTTTGCATTCGCTCTTTTACTGTGTTTGTGTGGATTTCTTTGCTCCACAAAGCATTGGTGGCTGTAGCTAATGTCCAGAAGCTTTGGGATTGATTGTATCATTACAGAATATGAGAATTTTTGATTATGCACTAACCCTCTAATGAGAACTGTCTTGAGTTTGGTGTGAAGGAAGTTTTCAAGGATCAAGCGAGAAGGGTGATATTATGTGATCAAGAAGAGTGAAAAGCCTAAGCTTGGGGATGCCCCCGTGGTTCATCCCAACCATATTCAGAGAGACTCAAGCGTCTAAGCTTGGGGATGCCCAAGGCATCCCCTTCTTCATCAACAAACTTATCAGGTCATCTCTAGTGAAACTATATTTTAATTCTTTCACATCTTATGCGCTTTACTTGGAGCGTCTGTGTGTTTTTATTTTTGTTTTTGTTTGAATAAATTCGGATCCTAGCAATCCTTGTGTGGGAGAGAGACACGCTCCGCTTTTTCATGTGAATACTCATGTTCTTCACTTATATTTGTTGAGTATTCTTAACTAGCTACTGCAGTGCTTTTAGCTCCTGTTTTTCATGCATCTCTTCGAGCTGTTAGCACTTGTTTATAAATACTCTCTTGCTGCATTATATTATCATTTGGAGAGTTTATGTTTAAATAAATTATTGGTGTTTGTTTGGAAGAAAGAAAATGCTACATGTAGTAGTTGGTATTGGAAAAGACATATGCATTCTTGTAGATCATTGTCTTGTTTTGATTTGATGCTTTGCAATTGTTTTGAGCTCTCAAGTAGATCATGTTTAAGCTCTTGCATCATGTAGTTAAAGCCTAGTAGTGGAGAACTACCGTAGAGCTTGTTGAGACTTGGGATGCATATTTGTTCTCTCTAAGGTCTAGATATTTTCTGGTAAAATGTTTGAGCAACAAGGAAGACAGTGTAGAGTCTTATAATACTTGCAATATGTTTTTATGTGATTCTTGCTGTACCGGTTTATACTTGTGTTTGCTTCAAACAACCTTGCTAGCCTAAACTCTGTACTGAGAGGGAATGCTTCTCGTGCATCCAAAACTTGAGCCAAAACCCATGCCATTTGTGTCCACCATACCTACCTACTATGTGGTATTTCCTGCCATTCCAAGTAAATATTTCATGTGCTACCTTTAAACTATTCAAAACTTTATTACTCCTTATTTGTGTCAATGTTTTATAGCTCATGAGGAAGTATGTGGTGTTTTATCTTTCAATCTTGTCATTTACTTCTGACAGACTTTCACCTGGACTAGTGGCATATACATCCGCTTATCCAATAATTTGCAAAAAGAGCTGGCAACGGGGTGCCCAGCCCCAATTAATTACAACTTTCATTAATAATTCTCTTCACATGTTTTGCCCTGATTTATCAGTAAGCAACTTAATTTTGCAATAGACACTCCTCCATGGTATGTGAATGTTGGAAGGCACCCGAGGATTCGGTTAGCCATGGCTTGTGTAAGCAAAAGGTTGGGAGGAGTGTCATCTATAAAGAAACTAAAATACATGTGTAAACAAAAGAGAAGAGGGATGATCTACCTTGCTGGTAGAATAACGTCCTTCATGGGAGCCGCTCTTTGAAAGTCTGGTTGACAAGGGGGTTAGAGTGCCCACTACCATTCGTTGACAACAACAAACACCTCTCAAATACTTATTTTGTGCTCTCTATATGCTTTCGAAAACTTAAAAAGCTCTAGCACATGATTTAATCCCTGCTTCCCTCTGCGAAGGGCCTATCTTTTACTTTATGTTGAGTCAGTTTACCTACTCCTTTCTATCTTAGAAGCAAACACTTGTGTCAACTTTGTGTGCATTGATTCTTACATATTTACTTATTGCACTTGTTATATTGCTTTATGTTGACAACTATCCATGAGATATACATGTTACAAGTTGAAAGCAAATGCTGAAACTTAATCATCCTTTGTGTTGCTTCAATGCCTTTTACTTTGAATCTATTGCTTTATGAGTTACCTCTTATGCAAAACTTTTTGATGCTTGTCTTGAAAGTACTATTCATGAAAAGTTTTTGCTTATATGATTCATTGTTTACTCTTTATCTATTTGTTAGCAAACTATAGATCATTGCTTTGAGTCACTTCATTCATGACATGAGCCTTGCAATATATTGATCAAGATTGTGTGAAAGCATGTCTCCTCAGAAATTATTTGTTGTTATCGTTTTACCTACTCGAGGACGAGTAGAACTAAGCTTGGGGATGCTTGATACGTCTCCAACGTATCCATAATTTCTGCTGTTCCATGCTTATATTATACCATTTGCTACATGTTTTATATACACTTCGTATCACTTTTATGCATTTTCTGGGACTAACCTATTAACAAGATGCCACAGTGCCAGTTCCCTGTTTTCTGCTGTTTTTGGTTTCAGAAAGTTACTTCTGGAAATATTCTCGGAATTGCACGAAACAAAAGGCCAGTCCCTATTTTTCCAGCACGTACACGGAGTCCGAAGGAGAGACGAAGAGAGCCACGAGGTGGCCAAACCACCAGGGCGCGGCTGGGCCCAGCCGCGCCTGTGTGGTTTGGGCCCCTCGGGGGTCCGCCGACATCGCCCCTTCGCCTATTTATTCCCCGAGACGCGAAAACCCTAAAACACCGAGCCTTTCATCCAGAACATATTCGCTGCCGCCGCCGTCGTCAACCCTAACTCGGGGGGTTCTGAAGCTCTTCCCGGCACCCTGCCGGAGAGGGGAATCATCACCGGAGGGCTCTACATCGCCATGCCCGCCTCCGGAGTGATGCGTGAGTAGTTCATCCTTGGACTATGGGTCCATAGCAGTAGCTAGATGGTTGTCTTCTCCACTTGTGCCATCATGTTTAGATCTTGTGAGCTGCCTATCATGATCAAGATCATCTTATTGTAATGCTACATGTTGTGTTTGCTGGGATCTGACTTATATTGATACCTATGTGGAGCTGAATATTATATTATCATGTCTATGTCATTTGTGATCTTGCATGCTCTCCGTTACTTGTTGAAGCCTTGGCCAGTGAATACTTGTAACTCCAAGAGGGGGTATTTATGCATGATAGTTGGGTTCAACCTCTATTTAACCTGGGATAGTGACAGCAAGTTCTAAGGTTGTAGATGTGTTGTTGCCACTAGGGGTAAAACAGCAATGCTTTATTCAAGGATGAATGTATTGTTTACATTACGCACATTACTTAATGCAATTGTCTGTTGCTTGCAACTTAATACTGGAAGGGGTACGGATGTTAACCGGAAAGTGGACTATTTAGGCATAGATGCATGCTGGATAGCGGTCTATGTACTTTGTCGTAATGCCCAAATGAATCTCATAGTAGACACCACAGCTCACACATGCATGTTATATGCACTTATCAATTGTCAATTGCCCAGCTGTAATTTGTTTACCCAGCATGTTAGTTATCTTATTGGAGAGACACCACTAGTGAACTGTGGACCCCGGTCCATTCTTTTACATCTGAAATACAATCTACTGCAATCATTGTTCTCTACTGTTTTATGCAAACAAACATCATTTTCCATTCGATACGTTTAACCCTTTGTTTTCAGCAAGCCGGTGAGATTGACAACCTCACTGTTAAGTTGGGGCAAAGTAATTTGATTGTGTTGTGCAGGTTCCACGTTGGCACCGGAATCCCTGGTGTTGCGCCGCACTACACTCCTCACCAACACCTTCGAAGCAAACCTCGTTTTCCTACTGGTCGATTAAACCTTGGTTTCATACTGAGGGAAAACTTACTGCTGCACTCATCATACCTTCCTCTTGGGGTTCCCAACTGACGTGTGACGTACAAGCATTGTTTCTGGCACTATTAACCTAGAGCCACCAGATCCCAGCAAACACAACATGTAGCATTACAATAATATGATCTTGATCATGTAGGGCAGCTCACAAGATCTAAACATGATGGCACAAAGTGGAGAGACAACCATCTAGCTACTGCTATGGACCCGTAGTCCAAGGATGAACTACTCACGCATCACTCGGAGGCAGGCATGGCGATGTAGAAGCCTCCGGTGACGATTTCCCTCTCCGGTAGGGTGCCGGGAAGAGGTTATGAACCCTCCCGAGCTAGGGTTGACGACGGCGGCGTCTCTGGATCTTTTCGTGCATATTTGCTCAGGTACTTAGGCTTTTCGCGTCGGGGGAATAAGTAGGCGAAAGGGCGGCGGCTGCGGACCCCGAGGGGCCCACACCACCCTAGGGCGCGGCAGAAGGGGGGCCCGCGCCCTAGGTCCCCGTGTAGTTTCGTCCAATTCCGAGAATATTTCCAGACTAGCTTTTCTGGAATACAAAAACAGCAGAAAACAGGAACTGACACTTCGGCATCTTGTTAATAGGTTAGTCCCAAAAAATGTATAAAAGTGATATAAAGTAGATGCAAAACATGTAGCAATTGGTATAAAACAAGCATGGAACATCAAAAATTATAGATACGTTTGAGACGTATCAGCATCCCCAAGCTTAGTTCCTACTCGTCCTCGAGTAGGTAAACGATAAAAACAAAATAATTTTTGAGGTGACATGCTACTATCATAATCTTGATCATATAATATTGCAAGGCACATGTAAATGAATGAAGTGATCCAAGTCAATGGTCTATAATTTGCTACCAAATAGATAATGAGTAAACAATGAATCACACAAGCTAAACGTTTTCATGAATAGTACTTTCGAGACAAGCATCAAACAGTTTTGCATAAGTGTTAACTCATAAAGCAATAGTTTCTAATAAAAGGTATTTAATCAACACAAAGGAAGAATTTAGTTTCAGCATTTGCTTCAACTTTCAACATATTTATCTCATGGATATTGTCAACACAAAGTAGTATAACAAGTCCAATACATTGCATATAACGCATGTTGTAACAAAGTTGACACTAGTGTTTGCTTGTGGAAGACAGAAAGAATAGGAAAACTGACTCAACATAAAAGTAAAAGAAAGGCCCTTCGCAGAGGGAAGCAGGGATTAAATCATGTGCTAGAGCTTTTAGGTTTTTGAAAGCATATAGAGATTGCATAAAATATTTGATACTCCTCCCAACCTTGCTAACACAAGCCATGGCTAACCGAATCCTCGGGTGCCTTCCATCAATCACATACCATGGAGGAGTATCTATTTTTGAGAGGTGTTTGTTAATTGTCAACGAATGGTAGCGGGTGAGAACAGTATTCTACCTGTCGAACGGACTTTTAAGAGCGGCTCCCATGAAGGACGTTATTTCTACCAGCAAGGCAGATCATCCCTCTTTCTCTTTGGTTTACACACATTCAGGTATTTCACTGTTTGTCATTGCTTACTGATGAATCAGGGCAAAAGTGTGAAGAGAATTAATTGGTTAAAGTTGTAATTAATTGGGACTGGGCACCCCGTTGCCAGCTCTTTTTGCAAGTTATTGGATAAGCGGATGTATATGCCACTAGTCCAGGTGTAAAAGTCCATTCGACAAATAGAATAAAGAATAACCACACTAATTCCTCATGAGCTAGTAAACATTGACACAAAAAGGGAATAATAACATTTTGAATAATTTAAAGGTAGCACATGAAAAATTTACTTGGAGTGGCAAGGAAATACCACATATAGGTAGTTATGGTGGACACAAATGGCATGGATTTTGGCTCAAGGATTTGGATGCACGAGAAGCATTCCCTCTCAGTACAGAGTTTAGGCTAGCAAGGTTATGTAAGCAAACAAGAATATCAACCCGTACACCAAGTTTTATATGACAAACATATTGCAAACGTTATAAGACTTCATACCGTCTTCCTTGTTAACCAAACCCTGTTATTAGAAAATATCTAGACCTTAGAGATACCACCGATGCAAACCAAATTTTCAACAAGCTTTACGGTAGTTCTTCACTAATAGGCTTAACTCATGTGATGCACAATTTAATCATGATCTACTTGTTAACTCAAAACAATTGACAAGCATCAAGTTATCCATTTTAGTGATCTACAAGATTAAGCAAGTTTTTCCTTATACCAATTACCACATGCAACATTTTCTGAACCAACCAAACACCAATCAATTTATTTCATCAACTCTCCAAACAAATATAAGTGAAGCAAGAGAGTACTTTCTACAAAAGAAAGCTAATAGCTCTGACAAGAGATACATGAAAACAAGAGCTAAAAGCTGAACAGCGCTAGATATGAATACTCAACAAATATAAGTGAAGAATAGGAGTATTCTCATGAAAAAGCGGAGCGTGTCTCTCTCCCAATCAAGAATGCTAGGGTCCAGTCAAGCTTTATTGAAAATAAAAGTGCAATACTGAAAATAAAAGCACACAGACGCTCCAAGAAAAGCACATATGATGTGAAAGAATTAAAATATAGTTTCACTAGAGATGACCTGATAATTTTGACGATGAAGAAGGGGATGCCTTGGGCATCCCCAAGCTTAGACGCTTGAGTCTTCTTGAAATATGCTGGGGAGATCCATGGGAGCCTCCCCAAGCTTAAGCTCTTCACTCTTCTTGATCCTATTATATCATCCTTCTCTCTTGACCCTTGAAAACTTCCGTCACACCAAACTCAAAGTAGATCTCATTAGAGGGTTAGTGCATAATCAAAAATTCACATGTTCTATAAAGACGCAATATGATTTGTTACTTTAAACATTAGCTACAGCCACTGATGTTATGTGAAGCTCTTCCACCCAAAAAAGAATTTCACTCAACACTAGTAAAAGAGAGAATGCAAAATAAAAAGGCATAATCTGTCTAAAACAGAACAGTCCGCAAAGACGAATTTTTTCGAGGCACTTACGACGCTCAGATCGAAAACTCTGAACTAATGAAAGTTTCAGACATTCATAAAGATTACGCACAAAAATTTCAGATTTAATTAACAATCTGGTGATTTTAGGAATTTCGTACAGTGAACAGCAAAAATCTGTTTCTGCGCAGCAATCAAAATTAAGCATCATCTTAACATTAGAGGCTACTCTTGGCACAACAATGCGAGAAAATAAAGATACAAAGGAGTTGCTACAGAAGTAAACAACTCCTTGACTCAATAAAAAAAAATTGCAGAAAAATAAAATGGGTTGCCTCCCATAAGCGCTTTTCTTTAACGCCTTTTAGCTAGGCACAAAGCATGCATCAAGTATTACCAAGTGAAGAAAGGTCTAATTCATCAAAAGCTTCATCAAGAACAGGGTTTGTCACACTAGGACTTTTCAGTTTACGTAATTCTTGGGAAGAAAATTTAAATAGACCATTATGTGACTCACCCTCAAGCTCATTGAACACGTTATCCGTTTTAAACGCACCCGTGGGTTTTGGTTTAGAAATTTTTGGCACATACATAAATTTTTGCTCTCTCCCCACAAAAGCCTTTTGCTTTTAGTTTTAATAGAGGTAAAAGTAGAACTTATTACATCCATAGCCTCCTCTAATTCACCAATCCTAAGATTTTGATTATCTTGAATAGTACTAGTTTCTAAAACAGCAATTCTTTCATTAATGGTTCCCAGTGATTCATCAACTTTGCTAGTACTATCAAGGAGATTTGGCAAATTTTTCTCTATAGACTCCAATTTCTTTATAACATCTTCCAAGGTGATCTCATTTTTAATGTTACTAACAGGTGGTGTTCCTACTAGGCTCTCAATAATATAACTAGCTTCCAACGCAGGGGTACCAAGAAAGTTACCTCCCGTCAAAGTGTCCAAGACATATCTATACCAGCTAGTTATGCCAACATAAAAATTTCTAAGCAGGATCATAGTGGAATATTTTTTAGTACACCTACGATGAGCATCGCTGATTCTATACCAAGCATCTTTCAAACTTTCTCCACTTTGTTGCTTAAAAGATCGAACCTCAACTTCAGGAACCAAAACATGATGAGCCGAACCAGACATGATAACTAACAGAAAACAAAACTGAAAATAAACTGAATGCAAGTAACTAATTTTTTTGTGTTTTTGATAATTGAAAGCAAACAAGATAAAATAAAATAAACTAAGCAAGACAAAAACAAAGTAAAGAGATTGGAAGCGTGAAACTCCCCTTGCAGAAGACTGCTGTCTCCCCGGCAACGGCGCCAGAAAAATAGCTTGATGACGTGAAACACACGTTCGTTGGGAGACCCCAAGAGGAAGGTATGATGTAGTCAGCAGCAAGTTTTCCCTCAGAAAGAAACCAAGGTTATCGAACCAGTAGGAGCAGCAACTCTTCAGAAGGTTGTCAACGGCGCCAGAAAAATAGCTGTCGAGGGAGTCTGGACTGTTGACGTGGAATCTGCACACAACACAATCAAACTACTTTGCCCCAACGAAACAGTGAGGTTGTCAATCTCACTGGCTTGCTGAAAACAAAGGATTAAACGTATGGTGTGGAAAATGAGTATTAAATTGCAGAGAATGAAAAAGGAACAGTTTGCAGTTTGTGGTTGTTTAATCAGTTAAAAGAATGGACCGGGGTCCACAGTTCACTAGTGGTGTCTCTCCATAAAAGATAACTAACATGTTGGGTGAACAAATTACAGCTGGGCAATTGACGAATAGTGAGCGCATGACAATGCATATACATGACATGTTGACTACTATGATATTTAATTGGGCATTACGACATAATACATAGACCGTTATCCAACAGCATCTATGACTAATAATCCACCGCCGGGTTGTCATCCGAGTCCCCCGTTGGTATTAAGTTGCAAGCAACGGATAATTGCATTAAGTAAAGTGCGTAATGTAAACAAACACATATGCCCGTGGACATAGCATCGTTAGGTTATCCCTAGTGGCAACAGCACATCCACAACCTTAGAACTTTCTGTCACTGTCCCAGGTTAAACGGAGACATGAACCCACTATCTAGCATAAATACTCTCTCTTGGAGTTACAAGCATCTACTTGGCCAAAGCATCTACGAGTAACGGAAAGCATGCAAGATCTTAAATAACATATAAGATAGATTGATAATCAACTTGACATAATATTCAATATTCATCGGATCCTGAACACGAGGCATGAGGTCCGGATGGATGGAGAAGTGCCCCAGGATCTCATTTGAGACTTTGTCGCGCAGAGCATCTGATAATCCCTTTCAATTTGGCATGGTTATCAGAACTCGTTCCCGTGCTATGAGACCACAAAGTGTCGAGAACTTTGTTCTAGCAGCCTCCGGCTCAAACGGAGCTCCGGTATCATTACTGATCGAGGTCACGGTAAGCTTCTCCTTCGGCCGTTGGGATTGCTTCCTTCCCCCTCCTTTGCGAATTTTTTTCTGTGTTGTAAGTGCAAGTGATGTCGACCTTGGTGAGCCAGGCATGTCGATTTTGATGAAATAATGCAAAAATATCATAAATATGCAATTTAATCGTGAATACTTCTAAGTAAGTACCTATAATTACTTGTAAGAAAAATGCCCAACAAGAAAATCGCTAAATACTTAAAAGTAAGTACGGTGGAATAGATCTGTACGGCATGGTGTCGAGGTCGGTCTGGGTTAGAGGCACAGTCGTCACCGCCCCGTCTACAACCGCTGCCTCGTCCGCGGCGGTGGCGACGAGCTCGTCCGCGGCGGTGGTGTCGGGCTCTGACATGGCGGTGGTGACGAGCCCATCCGCGGCGGTGGTGCCGTGCTCTTCCGCGACCTCCGTGGATTTGTTGGCCCGAGTGATGCGCCGCGGCGTCTTGGTGTTCCCGCCCGCCTTCTTGTTCTTGCCAGCCATGTCGGGACTAGTGGTGCCAGCGGGAGTGGGGGGCGGGGGGAGGAGGAAATACGCGGGGGGGTGACGCGCGGGGCGGAGGAGTTGAACGGTGTGGGGGGCTACTCCGGCGCGAGAAAAGGGGAAGGGTGGGGAATAGATCGGGAGCAGCGGGGAATTGGAGCTATAGGTTCGAAAACTCAGTGGGGGAAAATATAAGCGGGGAGGAGGTGAAATGGGCGAAATTCGCCCGCCAAACAATTTCATGCCTGATGGGGGAATAATAACCCGGTAGGCCCATGAAGAAGGAAGCGTGACCCGCCAGGCAGAAGGCCCGGCCAGGACAGCTAACCATAAGCATTGGCCGGATTACGTCGATGGGCCAGCAAGCTTGTCGGTAACCCGGCTTGTGCAGAGGAGATTCTAGAAGTCTCGGAGGCGGTACACGCTATGGAATACAATACTTGGAGTACACGAAGATTAGAGGATGTAGAGTAGGACTCCGAGTCTGGGTAGAACCCGGGCTTACCATCTTATCTTATATTTACTAATTGGAGGCACCGTAGAAAGCACCACGTTGATCCTAGGAAGTTAAACGTTTTCACCCATCCGATTAAGCGCATAATATGTCCACAACCGTCAGATGAATCATCATGAGAAAAAAGGACCTGCTGTACGCACGACGTGAGTCGTCGTCTCATTGGTTTCCTCTCGATAGTAAACATACGAGAGGTTAAGATCGATCACGTCTAGCTGCATGCCCTCACGCCGCCATGTATGCCTCCTGGTGCCATCGCCCATCTACTCTTCTCCTCCGGCCAGTGGCAAGTCAAGCGTTCCTCGCGCACGGCGACTGGGACGATCAGGCGCGTGACTCCTCTGGCATTCTCATCAATCTGGTGCAGAGAGTTTATGCGGCAGCCGTCGCACCTTAAGCTTGAACGAGTAAAGGTCCAATCATGGCGAGCTGATCTATTCTGGTTGAATAAGTAAATATTTTCGATTTGCTGATCTGATCGATTTGGTGGTGGCGAGTATGATGTGGTAGCCATCGCACGATCCGTTTCAGGCGTGCAGCAATTGATGTTCCTCTGGACTATCCTTTCCAGGCTTCTGATTTGAGGTAAACAAACGTTGCATTGCTTCTCTCTATCCTATGTGTCCGCTTCCATCTTTAATCCATCAGGCGTATGAAAAGTACTAGGCATGCCATCATATTTTCACTCAGCAAGAGTATACGTAATATAGCTTAAGCATTAGACGTTGTTTGTGTTTGGTAGAATGCAATTATTGTTGTAGATGAATAATATTGTTGCAGCTACTTTTTTTTTTGAATTTTCAACCACCATATATTAGGTCAGCAGGCCGCCTCATTAAAAACCTCTCAGTCCCGTTAGGCCGCCTCATTTTTTTTTGTTGCAGCTACTTCTGAATTTCAGGTTTAACGATATTGGTCAGGTATCCGTCCTAATGGTCGTTTCCACTAGGCAGGGAAGCATGGATCCAGCTGAAGCAAAGTAATTTGGTCTAGGTAGAATTGAGCGACCTCCTCATTGAAGCGACCGAGTGAAGGAACTATGATGGACTCTGCATGCAAATAAACCCACATCGTTAGAATCTCCTCTGTTCTTTAAAATGTCGAGTTCATTAGAGAGCGAGATAAATCTGCTTAATCCGCTTCGTCAAGAAATATTGGTTCTGCACATGTATTTATTTCAGCACTGTCTCTTCGTCCAGGACATTTTCGGTGATTGCTAAACATGCCAGATTTAGAAGTGGAGGAACTGCTTCGACAAGTGAAGGTCTGTGCAATGTGTCATGTGCTACAGACCATGTATACGATCAGATCCACCCTGTAGTTGGCGTTCAGGGCGACGGCGTCGATACTCAAGATTGCGGCAGTGTGTGATGTCTTGCCTTAAGACGTCTCCCATATACAGCTGCTCGCCGAAGACGTCACATATACAGTGCAGTGTAGATCAATCCCTCTATGCGCCACTCATTGCAGATGACATCAGGATAGTTCAGATAATTAGGTAACTGTACTAGATTCAAGTGTCTGGACATCGTAAATACTACCATGGTTGCCTACCGTATGTGTCCTTTTTTTTTTCCTTTTCTCTACTACATGATTTCCCTAATTGCAGAACTAAAATTAGTCATCTCTGATCAATCCCTATATGTGCCTCTCATTGCAGCTGTCATATTGATGGTTCAAATAACGAGTTAACTGTAGCTTTAATTGTCTGGCCATCTGAGTAAACGCTACCTTGGTTGTCGAGGGTACATGTCCTCTTCTAACTCTTCATCAACATTATATTCCAAATTGCAAAACATAGATTACTTATCTCTGGTCAGGCAAAACAACAAGTGTCAAATCCTTTTAGGACTACATGAAATAGCTTCGGACTCCAATGGTGTTATTAGACTCGGGTCTATTTGGTGAGCTGAGGTAGAAAATGGATATGATACTTGAATTTGATATATATTTTTTTCCTATACATTAGACATTTAAGACACGATTCAGTTACTTTCCTGATTTCACAAAATCATATCTAATAGAATGTAGATTTTTCCTTGATTGATTTGTAGTGAGATTTTAACATTTGTATCCCATAAAAAAATTAAGCTAGATGGCGTACTTGAGATGTACAGGTATTTGTTTACCGTGGTCGTTTGTTGTATTTGAAAATGGATCTAGATCGGTACCTTTAATATAAAACAACTATGAAATTTCCCTGCAATTTATCGAAAAAAATGAAATTTCCCTGCAATTTTAACTATGGTTCCATGTTTCCTTCGCTTTTAATATTATCTATTAATATATTTACTTTGCAGTTCCAATTTTTAGATTTTATAGATGACATATATAGAAACTATCATATATATTTTCGGCATACTCTAATTTGGATTCGTGTTTCAAATGCATGGTGGATTTTCCAGAGGCCTCAGATGGTCAGAGGGATCGGCAAGAACGGGCTGCCAGGACTACCAATTAATTAGTTTTCTTTGTTATGATATTTCAGTCTGATTCCATTTTTATAGATACCACACTATAGTTCTTTTTCTCAAGTTATAGGCTTTAATCCTCAATAAGTTAATTTATTTCATGGATTATAGCTCGATTTATGTTTTCACATTCTTATGTTTCCAACTGAAATAATTTTCCTCACATGTATGGTGCTTCATTACTCCGGATTGAATTGGAAATAAAGGTATGGTTGTCCAAAATAGTTCCGGGTTATCACATCTAAATGTTAGCTTGGTAACGCAAACCAGTTCAATAATTCTTTGGATCGATAACTAAGATTGTCACCTCCCAGTCTCCCACTGTTGTTTATAGACCATGACACAAGTTCCGCTGGCCTAATACCACAACTCTTCTAGGTTACTGTATCTCGAATTTTGCTGTTTGTCCCTTTCTTATTATACCTGTTGCATGCAAATTGAAATGGTAAAAGGATGACATAATCCTGAACATGCACTTATTAGATTGTGAGATGCCACTTGGCAAATAGGAGCCAAACTTTAAGGTATACAAACAAAATTAGTTTTTTAGTTGTCATAAATATTTTCTCACTAGATATAATTGTTGCAGGGCACCGTGATACATATGTATGCAAAGAAACATCAAGTTAGTATAGTTAAGATTCGTTACGCAAGAAGGGAACACACTTTAAGGAAAATGCAGTTAGGGGAGTACACACATTAGGAATCCCAGATAGGTGGCCTCCAAATTAGGAGCAGTTGATGCAACCGAATGAGATAGTAAATTCGAGGCATAGCTAAATTTACAATGGTACTGTTACTTATTTATACTTCAGAATTTTAGTGTCTTTCGTTTTTTTCAATCTATTGTCTTACCATTTCTAAATCAAGTTGGCAACCATGTACTATTTTATATGCCTATGAAGATGTTTTTGGTAGAGTTGCAATGTAATTGTGTATGTACTGTGGAAATAAAGATATACTAATATATCTCCGAGTAGAATGTAAAATACTATTATGTAACTAGCCCGTGCGATGCACGGGTTGACGACTAGTTGGTATAAAACAAGCATGGAACATCAAAAATTATAGATACGTTTGAGACGTATCAGCTCTCCATGAAACTAGTGGGGGTGCATCCAACTTGGTTGCTCATGAAGACCTAGAGCACTTTTGAGGAAGCTCATCATTGGAATATACAACCCAAGTTCTATAACGTAAATTCCCCACATAGTTATACTAGTAAAACATGAAAACTCTCTCACATGGAGTATAGGTGCTAATCATGAGCACAAATGATGACTATGAAACATGTGCTAAACATGAGCGCAAGTATGGATAAAGGATAGTAATGTTGCCCCCTCTCTCTTTATTTCTTTTCTTTTTTTTCCTTTTTCTCTTTTTTTCTCTTTTTTTCTTTTTCTATTTCTCTTTTTGATGGCCTCCATGGCTCTTTTCACTTTTCTCTCCCTCACTGTAGGGGCAACATTCTAATATGATGACACACTTTTTGGTACAAATAACTCATAATGAACAAACCATGATGTATGAAACCGAGTGGCTCTGCCAGTGTAGCCGGATGTGCAATGATCTAGCGTAATATGGGTAAAACCACACATCAACTCTATAGAATCATGCAAAGCAATATATAATAATAATGAATGACAACAAGTCATGTAATGTAAGATGGAAGTTGCATGGCAATATATCTCGGAACAGCTATGAAAATGCTGTGATAGGTAGTTATGGTGGCTGTTTTGAGGAAGATGTTTGGGCTTATGTGTAGGAGAACAAGAGAAAGCCCTCCCACAGGATTTGGATGTACTGGCGAAGTATGCACAACTCTCAATGTGAGCAGAAGGCAATGCACATCACCGAAGAGGCTACAAAATTTGGATGGTGGAAGTGCCAAAAACCGTAGCTCAACATTAGTCAAAAAGAACTCACAAGGTTATTGCAAACAACTAGCAGGTTCAACATTAAGAGCATGATTAAATTTACTCCAAGGAGGGCCGTTCACGGCGGCACAAGTACCCCATTAGATCCCTCGACCTTAGCACACAACTATGTTTTTTCCATCTACCTTCAGACATGAGAAGCTATCAAGTCCAACTACACCTTCAGCAATTTTAAGAGTTTGTAGTATGGTACAAGCTTTAATAACACAACCACTAATCAGGTTTTAACTTAAGTAACCAGCAAGCATTTAACATCTAACTTCTTAATATCTCAAAACATTTCCAAGGAATCAAGTTATCAAAGTTCAATGATCTACAAGACTATGCAAGTTTTTCATTATACCACTACCACATGCATACCATTTTCTAAACCAACACATCAACCAAGCAACTCTCCAAACAAATATAAGTGAAGCAAGAGAGTACTTTCTTCAAAAGAACTAATAGCTCTGAACAAGATATACATGAAAACCAAGAGCTAGAAGCTAAACAGAGCAAAAACAGAATACTCAACACATATAAGTGAAGCACATGAGTACTCTATGAAAAAGCGGAGCGTGTCTCTCCCAAACAAGAATGTTGTGATCAAACATTGTAATGACCAGAGAAAGAACAAAAACAAAACTGAAAATAAAACAAACAAGACGCTCCAAGAATAGCACATAATATGTGAAGAAATAAAAATATAGTCTCATTAGAGATGACCTGATAATTTGTCGATAAAGAAGGGGATGCCTTGGGCATCCCCAAGCTTGGACGCTTGAGTCTTATTGAAAATGGCAGAGGGGTGCCATGGGCATCCCCAAGCTTGAGCTCTTGTCCCTTCTTGATCTTATTTCATCATACTCTCTCTTAACACTTGAAAACTTCCTTCACACACAACTTCTCATAAACTTCATTAGAGGGTTAGTACTCAAAACAATTTATCCACTTTGTTTCTGTAATGACACATTGCAAGAATTCATTCTAACATTAGCAACTGTATACTAGGTCTTTGTAACACCTTTCCGCAAAAAGAAACTACAAAGAAAGCTCGTATAAGATGCAATATAGAATAAAGATAGAATCTGTCAAAAACAAAACAGCCAGTAAAGATGAATTTTTTAGAGAAACTTACGTAACTCGAATCAGAAAAATCGAAACTAAAGAAAGTTAGATATAAAGCTCAGGTTTACGCACAAAAATTTTCAGATCAAGATCACGTTCGGTGATTTTTGGATTTTGGTACAGTGAAGAACAGAAATCTGTTTCTGGACAGCAAACCAAACTTTAACACTTTCTTGCATTAGAGGCTCTTCTTGGCACAAAAACAAAAACAAAAAGATACAAAGGAGATGTTACAGAGGTAAAAACATCCTTGACCCAACAAAAATCAAAAGAAAACAGAAATCAAAAATAACATGGGTTGTCTCCCACAAGTGTTTTTCTTTAAAGCCTTTAAAGCCTTTTAGATAGGCATGATATTAGTGGTACTCTCACAAAGATAAGTATTATAGTTGAATATAAGAGAGTATCAAGAATCAAATATGAAACACATTTAAGTCTAACCCACTTCCTATGCAAAGGAATCTTGTAAGAAAATAAATTATTGAAGTACAAAGTGACTAGCATAGGAAGGCAAAACAAGTGCAACTTCAAAACTTTCAACATAAAGAGAGGAGATTTAATATTATTGAGATATATGAAACCGTGTCTCCGTCTCTCATAATAACCATTAGGTCTTAAAGCAACCAGCATATAAAAGCAACACAAAAGAAAGCTCAAAACCTTCATCATAAAGAGAGGAAATTTAATAACATCAAAATTTCCATGACCATCTTTTCCTCTCTCAAAATAATTTTCAGTAGCATCATGAATAGACTCAATAATATAGCTATCACATAAAGCATTATTATCATGATCTACATGCATAAAATTATCATTATTCTCCACACAAGCGTAATCAATTTCATTAGTAATAGTGGGAGTAAAACTATCACAGCCATCATTATAATCATCATAAATTGCAGACATATTATAATCATAATAAACTTTATCCTCCATAGTAGATGGCACCAAATACCACTATCATTATAATCATCATAAATTGGAGGCAAAGTATCATCAAAGCAAATTTTCTCCTCAAAGTTTGGGGGACTAAAAATATCATATTCATCAAAACCAGTTTCCCCAAGCTTAGACTTTTCCATAGCATTAGCAATAATGGTGTTCAAAGAATTCATGCTAATAACATTGCTACAACTATTATGCAGACAAAGTTCCATAGGTTTTTTAATTTTCTCTTCAAACACTTCATGTCCTAACTCAAGATAAATTTCATAGAGATCTCTATTTTTTTTTGTTATTTTCCATTAAGCCTAACTAGTGAAATAAAAACAAGAAACAAAAAGATATAATTGCAGGATCTAAAGGAGATACCTTCAAGCACTCACACGCCAGCAACGGTGCTAGAAAATAGCTTAGTAGACACAGGATGTGAGTACCTTTTACCTTACCTCCCCGGCAACGGCGTCGGAAAAGAGCTTGATGTCTACTATAGCTTCTATTCTTGTAGACATTGTGGGCCTCCAAGTGCAGAAGTTTGTAAAACAGCAGCAAATTTCCATTAAGTGAGTAACCCAAGGTATATCGAACTCAGGGAGATAGAGGTCAAAGATAATCCTCTCAAGCAACCCTGCAATTAAGATACAAGAAGTCTCTTGTGTCCCAACACACCCAAGACACTTGTCTGGTGTATAGATGCACTAGTTCGGCGAAGAGATAGTGAAATACAAGTGATATGGATGATTACAAGTGTTATTTGTAATCTGAAATAAAATGGCAGCGAGGAAACATGCAGCAGAACTGAGAGTAAACGGTGTTTCGGTGCTTGGAAATAAGGCCTAGGGATCATACTTTCACTAGTAGTCACTCTCGACAATAATAATATAACTTAACACATATAAATACTTCCTCTTCAATATGCAACTTGTAGGTGCAAGTCGGAACTATTCTCTTGTTGGATAACGAACACCAAGACCACCGCGTAGGGCTACAAAAACACACCTTAAAATTTGTATTACACATCTAGGGCACAACACGCTGTCACTAAGAGCACCCAAGATAGTACTAAACAAACACCACAATTTTATAGTGACATCAAACACAAAGAATATCTCATGGTAAATATCACTCTAATCTATTATCCTGGTAGAGTCACACACGCCACCCACACTGTCAATAAGGCTTTGTGTTCTCAATAATGACTCCGGAAATTATAATGATAAAACCAATTGAGTAGCATATGTATCACATAATGAAGGGGAAACATCTATAAATTCAACTAGATTACAATGCTCATGATCACATAAAGATCACACCATGGGAGAGAGAGATAAACCACATAGCTACGGGAAGTGCCCTCAGCCCGATGGAGACTACTCCCTCCTCATCATGGGAAGCAGCAACGGCGATGAAGAAGGCTCCGGGGGCACTTCCCCGTCCCGGCAGGGTACCAGAACAGAGACTTATGTCCCCCGGATTAGGGTTTCGGATGGCGGCGGAGATCTGACGCGTTTCTGGGAAAAGTATTCGGTGTTCTGGCGTTTTTAGGTCTGACGAGGGGTAGACTCATCAAGACCCATGGTTAAGGTCCCTAGGTTATGAATATGGGGGAGAGAACGTGGTAGAGCTGGAAGTATCGTCGGCTGACAAGCAGGGCAAAGATTTTACCCAGGTTCAGGGCCCTCGTGTGGAGGTAACACCCCTACGTCCTGCCTGTCTGTTATTGCTTTGTGAATATGATGGTTACAAGGATCCCGGCGAGATGTCGATCTCGCTAGGGTTTGTGGCTCTGGTGGTTCGTTGTCTGGTTCGATGGCCCTCCCAGTCCTTAAATAATAGGCTGGGTCTCGGGTGTTCGTAACCGACTCGATTTACAAGTAAGGAAACTCTAAACCGACTATTGCTTCGCCAAACTTGGAGGATACTCCATCTTCGTGGGCCTCCCTTCATGGGCTTCATGTAGGCTCTGATAGTTGGGCCTAGTCGATACGTGCACCAGGTACCCTCATGGTAGGGTACCCGATAGGCATACCCATGTCAGTAGCCCCCGAGTACTTGTCTGATTCGAAGAGTCGGGCATGGACTCATACATCATGCACGTTATATTTTTTACATCTGTATTTAGAATTCTTATGAAATAGCACATGTTGGCTATGTCGAGTGTTTCATCGACTATGAGTTTTTGCTTATGATAGTCAAGGGATATTAGCTTAGCAGGCCCGGCACACACGACGGATCGGGGCCAGTTAACTACCATTTGTGGCAAAACCATACTAGCTTTCAATCAAACTCGAGTCCCCGGACTCGAATCTGGAACAAACTGGACAGACTCGAAACAGCCGTTGAGGTCTTACGGAATCGAACTGCAGTATAATTTTGAATCAACCCAACGCGTCCGTCGGGGATAATTCATCATGTCTGCTGACACGGAAATTTAAGGATAACGCTGCTGGAGCGGTCCTTAGCCCAGCTCGACTGATCGGGGGTCTTACCTTTGCACTATGCATGCAGCATCCAAGGATCGTCGGATCAACTCGGGAATATTTTGAGTGTGATTTTGCTTATGAACTTAGTCGAATGTTTCGTCGACTGACACTTTTGCCATTATTCTATCGGGTGCGCGACAGCGCTCCCGATGGGAGTAGCCCCCGAGATTGTGCTTTATTGCTTGCAATGGAGGATAATCTCAAAATCTTTTACCCTGCACATTTTAGTCAAAGAAATTTTTTGATACGCTCCCGATGGGAGTACGATGCTGCAGTCGAAAGAATTTCGACTGGCCTCTATGACTTTGCTAAAAAACCAACCGAGACTTATGCGAGAGACCACCCGAAGATATCATCGAGTGACTTTTATGCCAGTTGTGAAAGAGAGAACAACGTCAGCAATGACGCATTTTGCGACTGCTATCTCTGACAAGCGGTGGCGTGCTTGGAGAGGCTTTGATAAGACGTGACCCTGTTTTGTGGGCCCGTTTCTGCAGAGCTGACCAGGGATGACGCCGCGTGGACTTGATTTGACCGTTCTGGCGCGATTTTCACGGGGCGTGATGATGGTTTCCTGGATTCTCGTGCGTAGTGGGCGGAGTGGCCGGCGACGGTTGCTCTCCGTGGCCGCCACGTGTATGGCCAGATTTCGCGCGGAGCGTATGCATTTTTGACGGTTACGATTTTTGCGATCTGTGGTAAATAGGGGGGACGGCGCTGGCAGAGTTTTTTACTTGCCATTTGCTCCCTGCGCCGCCCCTCGTCTCCTTCCTCCGCTGCCCCTCCATTGCTCTGCGCCCAAGTTCTTTGCCCCACACTCCTCCACTGTAGCAATGGCGAAAGGTGGAGGTGCGAAGCGTGGTGCTGCCGCCGCCGCGACCGATGCGACCAAGGGCAAGAAGGCCGTGGCGGGTACATCTGCATCCGCCGCGCTGAAGAAGGGCAGCGGGGACTGGGCGAAGTCCACCATCAAGGACGCCCATTTGGTCAAGTTCCGCGAGCAGGGGTATCTGCCACCCGCGGAGCAGCTCGCCGTCCGCGCGCCGTCGCCCAAGGAGGTACTCCCCGAACCACGCGCCAACGAGCGTGTTTGTTTTGCGGAGTTTTTGCCTAGGGGCTTTTCGCTTCCCCTCCACGACTTCGTTCGTGGTCTTCTTTTTGCCTACGGGGTGCAGATCCATGATCTCACCCCAAATGGCATTATGCATATCGCGTGTTTCATCACGCTGTGCGAGTGCTTCCTCGGCGTCGCACCCAGCTGGGCGCTGTGGAAAGCCATCTTCATGGTACGGCCGAACAGAGGAGGTGGTCGCACCTACCCGTTGGCGGCTGTGGAATCCAGGTGCGCAGCGACACCCGCTACTTCCGCCTGAAGACCGTCGACTCCGCTCAAGGCTGGAGGAAGGGGTGGTTTTATGCGACTGTCGAGCAGGATGCAGCCGCCCCTTTCTCGACTGCTGCTTTCACCAGGACCAAGGCGTGGGATCACCAACTCTCAGCCGAAGAAATGGAGGAGGCAAGCCCTTTGCTGGCTCGGATCGGAGGCATGCTGGACAAGGTCACAGGCATCCATTTGATCGCCACCTTTGTGAAGAGGCGGGTGTGGCCCATCCGTGCCCGAGCGCACCCCATGTGGGAGTATGAAGGCGCGGGTGACATCACCCGAATGAACCCAGAGGAGCTTTCAAGGAGTGAGCTGCTGACGCATGTGCGGCACATCACCAACTTGACGACAGGCGACACTTGCAACGTCGACTGCCCTGTTGCACCATATGGGTTGGAGAACCCTTTGCTTGAGGTATGTATGTGTTATAGCCTGCTTGCAATGAAGAGTTTGCCACTCGCATGTTCTGCGATATGCGATTTTTGATTCTGACTTTGCAATTTGTGATGTATGCTATGCAGGGTCACTCGACTGCTGCCTCCCTTCCTCCTCTGCCTGAAAATGGCGAGACTGAAGAAACACAGGCACAGGTGGTGGACCCGAAAGGGGATCAGTCGCCCATCCCTTCTGCCACCACTTCACATGTGGAGGAGGTCGAGGAGGAAGCAGCAGAAGAAGTCCAATCTGAAGACAAGGCCCCTCTGACCAAGAAGTCGATACCGCGCCACCGAAGCGGCGTCGACTGGCCAAGAAGGCGCCTTCTGCTGAGTTCACCCGCGAAGGGCAGGGCTTGGAGGATGACGAGGAATCAGGCTCACCACCTGTTTTCCAAGCCGCTCCTTTGCGTGCGTGCTCAACAAGCTCAACTCTTCCTCTTCAGTCGAGTGGTACCCCAGCCTTTGGGGGACCAATTTTTGGCGACTCCGAAGATGAGGAAGATGAGGAGCACAGGTATGTGTTTTTTGAGTATGATATGAGAATTTTGTGCTGTCACATATTTGTGCTGACCGTCTTTTGCTTTGTTGTGTTGCCACAGCGCTGAAAACAATCAGCCTGGGACTCCTCCAGTCGAGAATGTTCCAACCCTGGAGCACTCGAAGTCTGCACCGACTGGAAACGAGGCTGCCCAGCCAATGGCCACTGACGCTGTCGTTGAGACAGCCAAGGCGGCAACTCCAGATGTCGGGACATCAGTCGCGGCTCCTGAGCCGTGGATGAACCACGTGAGTACTTTTTGCTTGACCCGTTTAGTTGTAGGTCTGTGAGAGTTTGGATTTTTGCTGAATCGTGTGCTCGCAGCCCTTCTACCACACCTTGGCAGATTCTGCCAAGGCTTATGTCCAGGTGGAGCAGGAGAGGGACACCATGCGCGCCGAGCTCGAGCGGCTCAGTCGTGAGTTCTCCTTTTTGCTTTTGTTTTGCCGAACTTCTTTTTGCAATGCTTGATTTTGTCGAGTATTGAATGCACGTGATTTTGCTGGGCCAGGCGAGAAGAAGGAGCTGGAAGACGCACTCGCCGCGCAGCGCGAAGAGTCGAAGAAAGAGCTGGCTGCCGCCACCAACTCAGCCGCTGCACGCGAGCGAGGATATGCTGACCAGCTCGCGGCACTCGCGCAGGTCATGGGAGGTGAGTAATCTTTTCTCCTTTTGATATGACGATATAACTGTCGAGTGTCGTAAAATGACTTATGCCTGTTTTGAATTGTGCAGAAGCTGTTGGCGCACCGGCCTCTGCGGACGTGGCGAGTGACGATCTTTCGCTGGAACAGGCTGTGGGCGGCTTAGGCGCTCTATGCAACCAGGCGAAAGAAGCACTCGCCAAATCGACGAGCACACTTGGCGCTGTATACCAAGGTGGTGTTCCCGACTGGCGTAGTGCCGTCGACGGTGGATGACTTCGCCGACGTGTTTGGCCCCGGGACGTCCACCATGGCGGGTTTCGCTCGCGCCAACACGGTACGCGGATCCGAGTCCACCATCAAGCTTCTTATGGGACATGGGATAGATTGCGACTATGAGGCAGCACTGTCTGCGTTCCCTCAGAAGCCAGATGGGAAGCCCATTTCCTGAAGGGGGTGAGCGGAGCCGCCGCGCGACTGGCCGAAGTTTTTATGAACACCATGGAGCGCCGGGCACTCGAGACTGCCAATCGTCTGCTTAGGAAATCGAATCTTAGGTTTAGGGTAGCTGTACCCTTTTGCTTTTTTATGCCTTGTAATGATACCTTCTGAACTGCGCGAGTCTGCGCTTTGTTTGTGCTACCTTGTTTATGCAAACAGTCTTTTGCTAATGTCTTTCACTCGAAGAGTTGTATGCTTATGACATGAGTTTTAGCTTCTGACACAAACTTTGTGTTTGTGATTATGCTCTTTGAACAGTCACGAGAACCTGCTACTGCGACTAGTTCCTCGCAGGCTCCAATCACCACCCGATCCCAGGGTCATGGTAAATGATGCCAAGGTGATGGAGTATATGAAGGCCAAATTTGTGAGAATGGAGCAAGATCTGAAGGACGCCCAGGCTGAGCTGAATCGATTGAGGGCGAGACCCGCGTTGGCCACCCAACGCGAGGAATATGTGCTCGGGGAGATGGATCTTGTGAACAGGCAACTCGAGTGTAAGTTCGAGTCTTGCTCTGTTTACAAGCTTTTTGCGTAGCTTTGTCCTTTTGATCTGACTGGTGCGCCCGTGTTTGTAGGCTTTGTCGACAACTTCCAGGCTGAAAAGATTCGCGTGGAAGGGCGTCTGGATAGCGTGGTTGACGACCCTACGACTGGGCGTCAACACTTTTGGCTTGATAGGTACCATGCCCGCATACTCGCCACCCTGAAGGATCGCGTCTGGCGAAGTGCTGAACTGCTGGAGTTATGCCGGGCAGCGTTTATTCGCCTGAACGAGACTCTTTTTCCTGCGGGGCCACAACCACAAGGGATTCGTGCTTTGTTGAACATCTTCCGTCAAACAAATCCCATTCGAGAGTTGCTGTCTCAGAGACTTGTGATTGGAGCCAACGCTGCAATGGCGTATATGCGTAGTCGAAAACCAAGGTTGGTGTTGCGGACACCTGCAGCCGGAGAGGTTCTCGAACAAAAAGACCTGGATGACACGATCCAAGCTGCGGAGACACTAATCGAGTGCACTCGCGAACAGCTTTGCGGTCCCGAGCTGCCCGTAAAGGACGAGCCTGAGGATTAGAATAGTTTGCGAGTGCAATTTTTGTATAGGGGGCAGCCCCCGAGTGTAATTTTTGACTCTTTGTATATTGTATAGTTTGTATACTTTGATTTTTTGTCGAGCCCCCGAGTCAGTCGAGCGGGGTTTGTGAAATATGTGTTGGTTGTGAACCAATGACTGTGCAGCCCCCGAGTATTCGAGTGCGGCTGCAGAGTTTTTGTGTTCTTTGTTTGGATCCTTGTTACGCAGCCCCCGAGCATTCGGGTGCGGCTAAGGCATTGTGTTTCTGCAAGAGCGAGAGCTCATTTGATCGATAACACAGCCCCCGAGGGTTTCGGGTGCGGTTAAGGTATGAATTATGCGGGTAGTAGCCACAAAGAAGTCGAAGGAACATTGATTTTATTCCTCTTTTGAATGTTAGGCTGCAGGCCGCCTCATTAAAAACCTTCCAGTCCCCTTAGGTACCCTGGTAAGGAAAAGAGCGCGTCTGAAACCTGCAGCCATCCGACATATAGCCTATTACATTGTATGACTGTGAGCACTTTATGCGTAGAAACGGCGCAGATGCGCAACGTTCCAAGGATTATGAGAGAGTTCGCCTGTCTTCGCGTGCTTCAGTCGATATGCGCCTCCACCAAGGACCTCCGTGATGATGAAGGGACCTCCCATGGGGAAGCGAGCTTGTGCACCTTCTTTTGCTTCAGTCGAAGAACCAGGTCGCCAACGACGAAGGACCTGGTGCGCAGTCGACGGCTGTGGTAGTTGCGAAGTCCTGCTGGTAAACAGCTGTGCGGGCCAAGGCCGTGTCGCGCGCCTCATCGAGCAAGTCGACTGCGTCTTCGAGTGCTTCTTCCGCGTCTTCTTCATTGTATGCTTCAACTCGTGGCGCATTGAACCTTACATCTGATGGCAGAATTGCCTCTGCACCATAGACCATGAAGAATGGGGTGAACTGCGTAGAAGTGTTGGGAGTTGTGCGTAGGCTCCATAGCACAGATGGTAGTTCTTCGACCCAAGCACCCGCAGCTCTTTTGAGTGGCACCAGGAGGCGCTTCTTGATCCCACTCGTCACAAGTCCATTGGCCTTTTCGACTTGGCCATTGGATTGTGGATGCGCCACGGATGCGTAGTTGAGCGTAATGTCCTGCTCTTTGCAGAAGGTTTTGAACTCCTCAGCCGTGAAGTTTGTGCCGTTATCAGTGATGATACTGTTTGGGACACCGAAGCGGTAGATGATGCTCTTTATGAAGTTGACTGCCGTAGTAGCAGTCGAATTTGTGATGGGGACCGCCTCGATCCACTTTGTGAACTTGTCGACTGCCACCAGTAGGTGAGTATGCCCGCCATGCGATGATTTTTTGAGTGGCCCAACCATATCGAGCCCCCATTGGGCGAAAGGCCAGGCCAGCGGTATAGTCTTCAACGCCGATGCGGGTGCGTGCGGCCTTGTTGCGAATTTCTGGCAGCCGACGCACCTTTTGACTATGTCCTCCGCGTCTTTGAGTGCTGTAGGCCAGTAAAACCCTGCGCGAAAGGCTTTGGCTACGAGTGATCGACTGCTGGCGTGATGCCCACAGGTACCTGCATGAATATCTCGAAGTATGGCTTGGCCATCTTCGAATGCGATGCATCTTTGGAACATACCTGATATGCTGCGCTTGTATAACTCGCCGTTGATAACGGTGTATGCTTTTGATCTTCGAGTCACGCGTCGGGACTCGGTTATGTCATCTGGTAGCTCGCGCGGAGTATGTAAGCCAGAAAAGGTTGAGTCCAAGTTGGCTCAATGAGGAGTACCTCGACTGGGGGGTCCTCTGTGCTGGCGCTTTGCTTTTGGCTGGCGTAGTCGACGGAGGAGGCTCTCGTTTCTCCTTGATAGATCTGTGTTCGATGCGCTCGAGGAAGACACCAGGTGGAATTTGTGCGCCAGTTGAGCCAAGATTGGCTAGCATGTCTGCTTCTTCGTTACTTTCCCTTCCTATGTGCCTCAACTCGCAGCCCTCGAAGCTGCCCTCCAGTGTGTTGTACAGGTCGCGATAAGCGATCATGTTGTCCGCGATTGCGTCGCAGGCCTTCATTGTTTGCTGCACCACGAGATTGGAGTCGCCGTAGATCATCAATCGAGTGCACCCAAGTGCTTTTGCCATCCGCATGCCATGGATCAGAGCCTCGTATTCAGCCTCGTTATTGGAGGGTAGTTTGAATCCCATCTGCAAAACATAACGTAGCTTGTCCCCTTTTGGTGATATGAGGATGACGCCTGCGCCTGCGCCTTCGTGTTTCTTGGACCCATCGAAGTACATGGTCCAGGAATTGGACACGTCTGGTGCTCCAGGTAATTGGGCCTCTATCCACTCGGTTGTGAAGTCGGGTAGGACTTGTGCTTTGATAGCCTTCGGGTGCTCGTACTTGATGTCTCTTGGAGCCAGCTCGATGAGCCATTTTGCGACTCGACCCGTTGCATTGGGGTTTGTGAGGATATCACCGATTGCTGAGTTACTTACCACGGTGATCGGGTGCTCGGTGAAGTAGTGTGTCAACTTCCTTGAGGACATGAATACAGCGTATGCCAGCTTTTGATAGTGCGGGTACCGCTGTTTTGATATGGAGAGAACCTCGCTCAGGTAGTAGACTGGACGTTGTATGCTTTGGATGTGCCCCTCCTCCATGCGTTCGACTACCAGTACGGTGCTCACCACCCTGTTTGTAGCCGAGACATACAGGTAGAGTGGTTCCCGTTCCTTAGGTGCGACGAGGATCGGAGGGCTTGTGAGGATCCGCTTGAGATCTGTGAAGGCTGCTTCAGCTTCTGGCGTCCACTCGAACTTGTCCGCCTTCTTCATCAGTCGATAGAATGGTAGAGCCTTTTCACCCAGTTTGCTGATGAATCGACTGAGCGCTGCTACTCGTCCTGCTAGTTTCTGCACATCGTGAAGCTTTGAAGGCCTTTGCATTGTGAGGATGGCCTGTATTTTCTCCGGGTCTGCTTCGATTCCACGGGCAGAGACTAGGTACCCTAGAGCTGCCCGGCTGGAACGCCGAACGTGCACTTCTTAGGATTGAGCTTGATATGGAAGCGTTTGAGGTTTGCGAACGTCTCCCTCAAATCGTCGAGTAGTGTGTGTTCTTCCCTTGTGGTAATGACAATGTCATCCACGTAGACCTGGACGTTGCGTCCGATTTGCTTTTTGAGGCAGTCCTGCATCATGCGCTGGTATGTTGCACCCGCGTTTTTGAGCCCAAAGGGCATAGTTGTGTAGCAGTAGACCCCGAGTGGGGTTATGAACGCCGTTTTTTCTTCGTCTTCTTGCTTCATCCTTATCTGGTGATAACCTGAGTAAGCATCCAGAAAGGAGAGTCGTGCGCATCCGGCGGTGGAGTCGACGATCTGGTCGATTCGGGGTAGCGGGAAGTGATCCTTTGGACAGCACTTGTTCAGCGCTGTGAAGTCCACGCACATCCGAAGGATGTCTGTATGCTTCTTCTCTACGAGTACGGGGTTGGCCACCCATTGTGATTTCTTGATTTCCCTAATGAATCCTGCTGCGAGTAACCGGTCGACTTCAGATTCGACTGCGGTTCGCTTTGGGCCGGAGATTCGACGCATCGTTTGCTTGACTGGCTTTGCATCTGGAAACAATTGGAGAGAGTGCTCGGCGAATTCCCTGGGAATACCTGGCATGTCGGCTGGACACCACGCAAATATTTCCCAGTTCTCACGGAGGAATTCGACGAGCGCGCCTTCCTATGCGATAGGCAGGCTCGAAGATATGTTGACTGTCTTGGACGGATCGGTCGGGTGCACCTGATGCGACCTTGTGTCATTTGTAGCATTGAAGGATCTGTCGACTGCCAACTTCTTATGCTCCGGAAGGAGTGTGCGGTCGTTGGAAATCGCCAGTCGGCGAGTGATTCTTCCACCCCGAACATCTCGGAGATTTTGCTGAACTCGCGGTCGCAAGCATCGGACCTTTGAAAGTTTCCACGGACAGTGATGACTCCCTTTGGTCCTGGCATCTTCAGCGTGAGGTACGCGTAGTGTGGCACCGCCATGAATCGAGCAAACGTCGGGCGACCAAGAATAGCATGGTATTGTGATTTCCAGTCGACGACCTCGAACTCAATCGACTCTGTCCTGAAGTGGCTTTTGTCCCCGAACGTAACGTCGAGTTGTATGGTGCCTTCTGGGCTAATTGCTTTGCCAGGAACGATACCGTGGAAGGTATTTGAAGATTTTGGGAGGTTTTCGACTGACCTGTTCATTTTGCGGAGCGTGTCCGCGAAGATGATGTTTATGCCGCTGCCTCCATCCATGAAGACCTTGGTCATGGCGTAGCCTCCTATTTGCGCGTCGAGTACCAGAGCCGCGTGCCCTGGTCGAACTACAGCTGGGGGATGATCCTCTCGACTGAAGCTTATGATGGTTTCCGATCCCTTCAGAAATTCGGGCACGGCAGGAGGTGCCATGACAGCCATGTTCACCTGTCGAGTGATTAGCTTTTGCTGCCTGTTGGAGGGGCGACCCTTTTGTATCATGTACATCTGCCCGTGGGGCTGTGGATATTGATCATCTTCCGCCCGTAGTACGGGTTGTATGGCACCTGCGAGGTTTGCGCCTGGAGCAGGCTGTGGTGGTGGTTGCGGTGGCGGCTGTGGCGCCATGAGAGCGGGCACAGCGTTCGGCTGTGGTGCGGGTGCAGGCGTGGGCTGAGCAGGTGCTGGGCCGTACCTTTTGAGTCGTATCATGTAGTCAGTCGCCATTTGGTCGAATTCCCTGCAGTTCCTTAGGGTGTGATTGGAGCGTAGTTTTCCGTCGTCCCCCTTGAAGAGGTGGAATCTGCACCAGTCGTCCATCTTTTCCTCGAATGACCGCTCGGGTTTTGCGTCGCTGCGTTTGCGCCATTCTTGCCTTTTGTAGCTGTCGCTCCGCTGCTCGCGATCTCGACTGTCCCGTCGATCATCCGAGCGTCGATTGCTTCTATCTTGGTCCTCCCGGGTTGTGTGTATCCAGCCGCCATGAACTCGGGTCTGTTATCGTCGTAAGGACGTTTGGAACGTTTGCGCCTGCGATCTTCTCTGTATGAATCTCTGCGGCCTCGACTGCCGCTTTCGTAGTTGTCGCGTGGTGGGGAAGCACGGGATCTGCGTACAGAATCCTCTCCATCTGCCCACTCAGTCGCAACTTTGATGAGGTCAGCCAGGGAGGTTGGCTTTTCACGACCAGTGCCTCTTTGAAGTCCTTCCTGGCGAGACCTTGTATGAAGGCATCCATGGCCCTGTCTTCTGACACTTTGCCAACCGAATTGCGTATTTCGGTCCACCGCCGTATGTATGATCTCAACGACTCGTCTGATCGTTGAGTGCATGCCTTAATTCTTCGAATGTCTTCGGGCGCTCACATAGAGGCTCGAAGTTTTTGATGAAGTCTCTGCGGAAATCGTCCCACGAGTCGTATGATGATGGAGGGAGCGCCTTGAGCCAGTCGCGGGCAGTTCCTTCGAGCATGAGTCGTATGTACTGCATCGCCGTGGTGTTCGTGCCACGCTGGCATGCCACGGCGAGTCTGTAATCTTCTAGCCACCCGGAAGGTTCTTGGCGACCGTTGTACTTGGGTTGTTCGCCTGTCAACTTGAACCTTTGGGCATCCGCGTCTCACGGATGCGTCGAGTGAAGCACAATGCTCCGCATGGCTCTGGTTCGCGATCAGAGTATGAATCGCTGCTATAGGATCTTCGAGATCTGCTTCTGCTGGACCTGTGCCGGCGCGTGCTTCTCCTTCCTTCATCCGAGTGGTGGCTGCGACCACTGCGATGATGTGCTGCGTGTCGTGAGTCGACTATGTCGCGATCGCGATTCCTTGCTGGAGTTTTGTCTTCTGGCTGTATAGCCTGTGCCGCTAGAGCTAGCGATTTGAGTTGTTGGCGATGCAGGGCTGCGTTAGGGTCATTCGCCGGAGGTTGCATTGCCTTGAGGTAAGCACCTACGGAGAATAATGCACCCGCAGCAGTTTTGGGCACTGGGATTCCGTTAGCGTCCTCTGTCATGAACGACAGGTTACGGGTGATTGCTACCCTTTCATGTTCTGGAAGGCTTGCCAACCGCGACCTAGGTCGTGGGGTTGGTTGCTTGTGGACCCGAGGGATTGCTCCCTTCTTCGGGCACTCGAGAGGCTGGCTTGCCTTTTGCGCTCTTCGAGCGTCGCTCGGTAGTTTTGCAGTCGAATTGACTCCTGCCAGTTGAAGTACTGGAAGGTCAACATCTCCTCTGGGGTGGAATTTGGTGGCATCATTGTGCACTCCTTTATGACTTTATCTGCTTTTGCTGCCATCTCCTCCGTGATTGTCAAGGTTGTGACCCCATCCGGCATGGTTACCGTGCATGGGAATTGTGCAGGCCTGCGAGCGGCTGCGTCTGCGGATGATTCTGCGGAGAAGGCCACGTAGACCTGATGGGGCGTGACCCGTGGACAGGTGTATGTGCTGTCGATTCCAGTCATGGACTCGACGTCGCCGTCGAGGCTCATGTCAGAGCCAGTGTGTTCATCGAGTAGATCTTCGAGGCGAATCTCGTTGTCGATGTGCTCATCGCCTATGCTCATCTCGGTGTTGGCGAAGCCATTATGGATTTCTGAGTCGAGGTTGGTGTTGGTGAAGATCTCCGAGTCGACGTTGCTGTCGTTATGAATCGCGGGCTCGTAGAAGTCATCGAGGGAGATCCCGCAGTCGAAACTCTCGTCGAGTGGTAGGTTGAAGTCGACGTTGCTTGTGCGGTATGCTGATTCTGCCTCCTCGCCTTGGAGTTCCGTCATCATGAACCTGTCGATCTCGCCGGTCGACATGGTTGTTGCGGGCGAGCAGGCTTCAGGAATCGACGACGGGGCGAGCGCAGTCGACGGAGCCTCGAGTGCGCCCAGCGCCAGTTGTTGCGGATCTGTCGAGTCCTGCGTGCCAAGATTGTTTACGAAAAAATTGAATGCTCCAACAGTCAAACTCAAACCTGATTCAAGGCCGGAAAACGCCTCCTGAAGCTCCGGCGAGTGCGGATTGAAATTCATTGGAAGAGCAGATGCGCTTTTTGCAGGTGAAGCGGGCAGGCTGCCGCTTTTCGAGTGGATCGGCGAGTCGCCGTGTGTCGCCTGGATCGGCGAGTTGCTGTTTGCTGACATGGCCGGCGAGTTGCCGTTTGCAGATGAGATCGGCGAGTTGCCGTTTGCTGGTGTGATCGGCGATTTGCCGTTTGCTGTTGGGACCGGCGAAACTTCGAGTCCAGCGCTATTCTTTCCCACAGACGGCGCCACTTGACGAGGGGTAGACTCATCAAGACCCATGGTTAAGGTCCCTAGGTTATGAATATGGGGGAGAGAACGTGGTAGAGCTGGAAGTATCGTCGGCTGACAAGCAGGGCAAAGATTTTACCCAGGTTCAGGGCCCTCGTGTGGAGGTAACACCCCTACGTCCTGCCTGTCTGTTATTGCTTTGTGAATATGATGGTTACAAGGATCCCGGCGAGATGTCGATCTCGCTAGGGTTTGTGGCTCTGGTGGTTCGTGTCTGGTTCGATGGCCCTCCCAGTCCTTAAATAATAGGCTGGGTCTCGGGTGTTCGTAACCGACTCGATTTACAAGTAAGGAAACTCTAAACCGACTATTGCTTCGCCAAACTTGGAGGATACTCCATCTTCGTGGGCCTCCCTTCATGGGCTTCATGTAGGCTCTGATAGTTGGGCCTAGTCGATACGTGCACCAGGTACCCTCATGGTAGGGTACCCGATAGGCATACCCATGTCAAGGTCACGGGTGATTTTATAGGCGAAGAGGCGGTGGAGAGGTGGACCAGGCGGGCCCACGACACGGGCACCCCCTGGGTCGCGCCCCTAGGCCGCGTGCTGGCTGTGGGGCCTGCCTACAGGTGGTCTTCTGGCTCCGTGGCTTATTTGTGCTGGAAATAATTCAGGTAAATTTTCGTCCAATTCCGAGCACTTTCATTTTTTGGCCTTTTCTGCAATAAACAGACAAAACAGACAGAAACTGGCACTGGGCTCTAGGTTAATAGGTTAGTCCTATAAATGTCATAAAATGATATAAACTTTAGAATAAACATGTGGCATTTGATATAAAACAAGCATGGAACATCAAAAATTATAGATACGTTTTGGACGTATCATGACGCTGCCGAGGGCACTATGCAACTGTACACGACGGTGGCCACGATGGTAATCGGCGTGGCCGTCTCCTTTGTGTCTTGTCGGGTCACCGAGTACTGTGCATGGTAGCGACGTCATCCCTTGATTTTGGGGACTCGGCAGTACACCGAGCATATGCCATCTCGTCTTCTAGTTTTTGTCTCATTTGATGTCCTTCGAGAGCCGGCTCGTGAGAGTAGCCGGCGGAGATTTTCCGAGTCCTGTGACCCCCGGTGGTGTTCCCACCGACACTCGTCAAACCTATTACAACCCTTAGATGTGAAACCCCTTCACAAGGACTTCACAGGAGGTCACCCAACATAGTAGTACTCTTGCCCAAATTAGTTCCATACCCATGAGATTGGCTAGTTTTTACGTTGCCTTGTCAAGTTTATCACACCCTACTCCTTTACCCTGGTTTGGGACCGGCTATGCCTAGAAGACATAGACGGAGTTAATAAACTCTACAAATATCCGCGGAAAAAAGATCAACTTGATAAAGCAAATAAGGTAAGCATTTATAAAGTTGAGTGTTAGATTACTAGTTAGATATGAAAACGCACATAGATTAATTCTGGCATGCGAGGGGGTCGACTCTTCAACTGAACGTGGTCATCATGAGAAAAAGTCTTGTGCCGTGGTGTTTCATTCTGTGTGTTTGACATATCTCTCTTCTATGTAACTTAGTTATTCGCTTATCAACCCTGGGAGTTTGTTATTCAGACTTCTTGATGGAACATCGACATAAGTTTGGCTGTCATTTCCCTTCTTTTTAATCCTCTTATGGATGTGCTTCTTTTTTTTGCAGGTTGGATCGTGGGAGACAGGGAGGTGAATGGCAAGCAAAATTATGGAGGCGAGTAGAGTGACTTGTCTCTGAATAAGAAATTCTGATAATCATTCCCGTTCCTTCAGAGTTCTGATTGAAGGCCTAATTAGACTTAGATGTATACTAAATCCAATACAATATCGTGGTGAGAAAGAACCCGATGTTGAAGTATACGTTTTTCGGGAGCGGCGTTTTGGTGCCCGAGCGCAGATGCTCTCGGAACAGAACTGCGTGGTGGACTGCGGGGACATGATGCAAAATTAACATGGCCCGTGGAACGGAATAAGAATACGTTCAGCATTTGTCTAGAGGATGGGGATGACGCAAGGAGGTCGCGAATTAGGCCGTGCTCAGGGCACTCGCTCCAGTCCGACAGCCTGTTGGCCGATCACCGGGTACCACCTGTACCGGCTGCCGCATTCCGATGATGACAAGGTCGTAGCCGCAGGCCTTGTCGAGCCCCCTCAGTACGTACCTCGACGATCTTCTCCATGTCGCCCACGAGCTCCGGCTGGCCATGCACTTTCTCTCGCCGAGAGCGCCGATCCACCGGGTCGTCCTTATGCCTTGGGTCAGCAGGAACTGGATCACGACGGCCTTTGAACCCTGGTGTCGTGTATCATGTAGGACACAGGGCTTCGCGGTCGTTTCTCTGCCGCCGAAGAAGAGTGCCGCCCGGAAGCAGATGACGCGACGAGCGGCCGCTGACTAGTCGAGTGGTCTTGCAAGATGAAAGCGATGACGTCCATGTTCCCTGCGTTTCCGTCGACGAAACCTCGACGGATCACGGGGCAACCTGCAGCACTATGCGGACGCGGAGCACCATGGCGGCGCGCATGCAGCCGACGATCATGTGGCGCTTCTGATAGTGGAGGAGGATGAGCGAGGTGCGGATGTGCGGTTGTCGACGGCCATGCGACACCTCGTCGTACATGGAGGACACGAGGAGTAGCCTGTTAGGAGGAGATGGTGGGTGAAGGGCTGTACTGCACGGACCCTGCGGGTGCCGCTGCTCGTACTGGAAGACGTTGATGATGCAGTCTTAGTCGGTGGACGGCGGCGCTGGGCCAACCCTTGACATGCTGTGGAGGAGCTTCTGGGGAACATCGGCGCGGATCGACCAGGACCAGCAATCTGGAGTTGGACGAACTGGAGGAAGTAGAGAGGCCGAAGGTCAACAGGCTTACGGCTGGACATATCGGTCCAGGACGTCAAGAGACGTTTGTACTTCTTGGGCCAGACGTGGGCCATGCGCCAGTAAAAAACCAAAATCCTGTCAGAACGCACAGACCAGTTCAAATCGCAAGACAAGTGAGCCGCACAGATTTCGGGCCTAGGTGCTCGGGAGACGGGAGCCAAACTGAATTTCCGACGTTTTTCTTCCTATATTCAGTCGATGAACTTGCCTTCACATAAATTGTCTCCAAAGATGTAGAAATTTAGAGTCATCCTTTGTTATTGTCTGTTGGTCATCTGTGGAAATCATAATTGGTGCATTTATTTGTTGAGACTGCTGGACATTGCAGGTTGCTCGATCGCCCAACCTTGTAGCAACAGTAGCAAAGATAGTCATAATTTATTTCTGCAAATCCTATTTACGTAAAATAGAGACACTATACTGTGGTACGTAGATTCAGTTTTCTGTTAGTTGTTTGTCAGATTGTGGGCTAGGGTTTTTCAAGTGTGGTAGTTTGTAGGAAGGTCAATTGTAAAGTGACCGACCTTTGTTGTGGAATTTCATAAATTCGCTGCACAATGTCAATTAAGCCTAATTGTTAGTCAGTATGTGTTAAGGATTTTTTAAATATCGTTGTTATTTATGTCCATTTTACATGAATTGAAAATTTTAAATTCTATTGTTTGTGTTTCTGTGTAGACATTTTACTGCTACTTCAATCTAGAAAACATGAGTACTGGTGGTACTCATTATTATTTTGTAAGTAGTTTAATTGTTCTTGGTCTGATCATGTTGAATTGTTAAGAGCATCTCCACCGGCGCATCCAATAGAGTGTCCGGCAAATTTGCCGGATAGACGCTATTGGGCGCGCCGGCAAGCGTTGCCGCCTATCGGGAGCGCCGCGCCCCACCGGTCGCTCCATATAGATGCTCCCAGATCACAAATACAAATAAACGGCGCGACAGCCAAGTTCAAATAGCGTCGGTCATCAAGTTCTCACACCTAAAAGCATCCCCCCATGTCCGGCGATCAGATTACCAAACCTCGTTAGCATATCAGTTGATCGTCAACACTAGCTCGTCAACCTCCTCTTGCGTCTCGGCATCTTCCCAGCCAGGGCGCGGCGTTGGCATTGCGTCTGCATCGGAGGAAGTCGTGCTCGTCATAGGCTCCCCCGTCGTGTCCATCGGCGCGGTGGTCGTCGCCGTGTTCGTCGGCGTCGGCTCCGGTGGAAGAACCCCCATCTCACGCAAGATGCGCTGCTGGCTGAGTTTAAACCAAGATGCGTGTAGGCGGAGAGGTCGGCGGTCAAGATCCTGGAGTCCTCCTTCATATTCCGACTGACGGATTGCGACGGCTCGGACATCGCCTGGATCCCTGCCGTGTCGGCTTGCATGGCAGCCGCTTGGGCCTTCTCCATCTCGACTTCGAGCCGCTCCTTCGCGAGTTTGATCTTCTCCTTCTCGAGCGCGACCTTCTTGTCATGCTTGCTCGTCAAAGACGACCAACTCACGGCGAAGGTGCTTGCGTTTTGCTTCGAGATGGTTGTGACGTCGGCGAGGTACTTGTCGATGGACGCTTGCATAGACGTCGCGGACGAAGCGCCGGCCTTGTCGGACTTGGCCTTCTTGTTCCCAACAGGGCGCCCCTCGGACGCCGGGAACGCCGGGCCGTTCAGCCCTTGAGCGCCGTGGCCGCCGTTGAGGTCGATCCGCGTCTTCTCCCACTTCTTGTTGTTTTGGAGCTTCAAGAAGCAATGCATGAACTTGAAGTCCTTGTGATCGTTGTTCTCTCGGTAGAACATGGTCGCGCCGGTCAACAAATCCTTCACGGTCTTGCCGCTCTCTTTCCTTCTTTGGATTTGCTCAAGGTTGCCGTGGAACTTGTTGCATTTGGCTTGGATGGTCCGCCACCTACGCGACATTGCATTCCTATTGCGATCCATAGGCACCTTCGCATAGTCACCATACCACATCAGTTCATGGAATTGTTCTTCGACCCTCTTCCAATACCAGTCGTAGGTTTGGTTCGAGCGTCGCAAATGCACTCGTCCTCCTTGGTCTTCCACCGCTTGCCTTTTGTGCCCTTCTTCCTCGTCTTCCGGACCTTCCGGGCCTCCACATCTACGACGCCGCCCTCCACATTCTCATCGCCACCCTCCATGTACTCGCCGCCTCCCTCTTCCTCCTCACCGTCGCCCTCTTCCTCCTCACCATACCATCCGGCCTCCACATCTGGCTCATTGAAGCCGGTCCCCGTCCCATCACGGATCATGCCACACAACACTTCCGAGCCTTCGATCTATTGCAATCAACAACACGCACGTCGGTTTCATGTATTGTACACAATGATCATGGGGGTAAAGGCCGTAGATTTCATACCATGTCGTGGTCGACGTCGTTTGGCATTTTGTCGAACATGTGGGCGTCGGTGTAGCCAGTACCATCGCCGTCCACGCCAAAGAGGCATTGCCGGCCGCTCACATCGACGCGTTGGCGAGGCCGGTCTCTCTGGAGAGTCGGCGAGTCGGTGAACGCTTGGTTGAGGTCGATGGGGACGCCGACGGTCGGCGACTCGGAGCGGCTACTGATTTCACAGAATGGCGAGGCCCGTAGCCCAGAACGCGGGGTGGCGCCACCGCCATCAAAGAACGTTGGGTTCGACGGCGATGCGCCACCCGCCACGTTCGTGCTCCCTTGACTTGCGCTGGCAGCGGCGTACGCCACCGACGCTCACAGCAGATCGATCTCCTTCTCCCTAGCCTCCGCACTGATGTGGCGCCCTCTCCTTTCTATGGTGGCCGCCGCTCGACGCGCCAGCTCCTGTTCCCATGCTTCATCTGTCGTGTTCGGCGGTCGCACGCTTGATTTGCGAAGAGCGATGTAACCGCGACCGCCACCGCGAGCAGCGCCACCGCGAGCAGCACCCCGTCGTCCTCCTCCACCACGAGCGCCGCCACGGTTGCGTTTGCTGGGCGACATCGGCTGTGGACGTAGATAGCCCAAGGTGGGAAAGGCGGGAACGAGGAGCGCGGGGGAAGCAAATGGCGGGAGAATGAAAATGGACAGGAGGAAGGGGAAAGTCATATCGAGCGTCCCCTGTCGCTGACGCATCGTCCCCACCTGTCAGGATTGGACGAGGCGCGCGTTGCCGCGGTTGCCGGCGCACCCGGTTGCGTCCCTAGAAGCTGGGCGCGAAGCGGAGTTGTCGGACGCTGTATTGGGTCGTGCCGGCAACTTTTTGTCTATTGGGCGCGCCGCTAGGGGACGGTTTGGTGCCGGAGCGACCAAAGCGTCTATTGGTTGGGAGCGGAGTTGGACGCGCCGGTGGAGATGCTCTAAACATAGCTTGATATCTGGCATGTCCATAGGTCATTTTCGTTCTGGGTTCACCCTTACCTGCTGGCTACAGAAGTACATAGAGGTTGTACGGGACGGGACTCGACTACTCAAGTCAGCCAGCGTGCCTGCCGGCAGAAACATCAGCGACATCGAATAAGAGGCCGAAAGAGAGGAACCCGATTATAACTTTATAAGCACGCGTCAGTGGCATCAGGGCAATCGATAACCCATCTAGACCGAGAGACTCTCGAGTGGACGAAGAGGTCATCTTGTTACTGCTCTGTTCCGAATCACTCAATGCTAGTACAAGATATGTTTTTGAACTGTTGTATTTTTCTTGGTAGTGTCATATGGATGCTGACCCACTTTTGGTTCTCTTGGACCTTTTGTCAGTTGCACCATTTGATTTTGATGGCGTGGGACTGTTCCATTTTCATTCTGTCTTTAAAATATTGCTCTTCATATTATCGTAGTTTATATTGAATTTTTCGACGAAACAATGTGTAGCCTCAGCATCAGACTGGCTCCAGTATATTCTGCACCATGTCCTGGTAGTATTGGCGTGTCAGAGAAATCAATCCGTCGTTTCGCGTTTCGCTGAACGCGGAACAGAAAATGTGGTAGATCCAGAAATTAGTGCCACATTTGACTTTTTTCAGGGATGCAGCAAGTTGATGGAAACTGAAAATCTTTTTGCTTGCAGCGGGATGGTGTTGTGCTTAAAGAAAACATGGCAGTGGGGAGGCAAGCCAGGCTACGTTTGACCAATTTGAACCTATACTTTATGGGCAGGCACATACAAGCGAAGAGCTAGAGCAAAACAACATCTATTTGATCAAGCACACATGGCTAGAATAGTCTACAAGGAGGAATTTGACTGTGATCACGTTAGTATTCTCTGTTGTGGCTAAATTGTCTAAGCCAGTTACAATATATTTGCATTTCGAAAATTGTTCTAATATTACCAGGTGATATATAGGCGGCTCTATGGTTTCGATAAATGTCGGTTCCCACCTCAAAACTTGTTTCTCCATCCTATTACACTAGGTGTTCTCTTAAAAAAAAGAACAAAATCAGGAAACAAATCAACGAAATGGGCCGGCCCATCGTCGTGGCGCTTCAGGAGGCGCGCCATCTGGTGGGAGCTGGCCGGGCTTATCTTCTACTATATAATACAAGCAGTGTTTCTTCCTCCCAAAAATTTTCGTACGTTCGTTGGTACGTCGTCTTTGTCCCTCCGTGTGATGCGAACGAACTAGCCAAGGTGGTACTAAAAAAGCTATCCTCAATTTATATAGGGAGCAGGCCTATCCCCTGGCGATCGGCAGCACAAGCAAAAAAGGCCCATTACGAAGCACCTACACCAGCCCATAAGAAAAAGAAGGACCTTCCACACGATCGGTACGATCGGTAGCCCACTAGGCAAAAACGGACCGCGTGCACGATCGGTACAAAATGAATCCGGACGGCTAGACTAGGACTACTGCCTACGCATGTCCGATCGGTAAAACGAACCCAGACTCTGCCTTATTATGGGACTTGCAAAGAACTGATACAGAAGCTGTACCACCTAGCACCTACTGCCACCAGGTCTTGGACATTGCTCCGCTGCGCAGCGACTTCGTTATTTAGTTTGCATGCTAGCGATGAGTTTGTTTGCATGCCAACAATTCAGGATTAGTAAGTTGTTTGCTGCTGATTGGCGTGTGCTGCTAACCGGACTATGCACGCATCAACTTTTCTAGCCGGACTTGCGTGAAGTAGATAATATAGCAGTAGCACTAGCGGTAAGTGTTATTTGTTCCTGGGCACCAGTGAACCCTTCAATTTAAAAAATGGAAAACCATATTTATGAGATTCAAAAAATTCTGAAAAAAGTAAAATTTCATTTTGGAATACTTTATATTATGAGCTATACAAAAATCGTATATGATTGCAATATAAAGAAAGTGCCTATAGATCAGTTGAACTTACAATACTTATTTCTTTACGGAAGGTGATAGTCATACAATACACTCATTATCTCATCATTCTTCCGTAAACATCTCATTTTTCTAGATCCAACGATTCTTCAGCGGACTTAGGAGTAAGTGCCATGTACCACGTCCTTTTTTTCCCGTGTACCGCTATGCAAGTCGAGTCCAGTTCACATATACGACAAACATCTCTCTCTACATATACTTAGAGATTTGAAAATACGCATATTTTAGATCCACAATTTTTTATTTTTGTATAGCTAAAAATACAATGTATTTGGAGTTGATATTTTACACGTGCATGGAATATACTATTGCCTACTCCCGGATTTTTTTTTAGAATTTTTTGAAACTCATAAATATGATTTTCTATTTTTTTTTAAATCGGAGGGTTCACTGCCCAGAAGCAAAAAGTCTCTACCGTAGCACTAGATACAATAATAATGCACTGATAGCCACGGATGGAGCTCAATAATAATTCAGACGAGGGGTGAGATCATGCCGAGGGATGTCATGGATCACAAAAACAGTCTAACCAGATGGATAAGCTCAGTTGATTTTATTAGAGTTCCCGTAGCAGCGCACGGGCATTTAGCTAGTAGCATAGACTAGGCTGAACCTGCTTCGGTATGTCAGTAGGAGTGCCAATATGGTAGCTCATAGTGCTGCTAAAGAAGCTTTACGATCAGATTATGTAATAAACTTCGATGTAACCCCTGGCTTTCTGATTGACTTGGTTCAATCAGAGAAGCTTTTACCTGTTGAATAAATGCCGTGAGGTGGAGTTGTCAAAAAAAAAAAGACTAGGCTGAACCTATCCTCTTCCTCTCGCGATGCGCCGCCGCCGCTGCCTGCCGCTCCGGCCGTCGCCGGCCCTCTCTCGCACCGCCGTTCAACGGCGCGGCTGTGCCCTGGTATCCGCCGCCTTGACGCGTCCCTGCTCTCGAGGGCGTGCCCGCGGCTAACCCTAGCTCGGGTTTGACTCGGTCGCCTGCCTCGACCTCTCCATCAGCCGCGTCGCCTACACCTCCCTCGCGGTCGCCTTCGGGGGCCTCATCCCCTTCCGTACGTCCATCCCCATCCCAATCCCCACCCCCTTGCTCCCGAGTTTTATTGAAATGTAATTTAGGGATAGGTGCCGGTGGTTGCTCTCAAGGTGTTTGTGCTATTGCGTACCTGAGCCATTGCTCGGAGTTGGAGGAAGCTGGGGTGGCCTCCACGACGGAGACGGAGACCATTCGCTGTGACAATGGAGGGGATGCCTCCAGCATGTTCCACCGCGTCCTCGCAGCCAAAGACTTCGGGGGGTTTCCGGTCCGTTTAATGTGTTGTAGTATTAGCCGATTATTTCCTTCTGTGATGAAAAATAAATGGTCGTGACCTATTGTATTTAGCCTTGCAGCTTATTGCATCCAACTTGTTTCAGCTTGCAATCTCTCTGGATAAACTCTATTGATAGATGAGAAGTTGAGAACACGAGTGGATGTTCATCTTGGAGAGAACTAAATTTGCTTCTTACAGTCTCCTAGTTCACGCACAGATGAGAACATGAGTGGATCTTCATCTTGGTGAAAATTATTTTTCTCTCTTACATTCTGTGATTCCAACACAGCACACAAACATGGTGATAATGGTGCCATTAACACTATTCATATAGATATGTGTTCTCAAAGCTCCTGGATTTTATGCAACACAAGAATTTCTTTGAGTTGTAGATGTCATTACCGGCATGTCCTTTCAAACATGGATTCTTTGTGGTTTTTTCAGTAGGTTATCCTTGCATAACTTTTGGCTTCTAAAATACACTCATGTCCAGTTTAAACATAGATGTGCAGTTATATTTCAGTGCTAAGTAATCGAAATGTTCCATACAGAGAATGACAACTACTTAATAACACTGCATCAGACGTGCAATACAATTTTTTTTGTATTGTCAGAACAAGTACATTTTCAGTTGCAAAATATTTTCTTCAGTACGATGTTTTGCTTCCTCACTGAACATTGCATCGTTTCCAATGTGTGACAGTTTCTAACCATATCTTGGTCAACTATACTTGAACAGGTTGATTGTGATTAGCATATATGAGGGCGTGGAACCGAGGTGGGGCAAGCTGGTCGTCCATCCCAACCACCTCAAGGCTGCCAAGGACTCCGCGCCGCTGTCGAGCATGTCCAGGTATCCTCTTCTCCTGCCTTCCTCTTGTTCAAGTTGTAAGGCCAAGGTTTTGTGATCATCTGTATCCATCTCGCTCCATGCATCATCCAGCATATACATAAACTATAGATTATTTCGTGTCTCCTTGTTTAAATCAAGCAGCACATATGTGCCTTAAGGTACCTCCTGTTAGTCTAGATTGGCCACACCACACATCGAGTTCAATTAACACTATCTCTTAATATACCCTGCGTTATTTGGATGCCTTACTTTTAGTCTGTATGCCATTTTCTGCAGTATATGTGTACAGTTAGTATCCCGGAAAGGATAACATTCAGTCTTTTACCATGGGAGACGTTCAGTTCTTGACCTCGGTAGTCATATACTTTTTGATAGGGTAGAAGGAAAATGGCAAAATAATGCAAGCATGGGCGTATTTGGAATGTATTCCTTTGTTTTGGCTTCTGGTTGTTTACTTTTGTTGGTCACAATGTTGTTGTGTTCAAAATGTGCTAGTGTCCTTTTCTGTTCACATGTGCCCAGTGGAGAAACTTCCTTGGAAACCTTCCTTTCCTTACCACAATCAACCTATCTGACGGTTTAGCTTCATTATCGCAATAGCCGTGATTAATTACCCAGTAGTGAAGGTCAGTGCTGCCATACTTCATCACTAGTGTTGTTCTTGTTGCAGTTTTATTAATCTTGTTTGGTCTGTTGTCTGTGTAAGAATAGTTGAAGAACAGGCTATGCTAGTCTGTTAAGTAGCTGAATTTATTGTTATGAATTATCGTGTGTCAGTAGCAACGAGATGTTTTGGGCGGATCAACTTTTTGTAGGTGCAGCACTTGTTTGGCTGATGTGTTTGTTTATGAGCAAGTCTGTTGTCTTAATTATACATGTTTCATTCGCAAAGAATAATTATGCCATTTAAGAATTGAGTAGTTGCGAGATTGAACATGGTGAAAAGAAAGTCAAGCTGATGCCTTGCTGCTATGTGAGTCTATATGATCTTCCAATAAGGGGCACCATCAGTTGGAATCGATCATGCTATGTGAGTCTATATGATCTTCCAGTATTTGTTGCTATGTTATCTACAGCGCTTATAGATTCATATGACCCTTTATTTAGCTTTTGACCATACGTTGAACATGTTTATTTTCCTGGCACACCATTATCTTCCATTTGCACAGTACACTATCTGTCCAATACTAACTGTTCTGACATGACCAATCTTGGTACAGAAACACTTGCAGAAATGTAAAGTTTGTTATTTTGGCAAGACATGCTACTTTGGTACATAAACACATGCAGAAATATATTTGAACTCTGTTTCCAAATGTTGTGTACTAGGGTTTAGGGAGAGGTAGGGGTTCTGAGATGGATGCGCTAAGTGTCAGGTATCTTCACTAATTGTCCTAGATTGTTTGGTAGAAATTGCAGCCTAGCTTGAACCTTGGTTCATGGTTGCTTGTTGCACTTGACAGTAGTATTCAGAAGTGAACATTTGCATGTAACTACATTTTACATTTCTCAGTGAGGATACAGATTAGCATGAAGTTGTATTTATGTCTCTCTTTGGTACCTGCAGCTATAAGAAATATTACCCTCACGGAGGCGCTCCAGATCCCACCTTAGAAGGCGGCGTTCGTGGTGACACTCTTGCTGCATTCCTCCCCACTGGTGGCCTAGCGTTTGGCGACGGCAGTGGAGCTGGTGCAGACCTTCTTGTGAGATTTTCTTCCTCTGTTGTCACTTATGTGCTGTCTTGTGTAATTTGCTTGTGTACGAGATGCTGATTTGGTGATACTATGTGCTTTGTTTATTATGTAAATATGTTTCTAGAATTTGTGTGCGGCGATTAGACATTTCTGTAATATGTAAATATATTTCTGAATTTGTGTGCAGCGGTGAGACATCTCTGAAATTCTGTGCAATATGTATATTGAGTTTTGAAGCATTTTCCATAAGTAATATTATTTGGTATCTACAAAATGCCCCAAAAACAATTAGGGGCACAAAATTGACATATAGGGGTACTTTGAAGTGCCCCAAAATGTCAACCATGATGTAGTGTGTTGTATCCTCTATCTATGCTGGGTTATACAGTTTTCCTTTCTATACAAATGTCATTCTAATTTGTCCAATTCATTTTCTGTCGCTTTTACACTAATGTAGGTGTTGTAAACAAAGAAGCATGTAGATGAAGGTACATCCCAGCACGCAAGTTTTTTATGCGTCTTTCAACACAGCAAAAAAATCATATGGTTCTTTTTTGTTTTGTAAGTCACATCAGAATACACCTTTAGAGTTTCAGACCACATCTTGCCTGGTGGTTTCCTGGAATTCAGATTTGTTTGTCCTGAGACTTCCAAGTGTTATATCTGAACTATAATCCCCTTCATAAGAAAAATAAACCATGTACATTTCTTTGTTACTAATGTCAATAAGTGTAGCAGCTGTTATCGTCCTTCATATATACAATTCAAGTCAATTTATTTGAACAAAGTTTTCGTCTTTCATATATACACAACGTATTTCTTCAAATCTTTTATGTAATACACAAACTCTGCACGTGGGGTGTCATCTAGTAGATAGCATATACCGTATAACTTGCACACCGATACCTCCTTTATTTTCTTAGGGCAACAACAGGATCTCCTAAACGCAGCAGAAAGATAACTTGACCTGACCTTCTCCTTCTTCCCTTACATCCCTGTCTGATATCAAGATGAAATCATTCTCCTGCGAAAGTCTACAGTTTAATCAAAACACACGCTCAATGAACACCTGAAAGTGCAATTTATTCGAAGTTCTTCAGTGTAGTACGCAATTAAAAGTGCAATTTAATCGAAGTGCAATTTTATGTGCAAGCAAATTTCACTACTGATAGAGCAAGTTCCTACGGATCCTACTCCAGTATCAGTACCAACAAGAAATACTACTCCCAAGATCAGTAGCATCTTCTACTCGAACACTCAAATCCCACTCCTACTCCAAGTTACAGGCCACACCCAAATCCGACTCACGTCCAGCAGTATCATGCCACACTCAAATCAAGGAGTACACACAAGATCAATCACGCTCTCTTTTCCAAGCATCAGGAGTAATTTTGCAATCACGGGGAAGACAGAGGAAGAGCAAAGGGAGAGGAAACAATACCTGACGCACAACGACGCGGGCCTCACGGGGCCGGCTGTTCCTGGGTCTGGGCCGGCTGCTGCTGGGCCTGGGCCGGCTGTTCCTGTGTCTGAGCCGGCTGTTCCTGGGCCTGGGCTGTCTGTGGCTGGGCGGTGCGGAAGCAAAAAAACCAAATTGCAAACGCGATGCCGAAAGCGAAGATGAGGCCCACGACGATGACGATGGCAGACAGTGGGTTGGATAGATCGAAAGAGAATGTCACTCCGACGGCGGGAGGGTTCACGCCGACCATCCCGGCCCCGCCGGTCGTGGGCTTGGCCATGCGGGCCGGGACGACCTTCGGGCGGGCTCCGAGCGAGCGCGGCGTGGTGGCCAGCAGGAGGACGACGAAGAAGCCCAGCATGGTCTGCTTGGCCGCCATGACGATGAGGCCGAGCTTGGATGAAGAAGAAGCCGATCGAGCTTGGTAGTGCTATCTCTCTCTGGTTGCAGCGAGTTGCTTGATCGTGTAAATGAACTTGCTGTTGCTGGTATTTATATATATAGACACAGGATCATGCAGTGTGTTGCAGCGATCGTCGCGCGGCGCATCAATGTGGATCATGAAGTGTGTGTAGCGCACTAGGCTCGCCCATCGTAATTAGGAACTAACAGAAATATTAGCTCTTCTCTAATTATGTCCAGGATAGAAAGATTAGGCTTGGGTCCCGTGTTTAGTAGTTTTATTCTAGATGACTAGGTTCTTTAGCCTGTTTTGCGTGGTTAGGATGCTAACCATCCTAGTATCTCTTTGATTCGTAGGATAGAAAAATCTATTATATATTAAAAGTAAATTACGGGCTACCAGAAAAAAAGAATTACCCTCTAGAATTTACCACACAAGAAAAACATCTGCTCGTTTAACAGATACAAAATCTATACCCTTTAGATTAGAATTGAGTACCAAAATTACTCACCAGTGCCATTACAGTGGAATAACAGGTCGTCTCTCACGTTTAGGTTTTCTCTCTTGATTTACTAATTACATACCCTTCGCCGCTCTTGGCGATTACGTGAGATGGTGTTGAGGCTGCACGTCCGATCTGGTGGTGATGACACCATGCATGCTGAGTGGATCCTGAGGCGTTCCATCTATGGCTTCCAGCAATGATTCAGCGACAACTACTAATAAAACATGATAGACCAGTTGTGGAATTGTTCTCGCCACGCCAACTCCTCAGTGGCACAAAGTTTGGAGATGCGCGGGAAAGCCAATACGTAATACAGTATATTGGGACATTGGTAGAGTCGACTTACTAGGAAGGGAAATTTTCTTGCTGTACTCTTCGGTTCCCTGCAGCGCGCCTCCATGCTCTGGTCCAGCTAGGTACCATTATTTCCTTTCCTAATTCTCCCATCTAGCTCTTGATTCAAATTAGTCCAGCTTGACGTCAATGTTAGGCTTGCTTGGTGTATAATCCAGCTTGATGATGAAGTGCAGATTGTTACGAACTCGGTGTAGACGTCGTGCCGGCGCGCGGGAGGTCGATGTAGTCGTATTGGAGTGGCCGATCACATCTCTGTCCGCGGTCGTTGGCCATGCCGATGAATCCGGCGCGCTTGTATTGCACGTAGATGTACCTTGGCTGGAGTCCTGTGCTCGTGCTGCTTGATGACATCTTGTCACTGCACGTAGTGCTTGGCTTGGCTGCATGCATGAAGTACCTTGTGGATGCATGGAGTGCATTGCTTGAACGCGCGAGGGGATGCGTCGAAGGTGGATGAAGCATGCTTGCGTGTGCAGCCGTGCGACGTGATTTTTGGAGCCGATTCTGCCCTGATTCTCACCGTATGAAGAGGTCGATGGAGATTTAGGGATTTATTTGGCTAACTAAAACTAATCTATAGAATCGGAATTTTGAAATTTAGAAATAAACAAAACGATAAGATATTTGATCTAGACCGGGTGACGCGCCCTAGCTAGAGGAGAGATTGATCTTGCCGGGGCGACACGCTGCGGAAGTGTTTAGAACATTAAGAGATCGACATCGTTAGACTAACCGCTCTGATAACATTTATAAATAGATAATCCTCTAATATTTCTTGTTTTTTTTTCTGAGGTTTAAAACAGTCGTATCCGTCATCCGAGATTAGATAGAATAGAGTGTTATTTACAGAATTCCGAGCTACGGAAAAAATCCCTTTACATGCAAATCAACAAAACTAGTCTTTAGAGTCTTGCGTGTGGGCGAAAGCCCTCATCGCCAACTCCTCCCGCACCAAAGCCGCCACCTCCGAAGGCGAGATTGCCACATTGCAGAACATCCTTTGGTTCCTCTCCTTCCTTGTCCGCCACATCGAGTGGATGATGGTTTCGCCAGTCGCTCTCCTAGCCTCGTGTGAAAAACCCACAAGTGCTCGCCATGACAACAGACAACCTCGATCAGCAACGCACAGATCTCCCCTCCTCACAGTAGCCCCACAGACACAAAAGGCACCTCCTCTCAACATTTGCAAGGAGGAGTGTCCAAGCATCAGAAGCTTTATCATCTAGGCCTCCCCCGGCGGCATCTGCCGCTCCATCCTGGTCCCTGACGTCGTCTTCTTCTTCTTGGTCTTGTTCACGGCGAGGACGAGGTCGTCGATGGCCGCCACCGCCTGGTCCGAGAAGGGTCCATCTAACAGGGCCATGAAGTCCTCTCGCCGGCGCCCCGAGGGGTGGGCCTCCTCGGTCAGTGAACCGAGACGGCGCGCCACGGCCTCTTTGGCCAGCTATGCGATGTTGGCGCCTTTCGGGTGCAGTTTGGCGAGTCTTCCGCTCCTCCACACGGACGGCGCCACCACCCCCATCTCGTGGACCAACGGCGTGGCCGGCGTGCTTAATACGGTGGCCGCAAGTGGCACCGTGATCCGGGCTAAGAAGCCCGACAAGGGGCACGGAGATGCACCGACCTCCATGACCTGCTATCCAGGGCTGGCCTGCTCCGGCGTGGCGATGTCCTTCTCGAACTGCTGCCCGTCCTCCTTCTCAACAACAATCTCACCCTGAGCGGACAACAGGGTAGAGCCCGCTCCAGGCTCGGCAATGTGCTTCTCTTCATTCTCCACCTCCTCGCACAGCAGCACCACCTCGCAGGAGGCATCGCCTGGCCAGACGATAGAAGGCGTCTCGTCGCTCACAACCAGACGCGGGGAGCACCCCGAGGCCGGACACGAGTCCCACGCCAAAATCTCGCCGATCAGTCCTTGCCACGCCAACATCTCCTCAGACTCTCTCGCGGATACCTGCTCCCTCGCCTCGCGGTCGCCATCCTTTCCTTGCTTTGGTGGCAGCATCAGCCCGACCTGCTCGTTTTCCTCTGTGAGAGCTCCATCCACGCCCTCTTTGTGGCACCGCTCGTTGGGCAGCAACACCTCCGCCGCCGCCGTGGTGCAGCACATGTCAAGCTCGCACGCCATGAGCACCTCCCTGAAGGAGCGTAGCAGACTGACCGACGATGAGCAATGTCGAGGAAAGTTTGCCGGCCGTGGACGATCTGGTGGCTCTTCGCAGTCCCTGGCTAGGTGCCCGGTCCTCTCACAACGCCAACAAGCTCGAGGGTGGCGGCAGGAGGCAGCACGGTGTCCTGAGCTGAGGCAGCGGAAACAGCGCCCTTGCATCCTTCTCAAGAAGGCAGCACGCCGAGCCAGGGCCCTGGGCGCCTGGATGGTGCGGCCGCTGTCCCGTGGCCCCACTTGCCCTGGGCGCCGCGCACCATCGTCGCCATGATAGGTCTTGGCGCGGACAGGTCGCTGCCATCCCCTAGACACCACCGGGATGGGGTCCGGGAGGCGCAACACTGAGGCCGGAGCGACGAGGCTCCCTCCAACGGCCCCAATCCACGAAGAGAAGCCGCGCGGCCGGCACACAGGCGGCGACCCAGGGGCAATGCTCCACGCGCCAAAGGGTCCCGCAGCAGAATCCGGCGGAACCTCGGCTGGAAGAGAGGAGGAGCCTCCCCCGGCGGAGGAGGAGCCGCACGAGCGAGCCCACCAAGCTGCAGGGCCCCGCCGCCAGGCCCGGTGCAGCCCGAGGCCCTGGACGGCCGCGTCAACGACGGATCTGACGGGGCGCCGCCCGCTGCATCTGGCCAAGAGACCAGCATCACCGAGACCTCCTCGACGGCTTCCTCCGCGCAGTCCGCCCAGAGGAACGAGCAAGGCGAAGGGGAAAAGGTAGGTGGCGGAGATCTACGGGCTAGCGGGGTGGAGACGGTGGCCGGAGCGAACGCCGCCCTGGCCGCCTCCCGCAGGTCGGGAGCGCACATCGCTCTGCTCGGTCTCCCAAAACGCTCTTTCACAGCTTTATATTTCTTGTTTTATTGCTCTGACGCTCGTGGGGTTTACATAGTGGAACAAGGAGGTAAGCACACTTGAAGTACAAGAAGGTCTAGCAATTCTAGTCTAATCCTAGTTCGTATCATATACATATCTAACACCTTGCAATAGGAGTAGTCGATCAAAATCCACACCATCCCGCGTGTAGCTAACGTCGCTTCTTGTAGATGTCGTAAGTCATAACTTGGTGTAGTCGTACGGTTCGATGTCATGGTCGGCTTGGTGTAATTTTGGCTTTGATGTAGTGCAGATTGGTGATGTTGAAGGCGGCGCGGAAGGTTGATGCATGTCATGTAGAATAAGCTTCCCTCCGCTGGCTAAAGCCCATTGTTTCGCCTCGTTCTTAATGTATTCAATTAGAACATTTGTTGGCTTGACCAATTTTTCAAAGACCCTCCTTTTTCTTTCACACTAAACTTCCCAAGCGACCAACACGACCAAAGAATCAAGCCTCTTCCTTGTGATTGTTTCACGTGCATGTACCCACCAAGTAGTTCTGGATTTGCCTTGAGCTCGTATGCGGCTTGGAGTCTATACGGTGGAAGTGCACCACGATCATACATGCATGTTGGCGGCTCTGAAGCAATGCGATCGAACGGAGACCATGCACGTGTACGCCGGACCCATACGAGATCGGCTAGGATCGAGAAAGTCTTTGCGCTGGATCGCGGCGCGCACCGCCGAGTCCACCAGTATCCGTGCCCTGCGGTCGTTGGGTCGGAGTAGATCATGTAATTATATATCGTCTCGGAGCGAGTGCGTCACCTTGTCAGATAGGTCTGCCGAAGCTTGTACCCGCCGTACCTGCGCGCCCAAGTTTGCACTGATTTTTTTTTTCAAGAACATACAAAAGATTTGCATGTCATGACATTAAGAAAGAAAGAGAGTTTTACAAATTACAACCCGCGCGCCACCAACACACCCGCTAACACTTAGACCTACTCCTCTCTTCCCTCTGTGGGACGCCTAGCCATAAGCCACACCTGGTACTCCTCTGCAATCCGGCGACAGATGAGCTCCTCCGTCGCAAAATTCCTATCAAAGTGGCGATCGTTTCTTTCTAGCCATAGGCGTCAGCAGCAGGCTATGCTGAGTGTGGCAAGTTCTTTCCTCTTCTTCTTGGGCCGACAGTCTGTCAGCGCGTGCCACCACTCTCTGAAGTCGTTGTCCCGCTGCGGTGTGAAACGGCCGAAGCCAGCCTCAGTCCCTAAACCAGATTGATCTCGAGGCAGGGCACTGCCCCATAAGGTGTTCTATCGACTCAGTGTGTTGGTCACAGAACAGACACCTGGCCGGACCTTGTAGGCCTCGTGCAGCTAACCTCTCTCCCATCCAACAGCGATTCCGGAGTGCAATCCACATGAAAAGTTTCTACTTCAGCGGTGCCCAGCTGCCCCACAACAACTCTGCATAATCAGCCTGAACTGAACCCAAGAGGAAGGCTTGTTAGGCAGATTTTGCCGCGTACTGACCATTGGCAGTTAAGAGCCATCTGAATTTATCTTGCTCGGTCGTAAGATGGGGGGCTTCCTGATATTTGCTGGAAGAGGGTTATGGAGAACGGGATTTATTTTGTGGCTAATAGTATCGAATCTAGAAATTGTAATTTCAAAATTGCATCTAAATAAATCTAAGGAACCGATTAGATCTTTGATCTAAACGGGATGACCCGCCCCTAAGAGAAGAGATTAATCTTCCGGGGGCGGGGTGTTGCACAAGTGGTGGAAAACGTACTAACCGCTCTAGTATCATGTAAAAATTATAGAATCCCCAATATTTGTTATTGTATTGTCATTAATTACCCCGTGGGATATATATAGTGGTATAAGAAGGGGATACAGGCCTGAGGGGATTTATAGAATTAGATTAGAAGAAGTTGTAGGGGAGTCTAGTCTAGTACTAACTCCACGTATTCTGTTCTAATATACTCGCCATCAGACTCAATTTTCGCAGGAAGTACAAGGAGTGGGTGTATCATCCCTTCCATATACACGCGGCTTCAACGAGGAAGTCGTCAATCAGCCGTATGTACTGGAACACCGAGCTTCATATCATCATATGTTTCGTTTACTTTGCAATGCCTGCGAGATTGCATGCAGGTAATAATACTAGGAGTCACACGTGATCATGACTTCCTTCGTAATGTTCCCCATTGCTTTCTTCCACACCGAGTGCAAGGAATACGATAGGCATGCGTAAACATGCAGGACACAGCACTGCCAGATATAGAGGGTACCACCATGCGCACGTTTTTTTTTTTTTTGGCTCAAAAGAATATGTACGATGTGCATGATAGCAATGTTTGATGCCACATACGCATGTGCAGCACTAGCATCGGCGAGATGCTGTGAGAAACGACCCCTTTATTTTTATCGTGGACAACGAGCACTAGTGGAAAACGGGGCTTTAGTCCCGGTTCCAGAGGGCTTCTAGTCTCGGTTAGGCAACCGAGACTAGTAAAGCGGGACTAAAGTCCCTCATTGTTTAATCTCGGTTGTCTACGAACCGGGACTACATGCCCTCCCACGTGGCCACGGCGTAGCCCGCGGGGCTGGGAACCTTTAGTCTCGGTTCGTAACACGAACCGGGACTAGGGGATTTGCATATTTTTTTTATTTCGATTAATTTTTAGGATTTTAGGGTTTTAGGAGGGGTTAGGGGTTTCAGATGGTTTCCATCGTACAGGGATCACGTCGATGCGCCAAAAACACGTTCTGGTTGATGCATATATATATAACACATACAATTACATGAAGATCACGTCGATGACACATACAAATTAAGTAGTACATAAAGATCACGTTTTCCCGGTCTCAGGTACTTAATTACATGGAGATCACTATTACATGGAGGCATACTATTGATCTGTAGCATAGTGGTACTCTCCGAATTTAGGTATGACATCCGCAAGAAAAAATCCCGCCAATTCCTCCCCAATTGCTTTGAAGCGGGCCTCTATTGGTATCGCGTTGCGCTTTCTTGCCAACTTTAAAAGGATCAAAATGAGTACATGAGTTGTGTGTATATATATCAAATGAATGAAACTCAGCACAACCGATGGTAAAAAAATAACGTTGTGAATAATGTTTATGTACTTCTTTACTTCTTTTGCCATTCAATTTCTCGCTGGTCAGAACGTGCATGTACTCGCAAACGTAGTATCCACATAAATTAGTCCCCAGTGGCTGTTTAAGGCAATACTACACAAGAATAGAATTCAATCAAATAATAATCAAGTATGATAATGGTGCGTGGACCTAGGTAATACGTACTACTTACCTGGTTCAAATGCCATGTCAGCTTCGGTGTCCATCCACTGGCCGGATCTTCCTCGATGAACGTTTTCCAAACGCTGCCGACAAAGAAAATGAACAAAGGAGTTATAAATTTCTTGATATTAGGAAATGAACGAAAGAGGCACTCACTTGAAGTTGTAAGGCCGTAATATTTGTGTTTTGTTAGTACGTCGCTACAAAAACCTTAGCAAAGTCGCCGGCGTATCCCTGTTATGAATGGGATCTTCTATGGTGACTTCATGAAGTTTATCCGGGTCAATGAACCCAATGTCCTTGATTTCATCCCTTTTGCATTCGAGCACCTTCATTCTGCATAATATAGCGCACAAAAGATTATAGTGAGGATAATTACTGATGGGGGGATAATAACCCGGTAGGCCCATGAAGAGGGAAGCGTGACCCGCCGGCAGGAGGCCCGGCCAGGCCAGCTAACCATCAGCATGGGCCGGGTTATGTTGCTGGGCCAGTAGCTTTGGCGGTAACCCGGTTCAGGAAGGGAAGTTTCTAGAAGACCAGAGGCGGTTCGGGACTTGGAGGACACGAAGGCTAGAAGAGCTAGAATAGGACTCCGAGTCTGGGTAGAGCCCGGGTTCATATTGTAAAGTGCCAGGAGACCCGGTCGTCTATATAAACCGGTCCCTGAGCCCTAGTTGAAGAGGACCTTTACGATCCAAGTTCAGGCGAGAGAACTATCGAGAGAAACACCCCAACCTTGTAACCTAGATCGAGATCCGGCTCTGTTGTCGTAGCCGGGTTATCGAGATCGAGATCAATAATAAGATAGCAGGAAGTAGGTCTTTATCTCCAATGGAGAGGCCGAACCTGGGTAAACCCTTTGTCCCTGCAGTGCTAAACAATCTCCCAGACGCCAGTGTCGCCTTGCCCATCAACTCAAGCTACCCCAAAGTAGCATCTGCCGTGTTATCTACCCCACGACAGTTGGCGCCGTCTGTGGGAACGCGTCCAAAGGTGTCACCATCATGGGAGAAGCAATGCAAGGAGTGGAGAACTTTGTTTTTGGCGAGATCACCCTCAACTCACAAGGAGAGCCCATCGTTGATGATTCTGGCTGGGGGCCGGAATCAGATCTACTTGAATCAGGTGATGTTATTCCAATTGGCAAGTTTAACGTTTTTGTTGGTATGATTGCAACTAGATCTGCTAGTGATGGAGACTATGAATCTGTGTCAGGAGCTGCCACAATTGTTCAATCTGATGGAGAAGAATCAGTTGGTACGGCTGAAGATGAGTTGCCCTGGGCGTACACGAGGAGCGATCGGGAAACCCGGCTCCAATCCCGGGTGATGTGGTGGACCACGCAGATTCAGAATCGATCTTGCCCTGTTTGAAGGCCGGTTCGGATATGGAGTAGAAGAAGAGGATGAAGAGGAGCAAGAGTCCGTCCCAAGCCCGGTTAGGAGGGTCGCGGTTTACACCGCTCCTTCGATCAACGCGGAGCATCACCATCAACGGTCGTGCCACCAGCTTTTACTCCGGGTCAACAGCAGCAACCATTGCCACCAGTACTGGAGCTGGCGGGTCAAAGAGTTGATGGAGACCCGGCTTCGGTGTCAGAGGAAAGTGAAAACACGGCGCGTTACAGGAACAGCTTCGGTTTTCTCAATAACCGAGCTCAGGGTGAGGAAAGAAACAACACAACTGGGGCCCAGGCCTTGTTTAACAATGGCCTGGTCCTAGATCCAACAGCACTCACGAGGATTATTACTCCAGAAAACGCGGCAGCCAGAGCTATAGAATTGGATACAGCACGCCGGGCTCTGGAGCAGGTGCGCAGAGACACAATGGCAGAGAAGCAAGATATGGAGGTTAGGCGAAAGCAATTAGAGGATGAGGAAAATCGTCTCAATGAGATGACCAGGGCACACCGGAGGAGGCACCAGAGCCGGCTGGCTCCAGGAGAAAACGCCATAAATCCCGCAATATTGTTTAGGACCCCAGAAGATCAACCAATCGATATGGCTCAGGTGGCTCCAGTTGTTAGAACAAATGCAGAACCAGGAAGAGAAACAGGAAGGCTGGAGTTACAGCTGCAGCGGCGCCGGGTCTTCTCGCTGGGGAGCCAGGGGAAATCCGGGTCTGCCGCCCAGGACACCGAGGTTCCACACGCCGGCGGGTCACTTTTCCAATCCAGCAGATAACGTGTACCTGCAACTTTAGCACTTGACCGTATTCCATTGGGAGACTCGCCAGCAGAGATCGAAGCTCGGCGTGCCATTGACATGTTGCGCACTGCGGTTGTTCAGCAAGTTCAGTATTCAAAGGAGAAAAGCGCGCTTCATTCTACAACTTATCGTAGTAAGAGTCGCCACGGTGGGAACCCGCCATTGGCCGGGTTTGCCGCGGGCAGCAGCAAAACCCGCCCCAGCAGAACCAGAACAATCAGCAGCATCAACCCGCCCCCGCAATTTCTGTGGCTCAGCAGATAGTCAATAGATCGCGAGCGGGAAGAAGCAGCCAATGCAAACCCGGCAGTACCAGCAGCAGGAGTACCACAAGGAGGACCGGGTCCCGCGCCGCAGCGTCTGCAAGCTCGCCGGGTAACAATAATTTTTAGCAAGTTCTTCCACCTTAGCAGGGCCAAAGTGTCTTTCAGATGCCATTAGAGCAGAGCCTTTTCCTGAGAAGTTCAAGGAGCCAAGCAAGATTGCCAATTATGAGCCGAGCACAGACCCGGCGAGTTGGTTGAGCAGCTATGAGATGGCGATGTGTATACGCAATGCCACAGAGAACGTTTGTGCAAAGTATATGTATTTGATGATGAGTGATGGTGCAGCAAAGTTGTGGTTCAAGAATCTGCCAGAGAAGTCTATCAATTCTTGGGATGAGTTGAAAACAATTTTTATCAAGCACTTTCAGGGCACGTGCAAGCGATTATTTTCCATTGAAGATCTTGATCGTTGCGTACAGAGGAAGGGCGAGTCAGCGCGTCACTGGATGGGCCGGGTCACGGAGATCCTGCACTCTTCATCTGGCATCGAGCCCAAGGACGCAATTTCATCGATGGAGAAAACTTGCAAGTACGCTCCCTTGGTCCAGAAGCTGGGCCGCATGAAGGAGGGACACCGGGTTAAGCCTGTTACTATGGCAGAGTTGATGGATGCGTGCAACAGCACGCAGCCACGGACAAGACCCAGGATGATAGTGAGGAAGAAAAAGGGAAAGGTGCTGCGAATAATGGAGGAAAGAACAACAATGGCCGGGAAACAACAACAACAATCAGAATCAACATAAGCGTGGGCATCAGGAAGGAAACTCAGAGCTAGTGGCAAATGCAAATGCCGGGTTTCAGAGGCAAAGGATGGACGGGAATTATCAGGAAAACAGAGGTTATCAGGAAAAAGAGGTTATCAGGAAAACAGAGGTTATCAGGGAAACAATGGGAGTTACAGTGGTGGAAATAGTTATCAAGGTCACGTCCAATGAGCACTGAAGAGGCCTTCAGGATGCCGTGTCCTCGTCATAGCAAGAACGGCAGACCCGCCAATCATTCATTGGCCCAGTGTGTAGATTGAACAGGTGGAAAAACAATGAAATTCAGAGAGCTTTGCAAGGAGCAAACAGAGTGGAGGACCCGGCCCGAGTGCTAACCCGGCTGCGGGGCCTCTAACTGGAGCAAATGCGGTACCACTGGAAACAGGACCCGGCCAAAATACAGGTAACAGGGTGGATTCTCAACCAGCCGAGGCAACTTGGCCAATATCATATATATACTAGTGGCACGACCAAGAGAGAGAGAAAGATAGTCAAAAGGGCAGTTAACTCAGTGGCTGTAGGGGTACCAAGGTATTTAAGATGGTCAGAGCATACTATTACTGGAGCAGAGCAGATCACCCGGATGTGGTGGAACACCCGGGTCTGCTTGCGTTAGTTGTGGCTCCTCAAGTTCATGGCTTTGAGTTAAAGAAGGTTTTGATGGACGGTGGCAGTAGCATTAATATCTTGTATTGGGAGACATTTATGCGTATGGGTCTGAAGGAGTCACAGTTACAGAAAACGTCAACAATATTTCATGGTATAGTTCCTGGGAAGTCAGCTACACCTGAGGGAAAAATTTCATTAGAGGTTGCTTTTGGCGAGTCTATCCATAACTTTAGGTCAGAGTGGCTCACTTTTGAGGTGGTGAAATTTCCAAGTCCTTATCATGCGTTGTTTGGAAGGCCGGCTTTGCCAAGTTCATGGCAAGGCCGTGTTATGTGTACTTGCAGTTGAAGATACCGGGTCCCAAGGGGATCATCACTATTCATGGTAACAGAGAAATTGCAGCAGAATGTGACGAGGGAGATGCAGCCCTGGCAGAGCGAACTTGTGCTAGAGAGGAGTTGAAAGCTTACAGGTCTAATCTTGACCCGCAGGACAACAAGGCACTCAAAAAACCAACAACAGAAGATGACAGGGCAAAGTTTAAAGCAGCAAAGATACTAAGATGGTGGATTTTGTGCCTGGGGATTCCTCCAAGCAGTTCGCCATAGGGACCAGCCTAACTGATAAATAGGAAAGCGCGCTCATCGAGTTCATCCGTGAGAATCGGGATGTTTTTGCATGGACACCTAGTGACATGCCAGGCATTCCGACTGAACTCGCTGAGCACCGTTTACATGTTGATCCAAAGGCAAGGCCGGTAAAACAAGGTTTGAGAAAAATGAATGCAGAGAGAAGAAAAGCTATAGGAGAGGAGATAGCCCGGTTATTGGAAGCCGGCTTTATCATGGAGGTTTTCCACCCAGAGTGGTTGGCTAACCCGGTTTTGGTTCTGAAGAAAAATAATGAGTGGAGGATGTGCATCGATTTTACGAGTCTCAACAAGCATTGTCCCAAGGACCCGTTTGCACTGCCGCGCATCGATCAAATTGTGGACGCAGTTGCAGGCAGCGAGCTCTTGTGTTTTCTGGACGCATATTCAGGTTATCATCAGATCAAGCTTAATAGGCAGGATTGGGAAAAGACATCGTTCATCACCCCCTTTGGTGCTTTTTGTTACAAGACCATGACTTTTGGGTTGAAGAACGCAGGAGCAACTTATCAGAGGTGTATTCAAAACTGTTTTCATGATCAGATTGGACGCAATGTGCATGCTTATGTGGATGATGTGGTGATCAAGTCAGAAAAAGCCGGGTCATTTATCAGTGACCTTACAGAAACATTCAAAAATTTGAGGAAGTACAAGATGAAGCTTAACCTACAAAGTGCGTGTTTGGAGTTCCAGCGGGAAAGTTGCTTGGTTTCATTGTGTCAGAGCGTGGAATTGAGGCAAACCCGGAAAAAATCAGAGCCATCCAAAGTTTGAAAAAACCAGAGGAATTGGCAGATGTTCAGAAGTTGACAGGATGTGTGGCTGCGCTAAGCCGGTTTATATCCCGGCTCGGAGAAAAAGCAATCCCTTTGTACAAGTTACTGAAGAAAACAGACAATTTTGTGTGGAATCAGGAAGCAGATGAGGCATTTGAAGCTCTGAAGAAACAATTATCAGAAGCGCCAGTTCTGGCGGCCCCGGGTCCCAAGGAACCCATGCTGTTATACGTCGCTGCCGGGCCTCAGGCTGTGAGTGCTGTGGTGGTGGTCGAGCGTAAGGAGGAAGGCAAGGAAAACCCGGTTCAGAGGCCGGTCTATTATGTTAGTGAGGTGTTATCAGAAGCAAAGCAGCGCTATCCGCATTGGCAGAAACTAGTGTTTGGTGTTTTCATGGCAAGTAGAAAGTTGAAACCATATTTTCAGGAGCATCCAATCACAGTGGTGAGTTCAATACCCTTAGCAGATATTATCAGGAATTCAGAAGCTACAGGAAGAATTGCCAAGTGGGCAATAGAGATGGGGCCGTACCACATTGACTATGTGCCTCGCACAGCTATCAAATCTCAAGCATTGGCTGATTTTCTTAATGATTGGACACAGTTGAGTGCACCACCCCTTGCGCCGGGTCTCAAGCCTTGGGTCATGCACTTTGACGGGTCTAAGCAAGCACAAGGTTCAGGAGCTGGAGTTGTGTTAACTTCTCCCAAGGGTGATAAGTTGAGCTATGTTTTGCAGATTCACTTTGATTGTTCTAACAATGTGGCAGAATATGAGGCCTTGTTGCATGGTTTGCGTATGGCAAAGGAGATGAGCATCAAGCATATCAATTGCTATGGGGATTCAGATCTTGTGGCACAGCAAGTTTCAGGAACATGGGATAGAAAAGATGCGACAATGGCGGCTTACAGAAGAGAGGTGGACAGGGTAGCCGGGTTTTTCTCAGGCTATCAGGTGGATCATATTGATCGCAGGAAAAATGATGCTGCAGATGCTTTGTCAAGACTCGGCTCACGTAGAGAGCCGGTTCCACCTAATGTTTTCTTGGACGAGCTATGGACTCCATCAGTCAAGCCTCAGGGCGTGGAGAACTGGCGGGTCAGGAAGACCCGGATTCGCAGTTGTAGCAGCAACTCATGAAATTCCAGAGTGGACAGAACCATACTTGCGTGGAGAGCTGCCAGAGCAGGAAGTTATATCCCGGCAAATTGTGCGCCGGGCTAAGGCTTACGTAGTTATTGATGGCGAGTTATATAAGAGAAGTGTTTCCGGAGTATTTCAGAGATGTGTGTCTGGAAAGGAAGGCCGGCAAATTTTGAAAGAATTCATGAGGGAGATTGTGGTCATCATGCTTCAACAAGGTCTTTAGTAGCAAAAGCTTTCAGACACGGTTTCTTTTGGCTCACAGCTCAGGCAGATGCAGAGCGCCTGGTAAGCAGATGTGATGGTTGCCAGAGATACGCAAGGCAAATTCATGTGCCGGCTCAGGAGTTGCGAACAATACCTTTGACTTGGCCCTTTGCAGTTTGGGGGCTTGATATGGTGGGTCCTTTTAGCATGTCTCCTTGCAAGAAAACCCACCTCTTGGTTGCCATTGACAAGTTTACGAAGTGGGTTGAGGTGATGCCTGTTACAAATTGTGAAGCAGCTACAGCAGTCAAGTTTTTGAAGAAGATCATACATAGGTTTGGGTATCCTCATAGTATCATCACAGACAATGGCACTAACATGTCCCTTGGTGAGATGGCAAAGTTCTGTGGAAACCAGGGTATACGTTTAGATGTTGCTTCAGTTGCTCATCCGCAGGCCAATGGACAAGTAGAACGAGCAAATCAGGAGTTGCTTCGAGGTTTGAAACCACGTCTCCGGGTCCCGTGTCTCAGAGCCGCTGGAGCGTGGGTTGAGGAGTTGCCATCAGTAGTTTGGGGAATCAACACAACGCCAAACAGATCCACCAAGATGACCCCTTTCTTTATGGTGTATGGGGCAGAGGCAGTTTTGCCAAGTGATATAATTCATGACTCGCCTCGCGTGGCGGCTTACGTTGAAACAGAAAATGAGCAGACCCGGCAGGATTCTGTGGACCTGCTTGAGGAGAACAGAGAACAAGCATGGAGAGATCAGCAGTATATCAGCAAGATTTGAGGCGGTATCATAGTCGCCGGGTTAAAACTCGCACTTTCCAGGAGGGAGATTTAGTGTTGCGATGGACGCAATCCAAGGAAGGGATGCACAAGTTATCTCCTCCTTGGGAAGGGCCCTTCATCATAAGCAAGAAATTGAACAATGGTTCATATTATTTGGTGGATGCAAGAGAAAAGTCCGAGTCTGTAAATGACACATCGCACTCTACCTTTTCATTGGAAGAGCGTGAGAGGCCATGGAACATTGCCCAGCTGCGCCCATACTATACTTAGCATGAGAAAGAGATATGAGATGTAAACACGATGTAACAGGCAGCAGGTTTCAGACGCGCTCTTTTCCTTACCAGGGTACCTAAGGGGCTGGAAGGTTTTTAATGAGGCGGCTTGCTGACCTAACCTTTTCTATCAATAAAGTAAAGGTTGAACAGAAATTTGTCTTGTTTCAGTTTCAGTTTATATTGGCAAGTTGGTTATTTTTCTTTGTTTACATGTATGTTGTAGCAGTTTTGTTCAGCTTGGTCTTGGGGGCTGGTCATTGAGGTGGCAAAGTTTTTCCCCAAGACCCGGTTCATATGATTATCCGGGTCTCGAAATTTTTGTGACCCGGTAAGAGCAGTTTTAGTTTAGTATTTTGAATTCAGAACTATGCATATCTAGTTTAATATCAGTTGTTTATGTTTCTATCGTAGAACAAGTGTTATAGTTATCTTTGAGGACGCCCAGAGAGCGTGTCCCACCAGTATGTGGATCAATGGGGTAATGTTGCATAGTTAAGCCATTACTTTATAAACATTGATCCAGGTCTTGGGGGCTCTTACTTCAATAGTTTGTAGCTGCAATCCCAAGACCCGGCTTTTATGCCACTAGTTTATTCTTGGTTATCTTGCTGTTGAGCTGATGTGACTCGCAATTTTATGGCCTGATTGCTCACCTGGAAATTCAATCAACCATGAGGCCCATTGGGACTTGGTTCGACCCTGTTTTTCTCAGAGAAGTTGCGACAGGGTATCCATGCGAAAGCCGGCTCACAGTTAAAGAAATCAAAAGGGTCATCGAAACCACAGAAGAGGCATATTTCAAAGCAAAAGTTTGAGAGTAGCATAAAAGTTTCATCAGGTGCATAGGCACCATCACAGGCATAGTGTAAACAGTGCTAAAGTTATTACAATAAGTGCCCAAAGGGCCGAATAAGATTGTTTTCTTGCAGAGATAAAAGCATCTGCGTAAGTTTTCAAGCCTCGGCTTCAGGAGCCGGGTCGCGGGAGGAGAGCCGGATGGTTGTTCCTCGACGGTTTTTCCGGGTCATCTTCCTCGGCGGCCGCCGGGTTAGCTTCTGTCTCCTTGGTCTCTTCGGTCTCTTTGGTCTTGGTCTTGCGCCGGGTGACTTGTCGAAGTGGCTGGAAGAAGTTTTCATCATCTTCTTCAACTATGGCCCGTGATGGAGGAGGAATAACTGGCGTAGAAGAGCTGGGAGCAGTGGAGGTACCAGGAGCAGTCTTTGCCGGGTCAATGGAATCCTTATAGCTTTGCAGGAGATCGATGCGTTGTGGCTCGTCATCCATGATCTCTTCATCGTTTTCGGTGTATCCAAGCTGCAAAGTGGTGAGCTTCATTTTGCTGGCAATACAGTGGCAACGTGCCGGGTTTGCTTCACAACCCGGGCGTAGCACTTCTTATCGAATTCCTTGCCATCAGTGTCAAATTGGGGAAAGCCCTTCTTCAGGGGAGCCGGGTTTAGCTGGGGATGGTAGGCCTTTGCCAAGGCAAGACCTCGCATCACCCCGGCCCTGCATGCAGATCTCTTGAGCAGATGGATCCATTGTGGCATTGTTGACAGATGTCCAAGGACTTCAGTGTACTTGCTTGGCGGGTTCTCCCAGAGCCTTGCGGCTTTGATGACCTCGCAGCTGCCAAAGTACAGCTGGCGAGTCAGCGTGTACATGCACTTGATTTTCTCTGCAGCAGTTTTGCGGAGGTTCCCATCACGAGGGCCTGTGTAAGGAAAAGCATAACAGTGAGATTTCAAAACCGGGTCTGCTTGATCAGTTTAGTTGAAGTTCAAAGGAGTAGTGCTTACCCACTAAGGATTCAACCATAGAGGTGATCATTCTCTTTAGCCGGGTCAGCTCATTGGTGGTGTCATCCAGCTGCTTCTGCAGTGTCTCCTGTTGTTCCTGGAAGTTCTCCTCGTTCTCCTGCATATCCTTCTTCAGATCAGAATTTTCTTGTGTCAGAGCAGTAACCTTTTCTTCTAAGGCCTGAAGTTGGGCTGCATGGTCAGCCCGGGTCTCAGATTCAGTTTTGGCAGCGTCCTTGAGCCGGGTGATTTCAGCCTCGGCCTTGGCGTGGTCTTCCTGTTAAAATGCAAGAAGTTATGTTAGTCCCAGGTTACCGCAGGCAAGTTAACCCGGAACTTGGGGGCTATACATTTTAAAGTTTCTCAGGGTGTAGGTGTAGTTCCAGGTCGCCGCAGGCGTGCAACCCGGCACTTGGGGGCTACATGCGCAAAAAGTCTGAAATTTTTAAGTTAGTCCCAGGTGGCTGTGGACAGCTAACCCGGCACTTGGGGGCTACAGTGTTCAAGTTTTGATGTACAAGTTGGAAATTTTTAAAAGATGGAAGTTTTTAGTCCCAGGTTGCTGTGAACAGACAATCCGGCACTTGGGGGCTACAGGTTTGAAGTTTTTTACCTGAGGAATTCATATTGTAAGCACCAAGCTCATCAACAAGTGATGAACTTAGAGCTTGGGGGCTACTCAGGGTATAGTTATGCAAGAAAATATACAGGCAAGAAGTAAAAATGGGTACCTGATATCGTTTTTGAATTAGGGCGACCAGTTCTGTCTCCAGGTTCTTGTGTTGAGCAAGGCGAGAAAAATATTCATCGCAAAGTGCTGGAACGGACATGGCGTCCAGAGCCGGTAAATCTGATGAGGAAGCCGGGTTCTTGCCCTTGGCAGGAGATGCCGGGTCAGCATCTGGGCTGGCACCTTGGCAAGAGTCTCAGGAGCACTTTGTACTGGAACGTGCCGGGTTCCAGTAACTTGTACTTCGTCTTCTTTGGTTCCAGAGCCTAACCCGGGCGAATGAGCAGCTGGGGAGGATTCTGGCACAGGATCAGCAGTGTTTTTTGGAGAAGCCACGGGGGTTGCATGCTCCGTTGGCTCGTCTTTGTCCTCCGGTTCCTCAATGTGTGCCTCCATAGGAGAAGGCTCTGTTGTTGCTGGAGGAGGAGACGCCGCGGGAGGAGACTCCGGGTCTTCATCCGCAAAGGCTCTGGCACTGGAACAAGATAGTGTCTTAGTTACACAAAAAAGAGACAGTAAAGCATAGAGGTATGGAAAAGGTGTGTGAAGTATTTCTAACCCGGTGTTAATCTGGAAATCCTCGGGTGTGCTAACACCATCCGAGGAGGAATCTGACAAACGAGATGGTTTAGGAACCCGGATCTTGCCAGCTAAAGGGAACTGTTTGCTGGGCGTCTTCTGGATGGATTTGGCCCAGCTTGATAAAGAGCGTTGAGGGATACCTGGGCTCAGGGAAGCATGGCTTGTAGAAGATCGGGTTCGGCGCCTCTTGTTCGCCTCAGCCTCCTTCTCAGCTTCCTTTTCCTGTGTTTATGCTTAAGTTTGAGATGAGTTCATCATGAAAACTGAGAAATGAGAATATGGTACCTTGGCAATGGTGGCCCGGGTCCTCTTTTGAGTAGGAGGTGCAGCAGTTTGGGGACCCGGCGTATGTCAGAAGCCGGGTCAGTAGGGCCTGGAAAAGATTTGCCGGGTTATCAGTAGAAGTGTCCTTGTTGGGGACTTCATTGTTAATCAATTGGAGGAAGAGCCGGCCTACAGAGTCTAGCTCACCTTCTTCTTCTTCTTCTTCATCGTCTTCACTTTCTGTGTCCTCCCCATCAGGAGAGGATGTAGGGGTAAAATCCACGCTCCACCACTTGGAGTCCTGAGAAAAAGCAGTCACAGTAAGTAACAGTCTATGGATGAAATTACCGGGTTAAAGTAAGCAAAAATGATCAAGTATTGGTTTTACCGTGGAGGGTTTGTTCTTGGCACTAAATGGGGCGAGCCCGTTCAGTGCAATGGCATCTTTCTTTTCGCCAAGCAGTCTCTTGGCATTCTTCACGAGCTGATCATCAGTAAGTGTCATCTCAGAATAACGCATGTTATCTGTGGTTTCACCAGTGTATTGGCAAAATAGCCGGGTCCTGATGCTGAGTGGCTGGATGAACCAACCGATCCAGCACTTGACCAGATCTGTGCCCTTGAGGCCATGGGCGAGTAAAGCTCTGGCCCGGCGAAGGATGGGTTCGAGCTTGACCCGCTCAGCATCATCAGCATAGCTGTTCATCTTGGCTTCATATGTTAAACCCGAGTTCCGAAAAGCCGGTAACGGGCGTCGTCAGACTCTGGTGAGGTGTCCTTGCAGTAAAAATATGTGTTTTGCCACCCCTTGGGATGGCTGGCTAGAAGAAGAGCCGGGAAATCGCATTCCCTTCGGCGCTGGATCGCAACTCCACCATATGGGAGTACTTGGTCCTTGCGAGATGGGTTGCAGTAGAAAAATTCAAGGAACAGCTCGAGGCTTGGAGCCATTTGCAGATAATCCTCACAGAACACAACAAAGTTGCTGATGTTCAGCATAGAGTTGGGTGCGATATCTTGAGGCCTAAGGCCGTAGTACTTCAAGACCCGGCGGAAAAACAGAGAGCCCGGGGGCGAAAACCGCGCTGTACATGATCGAGGAAGACAACTACTTCACCTTCTTTGGGGTTGGGCCGGATTTCTTCCCCAGCAGCGCGCCAGCTGATCTCTGTTTTGGGAGGAAGCTCGCCGCAGTTTACGTACTCTTGCAGCATCAAGTTCGTCACCGTGGATTTGGTCCAGTTGACCTGAGTAGCAGCGGGGGCGGCGGAGCCAGATGCACCAGCGTGGGTGTTGTGAGGTTTCTTCGCGAGCTTCTTCGCCGCACGGGGACCTCCAGCCTTCGCTTTATCCTTCACCATGGCTGTGGAGCTTCGAGGTTCCCTGGGTGCAACAATGGTGATGAGAAACCCTAGCCGTAGATGCGGTGTGTGGAGAGGAAAATGTAAAGTAAATTTGGGCAAGATTCAAAGTGGAATCGAGTGCGGAGCACGGATGTGCGGGAGAATCATACCTGTGGATCTTCTCGCGGAGATTTGGAGGCTCGATTGGAGATTGAATCTGCGGCTGCTACAGTGCGAGTGCGAGGAAGGAGATGAACACGAGGGAATGGGGAAGTGACCGCGGTGAACGCCTGGTCTTCTATTTATAGGCGCAGTAAAAACCCTAGGGGTGTTGTGGTAAAAAGTGAAGGGATAAGGTTCTTTGACCAAAAGTCAACGACAAACGGAATGAGATAATTACGGGATATTAATTGATAAGATCACGATTGAGATGGATTGAGGATGGATTTACAGCTAGGTGATGATTTTCGCCAAGTGTTGGAAGTGAAACCCGGGAAAATGTGAACCCGGTATTCCTGAGCCGGGTTATGTTCTAAGCCGCCAAAAAGGATTGGCCAAGCTAAGGAGAAAAGAGACGTTCTGGTATTTAATCAGTTGTGTGTTATTTTATATTTCAGGTGATTAACCCGGCTGGTCAGGATAACAGCTCTGCTCAAAGAAGCCCTACTCAAGAATAGAAGCAGAGCATGCCAACCTGGCAACCAGGTTAATCTGGGGGCTACTGATGGGGGGATAATAACCCGGTAGGCCCATGAAGAGGGAAGCGTGACCCGCCCGGCAGGAGGCCCGGCCAGTCCAGCTAACCATCAGCATGGGCCGGGTTATGTTGCTGGGCCAGTAGCTTTGGCGGTAACCCGGTTCAGGAAGGGAAGTTTCTAGAAGACCAGAGGCGGTTCGGGACTTGGAGGACACGAAGGCTAGAAGAGCTAGAATAGGACTCGAGTCTGGGTAGAGCCCGGATTCATAATGTAAAGTGCCAGGAGACCCGGTCGTCTATATAAACCGGTCCCTGAGCCCTAGTTGAAGAGACCTTTACGATTGAAGTTCAGGCGAGAGAACTATCGAGAGAAACACCCCAACCTTGTAACCTAGATCGAGATCCGGCTCTGTTGTCGTAGCCAGGTTATCGAGATCGAGATCAATAATAAGATAGCAGGAAGTAGGTCTTTATCTCCAATGGAGAGGCCGAACCTGGGTAAACCCTTTGTCCCTGCAGTGCTAAACAATCTCCCAGACGCCAGTGTCGCCTTGCCCATCAACTCAAGCTACCCCAAAGTAGCATCTGCCGTGTTATCTACCCCACGACAATTATAGACAATGAATGAGCTGAGCTAAAGACTTAAATTACAGAAATAAATCACTTACAGACAATAGCAGCTGATGATAGATTTGTCGAGGGCCCAAAGATCGATAACTGAAAAAGTTCGCTAAACTCAACGGACACAACGTATTCTTGGAAATAGTGTTCTTCCGTAACTCTCACCATAATACTGATATTCCCCTCCTTTGCGGCTTTCTTGTACCAGTTATGCAATAGACGCATTTTGTTGTTAACCTACCCTTGACCAAATCTTCCCCGGGAACATATTGACATACTACATCAGCGATGGGGTAATCAGTTGTCGAACCTATTTGTTGTTGATAACCTTGCGCGGCCTTGTCGTCAAACACCTTGAGCGGGGGGACCGATTGTGCGGCTTGTTCTCCGAGCTGCGGAACTTGTTTCCCTTTTTTCAGCTTGTCCAACTCATCGCCATATGACTTATCAATAGAACGCTCATAGTCTGATGGCGGCTTTGGTGGAGGGTTATATAGGTTATCGATGGTAAGTGCCAGACGCTCCGGAGATATTGCAGCGGTAAATTTTGGCTCGGGCACTTTCACTTTCCGTGCAAGAAAGGCATCCAGTTGGGCCTTCACGGCGGCGGCGTTTTCCTCGACAGTTTTTTCCCAAGGTAACTTCTCAGGAGGCTGCGGTGTGTTCTCCTTTCTAGGTTTCTTCCTAATCGGCGAACCGGGCTTGCGCTTCCTCGGGAGCAACTTAATGGGCGCTTCCTCACGCGGCGGAGATCGAGATGGACTCGCGATGGGGTCCCTTTCGGGAGGGATGGGCTTTGCTGATGACGTGGACTGCTACAAGGAGGAGTCGGTGACCTTGGCACGGAATCTGGAAAGACGATGTATTTCTTGTTCCACAGGGCGAAACCACGCTTGACTTCTCCCAATGTCTTCTCCTCGTCACCTCCAGGAATCTCAAGGTCCATCGTTTCAAATCCCGACATAATTTCATCCACCCCGACACGAGCATACACTACACCACGGACCAAACATAGGGCAGTTAACTGCCGGCGAAACTAGACTATAGAGGGCAATTGACATGCCGGGGTAAATAAACTGCCAGGAAAAATAAGCAGTCAACTGCCGGCAAACTCTGCAGGGCAGTTCATCTGCCGGCACATAGCTGGGCCTGGGCGGCCGGTGGAATTGGCTATGGGCAGGAGCGAAAATAGAGCGCGGGGACTTCAAAAGTTTTGGGCAGAGGCGGGTTATATTGTTTCTGAGCCACCCTTTCCTTATCCAAATATGACCTCACCCAAGTCCTAGCTAGCGGCCCCAGCGCCGCCGTCCAGCCGGGCCGCGGCCGACTCGCCCCTCTCCCTCGCCGCCCAGCAGGGTACGTCGGCTGCGCGCCTCTCCGACACCTGCTCCCCTCCTTGCCCCACCTAATCTCTCTGCTCCCTATACACCTCCGGCTCGGCGGCTGCCGCACCAATGCGCGCTCTCCGCTCGCCCCTCGGCATGCCTCGTCGCGAGATTCGGCATCCGTAAAGGCACCGAATGGTGCCTCCTCGCGGCGCCAGCGCGGTTAGCATGGACCACGAGGCCCCCTCCAGCTCCACCACCACCGTCCCCATCTACGACTTGTCCGTGCCTTGCCCGTCCAAGTTCCTGGTGCCCCGACGGCCGCAAGATCCGGCGACGCCCTCCTTCCTCCGTGAGGTCCCTCTGCGGCAGCGCTTGGGATCCGCCGTGGCCTTCTCCTCCGACATCCTCGCCGGGAACAAGGCCATGGCGACACTAACGCAGGTACTTCTCCCCTTCTCTTTCTCGCTAGGTTTCTAGTGCCATTGCTGCAAAAATTTCCAACTTTGACCGCCTCCTCCGGCGCACATGGCCCGTGTTCGCGGGGAACCTGGACTACAACAACACCCGCGAATTGGAGCTCGATACGAGGTCAGGTCTGTGTCTTCCCAATCGATTTGTCTTCCTATGTTTAGATGCACAACAGGTCTGTTCTAGTTTATCGTGAAAAAGGTGGAAGGATGGCTATTCCAGAGTGTTAGTCTCATTTTCATCTCTAATGCAATAAATCTTGGTTCAACTTTCTCAGGTCAACGTAGCTGTTTCGGAGTCTGTTGGTGGATGACTTCTTCCTCTTCAAAGTGGCCACGAACCTGTAGCTCAGAACTGACACCTTCAGCTTCTGCTGGTGGTCACCTACCCGGTGTTCGCCCGTAGTTGCTGTCGTGTCTCCCCTGACCACCTCCTAGAGCTGCTGCTGGATAGCAATGCTCTTTACACAACGATCTGATGGATTCCCCCCTAACAATTGTTTCATGTTTAGATACAACAGACTAGTAGAGTAATAATGCATTGCTATATCTGAGCAAGGTTATTGTGACTTCTGAATCCCATGCCATATGTCATAGGTGGTTGTTACCGGTGGAAAATAGGATGCCATTCATTCTTTTAGTAAACTGGTGAAGTAATATACATGAAATAATTCTTCTCCGTTGACTTATTTCAGTCTGAGATTATCACAGTGCCTTTCAGGTGTATTTAAAGAATGTTTCATGCTTGTTGTTAATTTCAGTTAGATGAAATGCAAATGTTGTTTGTCGATTGACTCCTTTTGTATAATTTCAGGAACATCATTTGAAGATTGGTACTTCTCCTGGACCTCCTGAAACTATTCGCGAAATACAATTTAAAGACACTGAAGCTTATTTTAGAACATGATTCTGGCATAAATTAGATAGGGCTTGTGTTGTACTCATGTATAGTACTGGCATAAATTAGATAGGGCTTGTGTTGTACTCATGTATAGTACTAAATAGTGTATGAATAAATTAAGTTGCAAATATATGATTGGAGTGATCTGTATATCATGCATTCGTTTGACTCTAGTGGATGACGTGCAGTGCCTGTATCTAGCTGTGAATGGTATTAATAGCTGAGCTGGGAACTATGTAAACTGCCAGGAAAATAACTAAGGGCAATTTAACTGCCGGCAAAACTCATCCCGGCAGTGCATCAGTGTGCCGGGCAAATAATTGAACTGCCGGCAATACTAGCAATAGCAGGGCAGGCCAAGTGCCGGCAAAGATATAACTGCCGGCAAAGACTTTTGCCGCAGGGTTATAGCGGGCAGGCCGGCCTGCCGGCACAAAATCTTTGGCAGGCAGTCCAATTGCCGTCTTAAGAGCCTTTTGCCGGCAGTGCTTGTGCCCTTAGTGTAGTGATAGCCAGCTGGAATGTCACCAAGATGGTAGCTTGCTCCAGGTTCATTTGGTAAAGCATAGCCGACCGCCACCTTCAAGGATATGTTCCTCGTTGGTATATGTAGCTCACAATCTGTCCTCTCCGTGACATCATCCACGGAGTAGTGACCATCGGCTTGCGTGGAACCCACGCTGCTTCTACGCTGAGATGGGGCGGCATCGGCTGGAGGATCTTCTAGCTGCTGCTGAGCTGCCCTTTGCTGACTAATTGCGTCCAGTTGCTCCTGCTGCCGCTTAACCACACGTTCCAATTCCGATAACCGTTCGGACTCCTTCTTCTTATTTCTGCTACGGCTTCTATAACTGTCAGCGCACTCTGGCCACGCATTCTTAAACGTAACACCGCCAGGATGGCCTCGATCTCGTCCAACGTGTTTAGGATTCCCCAGGCCCGTGTCAGCTCGTCGTTCTCTCTATCGGTTGGAACACAACCCAGCGAACTTCATCTATTGCGACTATAAGCTTCTTTGTGATTGTTTCTATTTTTTCCTTCCAATTTCCTTTTGCAACAATCTGCCCTGTCGGTGGGTCCAAGCCTGCCCCATGCGTGAACAACCAGAATTTTGACCTCTCGGGCCAGTCATATGTCTGTGGACGGATCCTTTAGCAAGCAGTTCTGCTTCAAAGGCTAACCACTTAGGAATGGCGGTCCTGTAGCCACCTGTCCCCAACCTATGGTGGTATATCTTCTTCGCAGCATTTAACTTATTTGTGGCCGATCGAGTCACAGCCGTAGACGATTTCTATACGCCACAAACGCTGGCCAGTCATTTTGTATCTTCTCTAGTGTTCCACTAAAATCTGGATCTTATTTTCATATTTTTTCCATAATGTTTCTTCCAGTTCCGGAATTGTGTGGCCATCTTCGAAAGAGTCCACTGCTTGCATTTCTCCTTCTTGATTTTATTGAGATTTTGTGGGAGGTTAAATGTTGGAGATATGCCCTAGAGGCAATTAATAAAGTGATTTTATTTGTCATATCTCAATTGTTCATAATACATTTTAATACCATGCATAACTGTATTACGCGAAGCATTAATACATGTGTGGTATAAAAACAACCAGGTCCCTAGTAGCCTCTAATTAACTAGTTCATTGGGTAACAGATGATCAAGGTTTCCTGATCATGGACAATGACGTCGGTTAACAACGGAGTCATATCATTAGGTGAATGATTTGATGGACATACCCAAAATATAGAAACGTAGTGTTCATACCTTCGAGCGTGAGATCATATCAAATCTCTGCTTCTGAAAGATACGGCTGATCGCATCAAACGACATGACTTATATAGCGTGACAATAAAGGTGACACTTTCGGTATCGGAAGGAAGCAGTAGAAGCGAGTGATCAAGAGCGGGAATTGCCAATCCACATGGCAGGATAGATACTCTGGGCCCACTCAGTGATATTACATCAATGAGCTTGCAAGCATGTGACTAGGTCACGGGGATGTAATATCACAGACGAGTAAAGATAGATTTGTCAATAGCGAGGTCATGCTCGTAATCGTGATACCGGAGGACGACGCTCGGACAATCTAAGTATCGCTAGGCAAGAGGATGAGACTAGACGTCTAAAGGTTCAAACGATAGAAGATATTCGTGGATGCACAGTGGCTATCATGGATATCCAGATCCCGCTGTTAGTCATTGATCGGAGAGGGTGTCTCGATCATGTCTGGAGTGATCCCGAACCGTGGGGTAACATACTTAAGGTGGGTGACTATTAGATTGGATTTAGAGAGAAAAGAAACCAGGAACTCCGGAAGTGTTCCGGAACTTGTCCGATGTTGATCGGAGGCAACGAAATAGTTTCGGAGTCCAAATAAATTTAAAAATATGTATTTAATATTAATAAGTTTTATTAGTGATTAAATATATTTTTTATTTAATTTATTTCGAATTTTTAAAGCATTAAATCATAAATAGGCCTTAGAGGCCCATTAGAGAAAAATCCCTAAAAAGAAAAAGGAGAAAAAAGGGGAAGAAGGCCAACCGGCCTAGGTGGGCCGAATGGGGCCCACCTAGGTGGCCGGCTGCTCTTCCTGGCCGGCCAAGCCATGTGGGGATTAGTCCCACATGGCTTAGCCAAGGGAGATGGTGTCCCCCTTTCTCCTTTAAATAGGGGACCCCCATGCCTTGGAAACACACCAATTCCCTCTTCTTCTCTCCTACCTTGAGCGTGGTTCTGTTTCTGGAGCTGCGTACGGGGAGAGAAGTCTCTCTACTACACGCACACCGCCGTGCTGCTAGATCCAATCTTCCGCTTCCGTTGCTCTGCTGGATCTGGAGCCCGAAGGTCATCATCCACACCGTACGTGTGTGGAACCGCGAGGTGCCATTGTTTGGCACTAGAAGTCGTCTTCTTCCTCTACGTGACCTTGAGGTCAGCTACGTCGGCTTCATCATCAACGTTTGTGCGGGAGCGTAATCCCGGCTTTCGGTCTACAAGGGTATGTACTCCGTTCTCCTCCGTATAAGTATATCTGCATAGTATAGATCCCGGCTAGTTTAGGGTTATCGTCGGTAGGAATTTTTTTTGTTTTATGTCCACGATCCCCAACAGTGGTATCAGAGCCGATCTATGCGTAGATATATCTGTACGGTTAGAACACATGTTGAATGTGGGCATCGTTCTACATTTGTTACCCTCTTGCGTGTACTTGTTTATATCGCGGCATTGTCGGATGAAGCGGCCCGAACCGACTTTACGCGTACTCTTACGCAAGACTGGTTCCACACTTGACATACGGCTTGTACCGTATATGTGGCTGGCGGGTGTCTGTATCTCCTACAATATTTGATATATCATTTGCAATGGAAGGCCCCGAAAGGGGTGTAATAGAGACAATTGTCTTATCGCTGTTGTGGTTGTTTTCGTAGGTAAGAAACGGTTCTTGTGCGGAAGCCCTAGCAGCCACGTAAAACATGCAAAAGATAAAGTAGAAAGCGTCTAACTTTATTTTGCAGGGGCAATGTGATGTGGTCAAGGTAGGTTTATTAAATTGTTTAAAAACTGTCAGCGCGAAGGAGACCATCGGCGCGGAGGAGACCATATCATGTCGCATTACATTTCATTTTAGATGTTATGTAGATTGTGTGCATCTTATATTGTGTATATATATATATGTCTATATATTAGTTACACGGCGGTAGAAATATAAGATGATCCCTCCTAAAACCATGTAGTGTTCTCCTATAGCGTGCACCACCGAAAGGCCTCGGAACACAGTGACCGAAAGGTTAAGCACGAGTCACAGAGTTGTTGTGATTGACATAGCGATGTCTACCTTTGAAGCTATGCTATCGGCCGTGACGATCGGGGATAGTATATCGGATGAGGATCGTGTAATCACTAAGACGATGGGAGGGATACTCGTCTTGAGTGGAGTTCTAGTAGTTTTATTTTGAAAACTTAGTTTTATTTTGAAAACTTGAACCCATATTTTATTATGAACAAAGTCTTTATGTTTTGCAAAACCTTTGTAGAAGATAACCTCTAAACCTTTTAAACTTAGGTGCTTTCCTGCGATTGAGAAACTTAAAAGGTTGGGTCCAAACTTCATACTTTTATACCGTAGCTTGAGGATACTCCTTGTTCAAACTTTTTAGCTCTACATGATACAAAACACGATAGGAGATAGATCCGGAGATTCCGCTAAACAAAAGGATAATTTAGATTATCAAGTTTTGTGCGGATAATTCCATCATAGTCCAGTGTATGCTATGATCTCTGCCATAGAGAATGAACTGTGGGTGCGTGTTGACAGATCGCGAACATTTGGAATGGTCGCTGAGATTGATGATCTGTATCCACCGTAAATCAGGTTTTCTTCTCAACCAAGATGGAAGAGAACACTCGCATTAAAGGAGCGCGTGGCAGTCAACTTGATGACGTTGGTCATACTAGATGACATTGGTCATACATGATGACATTGGTCATACTTGATGACATTGAGATGCCTCGCTCAGCTCGAACACTGGATGACAGAAAATGTTGCCTGATGCAAATGTTTTGTCATAGAGTATGTCATGAAAGGGGAATCATTCACCTTCATGAATTCTTGATTACGTTGAAGAATCAAGAAGATGAAACGAATCACCGGGAAGTCATCAATGATGATGGTGTATATGATATACAAGTTATGAATGTTTTACCTAAACAAGTACTTGCAGTAGTGACTAAAATTTGATACTAGTCATCTTTTATGAAAACAAGATTTTCTGCTTGAGTAGCTTGGAAGGATAAAGAGACAATGTGTGCTGATGATGGCAGGCAATATGTTGTGAATATGTTGTGATGGCCATAGACACTTGATGGCCCTTCACGTAGTTACCTGCGTGAAAAGTAAATGGGTTAGGTTGAGACTCCAAGTGCAGAGTGTGTAGTAAGTGGAAGACGTGTTTTCCCCACGAGGGGTGACTCGAGGGTTTAATATCGAACTCTCGGGGAATCAGTAGTGAAGATTTATCTTTCCTATCCTTCTTTTGGTTACCTACAAAACAAAGTAAATGTTTTGGTCCTCAACCTCACCTAGTGGTTGTCAAGCACAAGGTGTGAGAATGATATCAAGATAATATGCAATGCAAACAAGAAATAAATATGCAATGGTGGTAAATAAATATGCAAGGATGGTGGTAGCAATGATAAATGATATTTTTGGGTTTTATATGATGAATGCAAGATGTAAAAGTGTTTTTGTATTTTCGGATTTTTAAATGGCAGAAAATGGAAAAGTGGTAAAAGTGTTGGAAAGGTGTTTCTTATGATTAAAAATGGACCGGGGTTCATGGTTTCACAAATGCACTCTCTCTTTAATAAAGTGGTAGACAATGGAACACTAGAGTTGACATATGAGATTGCAACACAACAGTTTAATGACAAGTTATAATTATATGGGCATCACGTCCTAACATAGAGACCTTTTGGTTATTAGTCTCTCTTATACTCCACCAAGATGCGAACTAAATCATAACACCTCAGTAATTAAGATAACTCAGAGTATAGCAATAAGTATCATGACATGAAGTTAAAATAAGAACATGCTAGATCTAGTCATGGAGAAGTGGCAATGGTCACACCCACATCTCCGGTAGCATGGTATTTCTTTTTATCCCTAGTGAGGCAACAAAGTAAGGTAAAACACCCAAGTGGATCGCAGAACTTTCTCTCACGTTCACTGCACTAGCCACCCCCCGTTACTCCAACTAATGCACACGTTCCCCCTCACACGCTCTCATAAACATGCTTGATCATGACAAGTAAATAAGAACGGGGTACATAATATGCATCTACTTTCATAACTGAAACAAAACCATTGCAATCTCAAACATATATTAACTCATAAAAAGATCCACCACAAAGGTATTACATAGATGACCGTAATCATGTTCAGCAGCTCATACGGTACTAATTAGTGAAGCTCAAGAGAGAGAGATACATAAGTTACTTCCACAAACCCATAGTCCAGAGGTGGACTACTCCCTCTTCATCATGGAGACGGTGGAGAAGTCGTTGGAGAAGATGGAGACCACGCCGGCAGCGCCCCGCCGGAGTTTTCCCCCTCCAATCTGCAGCTCCAGGTCTCTGTTTCGGTGTTTCTGTGTTTCTGCGGCGCTCCTTCCAGAGAACGTCGGGGACTATTTTTATAGGCGGTTTTAGGTCAAAACGGAGTCGGTGGAGGAAAGATCGACGGCAACGGAGCTCCGAGGCCCAAAAGGGGGGTCCCACGCGGCCAGGTACTGGCCGCGTGGGCCCACTCATCTGGCCCTCGGGCCTCCGCTTGTTTGCTTCCTTCGCTCCCACGCTTTGTTCCTTCCAAAAACTGATGCTCGTAAATTTCCAGGTCATTTGGACGTCGTTTGGGTCCCTGAAACATTAAAATATAGAAATAGGGTTTTCTGCCTGCGCAGGGTTAATTCCATAAAAATAGGAAACATATCAAATATTCCCAAAATCATTATAAAACAGTGATATAACCCTTATATGATGCAAATATGACTGGAATATAAGTAATATAATGCAAAGTTCATGTATGCATTTTACATGCATCAACATCCCCAAGCTTAACCTATACTCGTCCTCGAGTATGAAGGTGATAAAACTAACATGGACTTTGCAATTTAATACTATCAATGGATATCAAAGATGATTACTATTGCTACATAGAGTCAAATGATTCATTCTTAAAAGGAGTAGCAATATGCAAGATAGTTTATGAAGTGATATCAAGTATTCAATGCAAGGATGTTCAATGATAATTCACAAAGTGTAACATAAAGAAAAAGTACTATGGACCACATGTATGCATAATGATAAGTAAGAACATCCTACAATGGTCATAGAGTATTGATGAAAATCTGAATATAAAAGGTGGACACTTTGGAAAGATATATATATGAGTAGAGGTAAAGCATGAATAAATTTCATCTAACTTCTGAACTTCTCTACTTAAGTTAATGATTGTAATGTGGTAATCCTTGGTGTCAAGCTCTCATTCCCCTATCATAGCATCTTGAATGATTAAGTTTAAAGTGAAAGCAAATATGAGTAGTGTGCTTGACAAAGTACAGGTTGAAAGTCTCATGCCCCTTGAATACAAGTACCTACTCCATGTGTTACTCAACTTGGAAACAAAGCAAGTTCAAGTTAAATATCATTGTAAGTAATAATAGTATCATTAAGAGCGTCAACTGGGGTACCTCTTGTCCCAGGATATGGAACAAGCCCATATCAAAATGACAAGACAAACAAACACAATGAACAATCTCAACACCCTTTTTATTTACCATTAGATAGCTTTTTATTGTAAGGTGTATCACAGAAGGTTCACCATAGCATGTAAGTAAATTTCCACCATGAATGATGCATGGCTTAGATTAGCGGCCCAGGCGTCTCTCTAACCATTTATACAAACTCATTTAAACTCACTTCATTTCCACATTTATTTCACCCATGGTAAGCATCCATAAACAAAAGTACATGATATCAACTAAATGAATGAAGTGCATGTTGAAAGCTTGCCATGTGACAGCACATATGAGCTAACTCTCAACCAAAGACATTTGTCAAGCCACAACATCATAATTTTAATCACAATGGGTCATATTTTATTTATGCAATGAAAGTAAAGTGTGCATCAAGTTCGAGAGAGCTCTATAACCAACTTTTCCCATAACAATCAACAACATAAGCATTTTCATTCAGAGGTATAGATAACACAAATATCATGATAAACATACTCGGAATAGCATAAAGCTAATAGGTAGATATGGTGGACTCACTGGAAAAACTTTGGTTGAAGGTGTTGGAAACAAGTTTTTGCTTGTTGGAATTTTTGGGCTAGCAAGAGGGAGAAAGTTGACCATCTAAATGCATGCATGAGTGTCCATAGAACTAACTAATCCATGTTAAACAAGTAAATAACATTCAGCATCAAAACATGAATAAAAGATAGCTCTTGATAAAATACTTGCAAATTATTACTCATTAACAAGCTCATGAATCATGCAACTATATGTATCTTTTAAAATCAACTCAACATCCCTTTTCCCAATCTTATAATAGCATCCAACATAATTCAACCCAAATTTCCAGTAGCTCTCTCATATATAAATGATAGTGTGGTGGTCTCACAAAATAAAAATCAAACCAAAACAAACAAAAAGACGCTCCAAGTTTATGCGATAAAGTGTTTCGATCGAAAAACAGAAGTTAGACGTGTGCAAACCGAGAGTGTGTAGGTCCAGTGGGGTTGTCTTCACATCCCCAAGCTTATGGTCTTCACCATCCTTGGATAGCTCTTGGTGCATCTCCTCTAATCCCTGTGAAAAAACTTCAAAACACCGTTTCTCCCATTTCTTTTTCTGTGGGGCATTAGTAGTGATAAACAAATAGATTTCTTGCTGCATATAATCCTTAGACAAAAATTCATATGAATGTCCAGAAAGTGTATAATGTTGTATGCCTACTCATAAACTCAATTGGATCAAAAAGATTCAAGTTAAAAGTTCTAAGCATGCATCAAACAAAATGGGACAGAATCTGTCCAGAAAAACAGCAGCAGCTAAACGTATTTTTCTACCCTACTTAACTTTGTCGAAAATTCCGAAAAATTCATGCATACAGAGGATGAAAAGTTGCAACTACAGTTCAAATATGAGCTCATTCGGAGTTACAGAATAAGAATTAAAAATCATACCGTGCACAGATTCGTGCAGGAATAAAATCTCCGAACGCTATAAGCAACTTTTCAAACCAAAATGAGTAAAACTTGGCACTTTATTAAAAATTCCAGAAACTAAACTAAACACAAGTCTCTTGTTACAGCAAGAGGACACAAAGAAAATCACAAATAAAAACAACCGGGTTGCCTCCCGTAAAGCGCTTTCTTTATAGCCATATAGCTAGGCTTCTTACTTGATGTTTATTGTGGACGAAGCTCATGAGGGAGCTTGAACTTTGGTGTGTCCCTCTTCCTTGGGAAGTGTTCCATGCACTTCTTGTGTGGAAACTGAAACTTCACATTCCCTTCTTTTGAATCAATGATAGCACCTGTAGTACGAAGAAAAGGTCTTCCAAGAATAATTGGACTAGAGGTTTTATTCCCCATATCCATGATTAGAAAATCAACAGGCACAAATGTCATATGTAACTCTACCATAACATCACTTACTTTCCTAAAGCATGTTTAATGGAATCATCAGCAAGTGCAAGTTCAATAGAGCATTTTTCAAGATTTTTCAATTCAAGTACTTCATATAGTTCTTTAGATAAAACAGAGACACTAGATCCTAGATCAAGTATAGCATGGTGTGTCTCTTTTCCAATGGTTACTAGGACTTTGGGAATCCATATATCCCCAAGCTTAGGTGGTATCATAGCCTCTTGGTTGTACCTAGCAATCTTTTCTTTCAAGACATGATTAGCAATATAAGAACCAAAACCAGCTTGGTTATAGTTGATGGAAGGATCACTTGCAAATTTTTGTAAGATAGATATTAATTCATGCAAGCTACAATTCTCTAAGTCAAGCAATGGTTCCTTACTTCACTAAGCATTTTAACTTCTTCAACTTTCTTTTCCCTATTATATAGGTTAAATATTTCATAACGGTCATCAAAGACATCTTCAGGTACTTGGGCTTTTCTAAACTTTCTTTAATTCTTACTTCCAAAAGCAGCCATCAAGTAGATAGTGGGTATGATTGGCAGCAGTATTCATAAAAGAATCATCACATTCATTATCCAAAAAGACTTAGAGGTTTCAGACAATCCTCTATAAAATATATCCATGAGAATCCAATCTCTAAGACCATGTTCCATTCCAAAGCTATCCCTTTAAACCTTTCCCATGTTTTATCAAAGGTTCATCCTCTTCTTGTTTAAAGGTGATAATATTTGTCTAAGATTGCAAATTTTTCAGTGGAACAAAATCTTTCAATGAATGCAGCTTTTAAATTAAACCAAGTGCTAAAATTTCCAGGTGGCCATCTCAATATCCAATCTAAGGCTTTTCCACCTAGGGAGTAAGGAAAAAGCTTAATTTTAATATTAGCATGGCTCAAATTTAACATTTTGCACCTTTCATTAAACTTCTTAAGATGAGGTATAGGATCTTCTTTTGGTTTCCCATAAAAACGGTATTCATAAATTGCTTTCATGATATTAGGATCTACCTCACATTTCTCAACAGGGATATTCATATCTTGAGGAAAGTTCTTAACACTAAATGGCCAGAAGGTTCTCTTTTCCATTATGCAAGTTTTTATGTGTTTTTTAATTTTTTATGCAAAACTGAAAAAAATATGCAAACCGAACTAAAAATGCAAGACAATGACAAAACAAGATAAATTGCTTTGAAGGTAAAGATGGATAAGATGATGCTCACGTAGGTGCAACCTCCCCAAGCTTAGGTGTTAGCACAAGTTGGTGATGAAGTTGACTTGGTGAGATATCCTTGGATAAACCCGGCGCCAGAAAACAGAGCTAGTGCAGGGGACCCTTGGATAAACCTTTCAGCAATGATTCCCCGGCAACGGCGCCAGAAAACAGTCTTGATGGCCCTTCACGTAGTTACCTGCGTGAAAAGTAAATGGGTTAGGTTGAGACTCCAAGTGCAGAGTGTGTAGTAAGTGGAAGACGTGTTTTCCCCACGAGGGGTGACTCGAGGGTTTAATATCGAACTCTCGGGGAATCAGTAGTGAAGATTTATCTTTCCTATCCTTCTTTTGGTTACCTACAAAACAAAGTAAATGTTTTGGTCCTCAACCTCACCTAGTGGTTGTCAAGCACAAGGTGTGAGAATGATATCAAGATAATATGCAATGCAAACAAGAAATAAATATGCAATGGTGGTAAATAAATATGCAAGGATGGTGGTAGCAATGATAAATGATATTTTTGGGTTTTATATGATGAATGCAAGATGAAAAGTGTTTTTGTATTTTCGGATTTTTAAATGGCAGAAAATGGAAAAGTGGTAAAGTTGTTGGAAAGGTGTTTCTTATGATTAAAAATGGACCGGGGTTCATGGTTTCACAAATGCACTCTCTCTTTAATAAAGTGGTAGACAATGGAACACTAGAGTTGACATATGAGATTGCAACACAACAGTTTAATGACAAGTTATAATTATATGGGCATCACGTCCTAACATAGAGACCTTTTGGTTATTAGTCTCTCTTATACTCCACCAAGATGCGAACTAAATCATAACACCTCAGTAATTAAGATAACTCAGAGTATAGCAATAAGTATCATGACATGAAGTTAAAATAAGAACATGCTAGATCTAGTCATGGAGGAAGTGGCAATGGTCACACCCACATCTCCGGTAGCATGGTATTTCTTTTTATCCCTAGTGAGGCAACAAAGTAAGGTAAAACACCCAAGTGGATCGCAGAACTTTCTCTCACGTTCACTGCACTAGCCACCCCCCGTTACTCCAACTAATGCACACGTTCCCCCTCACACGCTCTCATAAACATGCTTGATCATGACAAGTAAATAAGAACGGGTACATAATATGCATCTACTTTCATAACTGAAACAAAACCATTGCAATCTCAAACATATATTAACTCATAAAAAGATCCACCACAAAGGTATTACATAGATGACCGTAATCATGTTCAGCAGCTCATACGGTACTAATTAGTGAAGCTCAAGAGAGAGAGATACATAAGTTACTTCCACAAACCCATAGTCCAGAGGTGGACTACTCCCTCTTCATCATGGAGACGGTGGAGAAGTCGTTGGAGAAGATGGAGACCACCCGGCAGCGCCCCGCCGGAGTTTTCCCCCTCCAATCTGCAGCTCAGGTCTCTGTTTCGGTGTTTCTGTGTTTCTGCGGCGCTCCTTCCGAAGGGCGTCGGGGACTATTTTATAGTCGGTTTTAGGTCAAAATGGAGTCGGTGGAGGAAAGATCGACGGCAACGGAGCTCCGAGGCCCAAAAGGGGGGTCCCACGCGACCCATGTACCTAGCCGCGTGGGCCCACTCATCCTGGCCCTCGGGCCTCCGCTTGTTTGCTTCCTTCGCTCCCACGCTTTGTTCCTTCCAAAAACGGATGCTCGTAAATTTCCAGGTCATTTGGACGTCGTTTGGGTCCCTGAAACATTAAAATATGGAAAATAGGGTTTTCTGCCTGCGCAGGGTTAATTCCATAAAAATAGGAAACATATCAAATATTCCCAAAATCATTATAAAACAGTGATATAACCCGTATATGATGCAAATATGATTGGAATATAAGTAATATAGTGCAAAGTTCATGTATGCATTTTACATGCATCAACACTCTCTCTGCATCTACCATTTAGATTAAATTTGATTTGAACAAATTCCATTAGATCGCTTTATAGCATGATCATTATAAGTGTGTCTTGCCTCTAGCGAGACAATTATTCATATTTGTTAGTGACAAATCATTGTCCTACATATATGAGTGATATCTTTAATGATCATACACCGATCATGAATGGAATATTGTTATTTGAATCTAGATGGTAGTATCTCACACATTTATAACATTAATGCCAAAGATACAAACTTAATAATGACACCATATTATTATGGCACTAACTTTTTGAGTTATATGCATTAAGAAGCTCCATTCACATGGATCTCCAAGTCCTTAGATTTGATCTTTTGACACTTGCAAGATAACTAAGACACCGTTTTGGAAAACGAGCATTTAACTTGTTGAGAATCATACATATTGATGTGTGTGAATCAATGAAGTACATCAACGTGTAGTGGAAATCATTATTTAGTAAACTTTACCAATGATTGATTTAAGTAGATGTATGGGCATCTACTTAATGAAATGCTGGTCTGAAAATTTGATGAATTCAAATAAGTTCAGAAGTAAACTAGGAAAATAAACTCAACAAGATAATGAATTTCCTACAATACAGATCGAGGAAGCAATGATTTGAATTATGAGTTTGGCATATCATTGGAAGACTTGTGAAAAGAGTTCCACAAATTACGCCGTATGAAACACCACAATGTTATGGTGTGTTATAACGTCGTAATCACACGCTATTGGATTGTGTGTGATCAATAAAATCTCTTATCGAATTTTTGTGATCATTAGAGTCATATGGTAGGAACAAAACATTCACTTTAGATAATAGGGAAACCATCTAAATCCATGGAGGCAATACCATATGAGTCATGGCATGGCTTTTAGCCTAGATTGTCGTTTTGGTGTTTTAGAGTTTCGATACGATCAAACCTAAAACGGATAAATTCATCTTTTTAGTGTATCTAAAGAATCAGTTGGATATATGTCTCACGACAGAGGCAAAATCGTTGCCGAAATATACCTTACTAAAGAAATAGTTTCTTGTCCGAAGGTATAAGTGGGAAAGAAAGTAGAGCAAGACGAAGTTAATGAACTTTCTCTCCAGACATCAGAGTGGCACAACGTAAACCGTTCCGGTACCGTCCTCCACAACTGGAAAGAAGCTGATGATAACGATCATACTAAGATCGTAGGTGTATGAGAATGTGTTCCTCACTGTGTGGTACGACAATCTTGTTATGAACGTCATGTTGATGAAACATGACAAACCTACGAACTACGAAGAAGTGATGGTGAACCTAAGTCCGAGAAATGGCTATGAGCCATATATAATCCGAGATAAAATGCATGCACGATTACCAAGTAAAGACTTGGGTAAATCGTTGAGAGTAAATGGAATTTTATGACAAAATAGACACTGACAGAAAGGCAACCGTTTATTAGGATCGATTTGTCATAAAATAGTTTCAACAAATTCAAAAGTTGACCACAACGAGAATTTGTCTCAAGTGGCGATGCCTAATTAAGTCTATTTAGGATTATTTTAGCAATTACTGTAATTTTGAATTGAGAAATTAATAAATGGATAAAGAAGCCATGTTTCTTAATGGTAGCATTAAGAAAAGAGTTGTAACTAGTACAATGAGATGGTTTGTTGATCCTAAGGATGCTAGACATGTATGCAAACTTCAGTTGTCCATTCATGGGCTGAAATAAGCATTTCGGAGCTAGAATCTTCACTTTGATAATGTGATCAAAGGATTTTGGAGTCGTCCAAAATAGTTGAAGAAACATGCATTTATAAAGAAGTGAGTGGGAGCTAAGTAGCTTTTCTTGATCTTATATGTGAATGGCATATTTGAGTGGGAGCTAAAAGGAAATTTTCTTGTCTTATATGCGGAAGGCATATTTGAGTAGGAGCTAGGTGTCATTCCAAATTTTATATGTAACGACATATTGAGAATGATATAGTTCCTCTAGTAAAGTATAAATGATTATTTAAGTGATTAAATTTTCTATGAGTGAAGTTAAGAGTATTAGGCTTTAAATCTATAATTCGTATAGATCATAAGGGGCTTAATAACATTAGGTCGGAATATTTTTCTACGTTAAGATTCTGAAATGTTTCAGAATAGAACAAGTGAAGAAAGGTTCTTACTTGTATGACTAGGTAAAATATTAAGATTATCTTGGCATTTCAACGATAGTTATTGAAAGAAAAGGATGTCGGACATCCTCTATGCCTTAGTCATAGATTATATCATACTGAAAGCTTGACTTGATGTGACCCAAGTCCTTGGTTGAAGAACGGGTTCTAGAGTGATCGCTGGATGGATCAATGAACAAACGTTAAGTATATCCTTCAGTGTCTAAAAGAGAACCGAAGATATGTTTTCTGGTATAGGGTAAGAGTGTAAAGACAACTTGCCATAAAAGAGTTACGATGATGCATGTAACATCCCTAGCTTTTCAAAAAGCTGAAAAATCAGAAAAATTTAAAACTTTTGAAAACTATTATGTATTTTGCTTTGAAAAGAAAATTCATGCATACATTCATCATCATATAGCATTGGTTGCATTTGGATATTTCGAAAGTTGGAATAATAATTCCACCTGAAAACATATTTAAGAAAATATATTAGTAGAGCATTTATGCTCCAAAATTTTCTTTTGACTTTTATATATTGTTTTGTTAATGTTTGCTTGGCTTGATTATATTGGTTGAAATATATTTATTTTTGCAATTGCTTATCTTGTGGTATTTAAGTTTTACATAGGCCACCTTTGATTGTTTTAAAACCTATTTTTATTTTTGACATCAAGTGTCATATTGTTTAAAAAAAATAGTTTGGAAATCAAAATGATTTCTATTTGAAAAAGTGTGTTTGGTTGTGAATTGTTTGTTTGTATGGAAAATTATCCTATTACTTACCTATTCTCTATTTTCAAATTTATAGTTTTGCTTTAGAAAGAAAATATTTATTTGGATCTTAAAATAAGTTTTGAATTAAATATGTATTATCAAACCCCTTTTTAAACAAAACGAGTTTTAAGCAAATTATCTTTTGAGTGATATGTAATATTATTACTCATATTTTGCTTTGGTTTAAAATATAATTTCGAAAGGAATTTATAAAACCCTATAGGTTCAAATGACATTAATATGTCCAAAATTCATTTAAACACATTTCAAAATTTTAGTTTACAAAATGTGTTGGAATTTGTGTTTTGAAAGTGGCAAGACAAAGAGTGTGATTTTACAAAATTTTAGAAACTGGTTTGAGTCCATTTGAACATTTATTTTAAAAGATATCAAAGTTTTCATAAAATGAAGAAAGAACAAAAAAAAAGAGATTTCTAGCTAACTGGGCCAAGCCCAAATTCCCTCGCGCGAGCGCAGCAGATAGCATGGCCCAGCAGCAGCCCACTCCCTCTCCCCTCTCACTGACGTGTGGGCCCTCCTTGTCATCCCCTTCCGCCGTCCGTGTCGTGCACGCGAAGAACACCGAGAAAATCCCCAACTATCCGGAGCAAATCCAAACAGTTTTGAACGCGATCTTCCGAATCTCCGCCCCCATATAAACCACCCCCTCGACGTCCGTGCGCAGCCCCAAAAGCCCTAACCCTAGCTTCCTCCGCAACCATCAATTCCATGCCGAAGTTCCGCGGTCCAGCCGCCGTATTTGCTTAACTCCGGCGACGACGGTGAGCAACGCCGCCCCTTCTTGACATCTCTCGGACCCTCTCGTCAGGCGCGTCCTCCTGAGCCCTTGCTCGATTTATTTTCGCAGCCAAACGACCGGAGCGTGCTCGACCCGACGACCGCCGCCGCGGGAGCTGCTCCAGCGAGCAACCTGGGAAGGAGGAGAACGCGCCCGTGACCCTCGAGCCCTCCCTCCTATTCCATCCTTCCTTATTCTTCGTTCTGCATCTTTCTAAATTATCGCGGTATTTTATTTCACAGTGGAACGAGCTGTGCATCATCGTCCCGCCGACGCTGTCCGCTTCCTTGACTTCGGCGAAGGATCCCCGGCGAAGCAGACCACCCCCGCCACCCGAGACCACGCCATCGACTTCGCCTCGACGCTCTGCACCCAGTGGTACGACTCGCGCATCCCGAACCCCTCTCCTCCGTCGCATGCGTCCACGCCGGCCATGGCGCCGCCGCAGAATTTGCTCACCAGCGCAAGTCCGGCAGGTCGCGCCGCCTCCTTTTGGTCAATCCATCTTGCACCGTTAGATCTCGATCCAACGGCATAAATTAGTTCACTTACGCGAAGGGGTACCAGCGAATCACAGCGCGCCACGTCACAAAGTCGTCCGCGAAGCCGTCCACCCGCGTCCGCGTCCACGTCCGCGAAGACCCGCGAAGAGCTCCGCACCAATCAACACCCGACACGTCGCCCAGGGACTCCAGCGCAGAAGAAACTTCCGTTTTCCTTACTTTTAAGCCCCTGCGCTTCACGGATAGGTCCCTGCAAATTAGATTCGTTATTAATTTTTACTCCTTTATCCAAAATTTATGAAATTTATATTTTTGGAAAGCTAATAATATGTAGAAACTTTCTATATGCTTAATTTGAGGTTTGGACGAAATTAATTTAGATAAATTTTAAAAATGGTTTAATTGATATTTTGGCTATAATTTAATTCTAAAAATTGATAATTGAGCAAAATATTTTGCTATATTTTTGTTTGTATAAATAATGGCCGTAGCATTGCTCTGTATTTTTGTAGAAGTGTTTTTATGTGTTTTTGCATGTAAATTGTTTTTATTGCTTTTTAGGTGTTATTTTAATAAGTAAATTATATTAAAATTGTTCTCCACATTAATTTCGAATAGAAATTTTTGCTAAGTCATGATGATCTTGTTAGATGCAAAATAACTTAGAAATATTTCACCTCTCCCACAAAGGTGTTATTTCTTCCTTAGAAAAATTTTGAGTAATAAAATTTTGACAACACTTTTCCTTGGAAAATTTCCTTAGAAAATATTTGATAATTATTTTGACAACACTATTTCCCTTAGAAAATTTCAACATCTTAAAAGTGTTAAATCTTTCCTTAGAAAAATTTAGCATCTTGAAAACTTAGTGGTTTTAGAATATTTTCCTAAGTGTTATTTTTGACAAGTGTTTGTCCTTAGAAATTTTATCAACTATGGTTTTAAAAGTATTTTTCCTTAGAAAATACCAACACCTTATTTTATGAACTCTTACTTAGAAATTATTTTGACTTATTGTTGACCTCTTTGGTCCTTAGTTATTTTTGGAACATCTTGTTTGCTTGCATTTCCTTAGAGCTTTTACATAAGCATGGCATGCATAATTAAGTCCTTAGTATTATTTTATACTATCACATGACTTCCTCCTTAGAAATTTTGAGGATGATGCTAGCTCTTTTGACCCCTCTAGTTAAAAACACTAAGTTAGAAATTAGTAAAAACAATCAAGAACCAAAGAAGGACTTAGCCAAGAAGACAAGACTCGGGAACATCTCCAAAAAGAAAAGTACTTAGAAGAAATCAAGAGAAAGTTCATGAAGACCAACCAGCTACATTTTCTAAGTCTTTCTTTCCTTTCTCTCCTTTCTTCCTCCTTCTCTTAAACTTCATGGTGGCTAAGTTATATTCAAGATCAACCAGCTGCCAACATCATCAAGTCTTCAGAATCAACAAGTCCACAAATGCGCAATGAAGTCATCACATCAAGTAAAACTACAAGGAAGCAAAGAGAAGAATTTTAGAAGACCAACTACTTCTTTTCTTTCTATCTCCTTTCTATTTTTGTCTCACTTTGGACATAGGCCAAGTCCTCGGTGTTTAAGACTAAGTTCATAGAGTGCTATTTGAAGATCAATGAAGCTGCAAAGGAGTTGAAGATTATTTGAAGACCAAACTTGTGAAGACTTAGAGTAGCTTTACAACCTTCAAGTGATGGTTTTATCAAATTTACTTTACTCTACCTTGACCTTGCCTTAGCTGAATGGGATAATGTTATTTTGTTGTCTTTCCCTTATTTTGTTTGCATGTCTTTCATACCACATTTCTCTGTGTCATCCTGCATCACATGCATATCATATTTTTTCTAAGTGTTGCAGTTATGATTGTATGTTTATTTGTGATTTGTTTGACTTGTTAGAAATTCCGGAGAGAGGCGAAGGTGGTTGCAACTGCTACACCTGTTCTTCTGTTTGCCAAGGCAAGTGGCACACCCCCATAAATTTCCTAAGTATTTTTCTATGCATGACTTAGTGTATTTCCTTATATGCATGTGTAGGATAGTATTGCTATGCTAAAACTACTATCTCCTTTACACTAGTTGTGTCTAGAATCCTATTGATAACTTGTAGAATTATTGATGCTATGCAAAAGTGTTTTATTGAAAGTTAAATTCTACTAAGTTAATTTATCACCTGGGTGGATTTGGGCTTGCATGGCTGTCAGAGTTGAGTGTTTATTCACTTGTGGATTGTCACCCAGGATTAAAGGGACCAATGTTTCTCTAAGTGAAGTTGCTTACCGTGCAGCCATTAGTCAAATGGGCTCTGGCTAGATGGATTAAGTTGCGTGGACTCCTCCCGGCTTGACAAGCAGATGTAGTGGATGTAGGAGGGAACGGGTCAAGCCGGTATGGGATGGGAATATGCTTCTGAAAAGTCTCGTCTCAACTCTCTCCTTTTCCTTAGCACAAATTGAGTGCTTGAGGATAGTTTGGGTTTGTTGGGTCTAATGGTGAAAGTGCACAACCTCTGCAGAGTTAAAACTAAGTACTTAGCCATGTCCCCGGTTACGGACAATTGAAGCAGCTAATCAAGGATGGCAACGGAGGCTCCCAACATCTTATTTCTCTAAGTAAAATTTTGATGGGTGAACAAGGGTAGACGAGACCATGGATTTCATGCCATGTCTCAAATTTGAGGAAAATGTTTTACAAAGTGTTAGGCAAAATTGGCTTTTATGCAAAATAGCCTTGAACTCCACCAGCCAAATATGCATATAGGCTATAGAGTTATTCCAATAAGTGTCCACATAGTGTCACTTGCCAGATCCATTCTTAATGGTATCTGACCCACTCTGTTGCAAAATTTTATTTGTTGCAGATTGTTCTGACGACGAGTGAGTTTCGTTAAGGGTTTCGAGTCTGCAACCAACATGTTTTTCGCCTGTGGCACATGATGATGATGGAGACTCCATGAAGATTATTATTTCCGCTGCTTTACTCTTTCAAAGCTAGCTTCGTGCTATGCAATTTGTAAAGGATATTTTTTTTAAGTCTGGATCATTCGTGTAATAATTGATACAATGTTGTGATAGTCATCTTAAACTGTGTGTGCAAATGAAACGATCCAGGGGTTTGCACTATACACAGGTACCTTGCCATTTTCTAAGTGCAGGTACGCTACAGATGGTATCAGAGCACTGTGTTGCCTGTAGGTTCGAAACCCTAAGTCTGGTTAGAAATAAGAAAGCCCATAGGACAAAATTTATTTGCTCTTTGTGTAATTTTTTTTTTATATCATTCTTGTAACTTCTTAACTATTCGTGTTCTAAATGCCTTCTCTTATTTATAGATGTCCCGCCTCCTGGAATCACTCAAGAAAGGTCCAACAATGACCATGACCTTGGAATGTGAGACTGAGTTTCCAAAAGCTTTGAAGGACCTCATGTTGAGCATGGGACTTGAAGGAGCAGCAGTCTACAAAGGTTTTCCTTTCATGGGTGAAGGCCAAGAGTACTGGTGGTGCAACTCCATCTATACAAGAACAAAGATGATGACCACAAGACCGAAGGTTACTGCATGTTCACAAACCCAATAATTCGAACATCATTCTTTGATTCAGCCAGAAGTGCAGCTTGGGAGGCCATCGAACACCTTGGAAGAAGACTTCGATTCAGACTCCACAACACCCAGAAGTACATTGATGAACCGAAGGAAATAGAGGAAGAACTCGATGCATTCAAGAAGAAGATAGAATAGAACCCCTTATATTTTAGAATAAAGAAACCATGTTGATGTATTGACCTATCAAACTTGTGGTATGGCAGTATTATCAAATTGTTTCCCCATATCCTAGGTGTACTTCGATCCAAAAACGACTAGTTTGGTTATCTCAAAAGTTTGTGCGTTGTTATCATGTGTGGTTGTTTGTGTCAAATTGCTTGTATGGGTAGGAATATTTCTCTTAGATCTGTCTATTTTTACTCATCTATGCTAAACCTAAACAGATGCCTTGCCAAAGTATCAACAATGATGAGAGGACAAATGCAATGCAACTATTAGAAGCTCAGAGTCAGTTGATGCAACTCATGGTCCAAAATCAAGTCAACAACTGCAACAAAGAGTTACCCCAAGGGATGCAACAACTGTTGGATAATCAGACCCACATTGTGCAGCTGATGCGTCACCACATGGCCAACAGTAACACCAAAACACCACAGATTGACATAGGTAACACGAAATTCAAAGGAAGTGTTTTGAGAAAACGTCAAGCCTGCCAGGCGTGTGGAGAAATAGGACACACATCCAAGGAATGTCATGATGAGTGGCCCCATGGTGTCTCTCTCCAAGACGGATGTCCCACAACCCTAGTTACTTGCTTTTTGTGTGAGGCAACAAACCACATCCCATCACAATGTCAACTCTATTCCATAGTGCAGCAAGCTAGGCAGCAAATACAAGAGGGATGCAACATACTATCAGGAAGACCTTGGAAGTAGAAGAATCAGAGAAGAAACTCCAGAACCCCCACAAGAGAGACATTAGTCAAGTGATGTGCTTCAAATGCAAGAACACAGGGCACTATGCCAATAACTGCCCCGAGAAGATGAATGAAGCCAGACTCAGAACTCACCCCCACACTTCGAAGGTCACCACTAAATGTTGTTACTCATGTGAGGAGGAAGGTCATTTCTCTCGAGATTGCCCCATTAAGCGAACCAGATCGTCAGCCTTTGTGATAGAATATGATAAACAAGAGATAGAGGACCTTTTAGCACTACAAAGACCTAAAAAGAACAGAAAGCGGAGTTACATTAAACATCTTTCTGAGCCTTCATTCAAAAGGTACATTACTCCTGATGTGAACCATGTTCACAAATATGAGAATCACCATGGTGAAGGAAGTCACCTCAAGCAGCTTGATCACAACGGTGGACTCAAAGGAAGCAATGGAGACCACAAGGGAAATGGACATGCTGGTAACAATAACAATGGACAACACCGCCCAAATCCTGAACTCAAGAAAGATATCAGCCACATCACCTGTTATAAGTGCAGGAATAAGGGACATTACTCAAATGAATGCCCCGAGAAGAAGGCAGAAGAAGCCACCAAGTAAAATCCTTTTGACAAAGGATATGTGAACCACATCAACGTGGAAGAAGTAAATGGTACGTTCTGAAAGTTTTCCCTACCCACAAAAATACTTTTAAGGGTGGTGTCGGAGAATGACTCCCACGAAACAGGGGCAGTCACACTCGCGAAGAGAGTTCGTGTAAGGGGCTGAACGCGACGTCAATCAACCCTCATCCGGCGCGGCGACGCTGCTCGTCGTGCCTGAGGAGGGACATCACGGCAGAGAGAGACACGGCGCGTACCCAGGTTCACGGCCCTCTTGTGGAGGTAAAACCGCTACGTCCTGCCTGTCTGTATTGCTGCTTGTAGAGGTTACAGTACAGCGTGCTTGCCGAACAGTTGTGGCAATGGCGCGTACAAGGGGAGGGAAACTACTGTCTTCTTCTCCCTTGCGCGCAAGTAGCTAGACCAGGAGTAAAATGTGTTCGATCCCCTCTTAGGGTGGTGCACCAGCTCCTTTTATAGCGCCCCGGGCCTCCTCCCTGTCCTTGTGCAGCGGAGGGCTACCACATGGCGACAACGGTCGGGAGCACGGTGCACCGCTGCTTGGGCGTCCATGAGCGCGGTCCATGGGCACAAAAGCTGAGGCCGCAGCAGAGAGGCCGCCGTCCATCCAGGACGGCCAGCTGCCGCCGCAGAGGAGCGGGGGAGTCCCCACGGTGACGTCGCGTTTGGCGCGTAGCGCCGGCCTGCTCCCTTATCACCAAAGAGGAAAGCTTGGTGGTCTGCGCCGTTGCCCCTGCTTTGTTGACTCCTTTATCACCAAAGTGGGACTGTAGCTCCGTCGTCACTCTGCGCAGAGGCGCGGTCACTCTGCGGCCACTGCGGAAGCCATGTGCGCTCCGCAGAGCTTGCTTTACAGTGAAGGAACCCTCGCGTGGGCGGGAACGCCCTGTGGAGGATTCTGCGTTGACTTCCCTTCAGGGAAAACTTCCTTGGAGAGGAGGCAGCGGAGTAGAGGCTCCACAGGCCCTAGCTGCCTCCTCAGGCCTCCGCGAGGCGATTCTGCCCCGCGGGCACTCCAGGCTTGCAGGCCTGGTCCTTAGCGAGATTCACTCGCCGAGTGTTGAGGGTTATAGAGGCCTGGCCCAGTACACCCTGGTTCTTACTGGGCTGACAGTAGCCCCCGGGCCCATGACGGGCACGACGCGGTCCAGGGGGCGCAGGCGAAGCGTCATGGGCCCAAAGTGTCCGGCCGGCCCGAGACACGTGGCGAGCGGTTGGTGCGTCTCGGCTTCTCCGGAGGAGGTGGGCGTCGTGGTGGGACCCACGACGCCTCGGAAACCGCCTGAGGTGATATAAAGGCTGCCGCGGCTGTGCCGGCAGCAGTTCCGCCGCATTTACGCCTTTCCTTCTCGCATACACCTCCGGTGCTCCACTACTCCGGCGATTTCCGTTCTTCTCCGAGCTCTTCCGCCGCCCTTCCTTCGCGAGCCATGGGCCCCAAGAAAGGCAAGGCGGCGATGGTGGAGGCCTCCGCTGAAGCGCAGCGGGAGGAGGAGCTTGCGCCGGCTCTCATCGGCACTCGCGTCTCCACAGCGGAGGCGCTGGATAGGCTGAAGGTCCTCGTCGCCGGGAGGAATAATGAGCATGGCGCCAGCGGCGTCAAGGCGGCGCGCTTCGGCAAGCTGGCGGCGGGGTGGTACCCCATTTTCGTCCACACGCTGTTCGCTGGCTTGGTGCCGCCGTTCTCTCCCTTCCTTGCGGAGGTGCTGGCTTTCTATCAGATCCAGCTCCTGCACCTCCACCCGAACTCCATCCTGATTCTCGCCATCTTCGCCTATCTCTGCGAGGCGTATCTGGGAGTGATGCCCTCCGTGGCCTTCTTCCGGAGCTTCTACGCGCTCCGCAACACGGCGCCCGGCGAGCGGTCTGGGTGCGTGTCTTTCCGCATCGCAGACGGGATGGGCGCCGTCTACATCCCCATGTCGTGGGATGGCGACAAGGCCGTTACGAGGGTGACGAAGAAGGTGGAGGACTTCCGCCAGAAGTGGGTCCTCGTCGACGCCAAGGAGCGGAATGCCTTCTTCGATGAGCCTGAGGCGCCGCCGCTGAAGAACTCAAATTGGTCCAGCGAGAAGCTCCAGCACCAGAAGATTGCCCACTTGGTCTCGCGCATGAAGCTCGTCCGCGAGGCTGGCCTCACGGGGCAGATGGTCGCTGAGGACTTCGTGAGGCGGCGCATCGCTCCCCTCCAGGCGCACACGAAGCCGGTGTGGATGTACTCCGGCCCGGCAGATCCAATGCGCTTGCACCTCAGCGCCCACGCGCCAGACGACGTCGCCTCCATCTTAGGCACGCTCTTCATCGCCCCGGAGATCCCTGTTCCGGGCACTGAGCACCTGAGGCCCCTCCACCAGCTCACTCCAAAGAAGCGCCTCGCAGTTCTGGAGATGATGCCGACGTTCACGCCAGAGGGCTTGGAGGGAGAAGAGGCGAAGGGGGCTGCGGCGCCTGTGGTGGAGGAAGACTTGTTTGGCGAGTCCTCTGCTGCTTCAGACGCCGAAGCTGACGCCGCCCCGGAGGAGTCAACCCCTCGTTAGGGGAGGCGAGCTCTTCAAAGCAGGCGGCCCCTGAGGAGGAGATCCTGGAGGTATCGTCCGATGTGGACGAGGATTTTGTGGTGGCCCCGTCACGACGGGCCACAGAAGAAGAAGACGAAGACGGGACGATAGCGGCCCGGAGGCCGCGGCAAAGCGGTGCGAGCCCCGCACCAAGGCCATCCACGACCGGGCCGCCAGAAGCCTGGAGAGCACTCCTCTCAAGAGGAAAGCTGGGCGGCCCCTGAGGAGCCCAGCGCTGGAGCCTCAACAGGCCTGCGGCGCTCGCCAACAAGGTGTGGGTGGACACCCGCGCCAAGTCATCTGGGTGAGTACTGCTTCTTCTTGACTCGTTCTTGCTTATCGAGAGTTCTTGCCTTTCTCGAGGATCTCACTGTCTTGATTATCAGGGGTCTGGTTCATGCGAAGCGCCGCCGACTCCGCAAGGCTGCGGACGTGCGGCGCGACGCTACGACCGTTGTTGAGGGGCCTACAGCGCCCCTTGGAGAGAGACTGAGGAGCCCGTGGTGACAGTCACCACGGGCCCGGCTGTTGACGAGGCCATGAGGCCTGTGGGGAGACGCCCCTTGAAGAAGCAACTGCCTCGCCACCTCCTGCCGAGAGTCAGTTTGAGGAGGCGGCGAAGATCCGTCGCCGCCGCGCCCTGATGCTCCACTGGAGCCCCCAGAGACACCCGCCGTGGAGACGGCGGGGACCAGCACACAGACGCCGGGAGGCGCCGACGTCGAGATGGAGGAGGGAACTCCTCCGCCGCCCCCTCCAAATTCCGAGCCTGAGGGGAGGCCACTTCTTCTGAGGCCGCAGCAGGCGAGGCTGCGGTTGAGCCACTGGTGGCTAGGCCTCCCTCGCCAGCCCCCGCGGCCCACGAGGAGGTCGTCGTGGAGAACAACGACGCACAAGACGGTGGGGGCCCGCTCCTGTGGCCCCGTGCTGACCCTGGTCCAAGCACTGTGCTTTCTGCACCAGAGGCTGGCGCTGGGGCGGAGGACGTTGCGCCACGTGAGGGCTCTTGGGCCTTGGTCTTGAGCGACCGGAGCCGGAGCGGCGCGAGCCGCCAAGCTGCCCTCCGTTTGGTGAGGGGCACCCTAGACGGGCTAGAGACCCAACTTGCCCTTGAGGAGGCGGAGCTTGGCAGGAGGTATGACGCCCTTGCTGCTGACTGGGCCCGCTTCTTCGAAGTCAGGCGGCGGAGTGGCCCTGACGACCAAGCTCTTCAGGCGCAGCGCGACGAGGCGACGCGGCAGGCCCAGGAGATCCGCGAGAACGCGGAGCGCGAGGCGCAAGAGGCCTTGGCGCCGGTCCAGGCGGAGCGCAAGGCGGCTGTGGCGGAGCGCCAGGCTGCAGCCTCCGACCGAGCGGCTATCGAGACCTCCCTCGCCGACCAGCGCAAGGAGCTGGCCAGCCGCGAGGAGAAGATAATTTCTGAAGCTGAGGTGGTGAGGAAGTCTCTGGAGCAGCATCGTCTGTCGCTGGAGGCTCGCGAGCAGGCCATGACGACACGCGAAGCTGAGGTGCTCAAGCGTGAGGAGAAACTGGAGCAGGCGGAAACTGACATGAACAGAGACGTGAGGCCTTGGAGTCCCGCGAGAGCAGCTTGGCTGAGGCCATGGGCAAGCACGACAAGGAGGTGGAGCGGCACCGGGAGCTTGTGGAGAAGCCAACCAAAAGCTTGCCGAGAAGAAAAAGGAGGCAGAGGCGGAGGCCCTCACCAAGCAAAAAGAGTACCGCACTGCTGTCACACAGGCCGTCTCCCGGGAGTATGCTGGGAAGTTCAAGAAGCAGGAGGACGGCTTCCAGAAAAAGCGCAGAGAGCTCGGCAAGCGCATTCGCCAGCTGGAGGAGTGGAACGCCAACTTGAAATCCTCGCTGAAGCGCGCCAAGGACGCTAATCTCCGCACGGAGCAGGCCCTCGAGCGCTCGGAGCAGGACCTCACAGCCCTGATGGCAGACATGCAGGAGCTGAATGCGCAGGTGGCCCCTGTTGTGGAGAGGGTCGAGGAGGCTGAGCAGAGCGCGGTGGCGGCACGGGTCTTGACGCAGCAGCGGGAGCGTATGTTCCGATCTTTGGTGACGCGCGGGAACGCTCTTGCTGCGAAGCTGGGGGTGGATGCTCCTGCCGTCCCCGTCCACGGGAACGCCGACGTTGCCACGTATCTGACCTACTTCGACCAGCTCTTCTCCGTCCTTGAGGGCCCTGTGGCGGAACTCGACGATGTTGTCGACGAGGAGTGCCGCAAGCTCCTGCTGGTGGCGGTCGAGCGCGTCTTCGTCAACCTCAAGCGCCTATATCCATGCTTCGACTTCGAGTCCGTGACCGAGCCCATGGGGATGCTCAGACGAGACGCGCCTCTTCAACTCGCTGCGGGAGGAGATCAACGACTATGTCAACCGCTTCAAGAGGGTCGCTGAAGAGCCGGCCTCTGGCGAGGAGGAAGACGTCGAGGAGGAAGGCGCGGGGAAGATGACGCTGAGGAGGATGAGGCCGCCAAGACTTCTGCTTAAGCTGCTCCTGCCACAAGTCGCGCCTGAGGCGCAAGTTATCTTTGTTTAAAGACTTTGTTTCATTTGTGATGGTCTGTAAAACACTTTATTGTGCTGCAATGTGCGTGTGCCCCTCGACGGGCATTTTATCCCTATTCCATGCCTTTTTCGCTTTACGTCGTCAGGACCCGTCTCTTAGCGCTATGACTCCGCCACTACGGTATGCCAGAGCAATGACTCAGCAAGGCCGGGGGGTGTTTAAGGCTTAGAGAGGTAAGAGCTCTCGAGTCGCGATGCTCGAGGGCTCCCCTTTGACGCTCAAGCAGTCCATGAAATGCGAGGAGAAAATACCCGCCCGAGGGACGGAAGTTGCTCGTGAGAGGAAAAACACAACGCCTGAGGTGTAAGCGCAGGACTTAGCTTAGCGAGGTTCTGCCTCGTGGAGGGCGTTGATTTCCCTGAAGATGTGCTTCCCTCTTTGGGTCTGGAGCGTGACTCCACGAGCCTTGGGGGGACTCTTGTTCCCTGTGTAGGTTAGAGGTGGAACCAAAGCAAACATGGTAGAGAAACTCATGCGCGCTTATAGGTTTCCTCATGGGTGCCTCGCGAGGAGAGTAAGTACCAAAGGTCCTTAGGTGAGGTGGCAGGTTTGGGAGCAAGCCCCTGGGCCAGAGCTCTTTGGTGAGGTAACAGGCGTGAGAGCGTGCTCACGTGTTAGAGCTCGGATCCTTTTGGGTTTTGCGGTGCTGCTGGGATGCTCCCGAGGCACAGTCACCGTACTCAGCCCCCGCTCGCGAGGTGCGCAAGGGGAAAGATATGAGCGCGAATGAAAACACAGAGTAATGAGAACTAAAACTCACCCCCAAAATATTACATAGCGGCGCCGCAGCGCAATGTTTCACTAGGAAACGAATTGGTTCGTTACACTTGGGCTTGCCAAGATAAAGTTTCCATGTCGAGGCATGGGGACCACATTCAGTGGCTGAGACTCTTCACGGCCTGCGGCGGCACGTTACAGGAAGAGCTCAGAGGGACTGGCCCTCAGAGAGAGAAGCTTTTGTGAAGCTTGGAGGTGAAGCTGTGCGCTTTCCTCTAGAGACAAAAAATGCCTGGTGTGATAGAGATCACGGGTAGAACTTGCGTAGATGCGCGATGTTCCAAGGGTTCTTGACCGGGATGCCGTCCTCCGTCTCGAGGCGCACCGCGCCAGGTCTGGCGACATGCGCGACCCTGTAGGGGCCTTCCCACATGGGCGAGAGCTTGTGGAGACCTTCCCTGGAGAGGATCCTCCTGAGGACAAGGTCGCCTGTCTCGAGAGTGCGCGGACGTATGTGGCGGCTGTGGTAGCGTCGCAGGTCTTGCTGGTATTTTGCCGCTCTGAGGGCGGCTCGGCGGCGCAACCCGTCGAGGAACAGCAGGTCGTCGTTGTGGAGGTCTTCTTGATTGTCCTCATTGAAGGCAAGGACCCTTGCGGACCCGTGCTTGATCTCTGTGGGGAGGACTGCTTCGGCTCCATACACCAGGGCGAATGGCGTCTCACCAGTGGGTTTGTAGGGTTCGTGCGGATGGACCAGAGCACGGAGGGGAGCTCATCGATCCAGCCCTTGCCGTAGCCCTTGAGGCGGTTGAAACTTCTCGTCTTGAGGCCCTTGAGGACCTCAGCATTTGCTCGCTCGGCTTGACCATTGCTCTGTGGGTGAGCTACCGAGGCGAAACAGAGCTTGGTGCCGAGGCTCTCGCAGTAAGCCCTGAAGATGCCGCTGGTGAACTGTGAGCCATTGTCGGTGATGATGCGGTTTGGCACACCAAAGCGGCAGACCAGGCCTCTGATGAACTTCACGGCTGCCCTGGCAGGGATGGTGCGCACCGCTTCAACCTCTGCCCATTTGGTGAACTTGTCAACAGCCACGAAGAGGAAACGGTAGCCCCCTTGCGATCTCGGGAAGGGTCCCAAGATGTCCAGCCCCCAGACCGCGAACGGCCAGGAGAGCGGGATGGTCTGGAGTCCCAGTGCAGGCTGATGGACTTGCTTGGCGTGGAACTGGCATGCATCGCAAGACTGAACGATGGTGACGGCATCTTGAAGCACTTGAGGCCAGTAGAAACCGCTCCTGAAGACCTTGCCGGCGAGGGTGCGCGCGCAGGAATGGTGGCCGCACTCTCCACTGTGTATGTCCCTGAGGAGCATGCGTCCTTCCTCAGGAGGCACACACTTGAGGGCAATGCCATTTGGGCGCTTGCGGTATAGGTCTCCCTCAGGATGTAATAGGATTTCGCTTGTCGAGCGACTCGTTCTGCCTCTGCGTCTTCCTCGGGAAGGACTCCTTTTAGCAAGTAGTCCTTGAGCTCGTCAACCCAGCCTGTTTCTTGGTGCACCATGGTTAGCATCAGACGCTCCCCTGAGGATGGGCCACAGTTGGGTGCGCCACCTGTGGGAGGTGGTGGGAGTACTTCGTCTGTGCTTGTAGCTGGTGCTTGCAGCGGCTGCTTTATGGATGCCTTGGAGAGCCTCTCTTCAAAGACACCTGCGGGCTGGGCCTCCCTTCGCGATGCGCGCTTGGCGATGTCATCTGCTTCCTGGTTCTCCTTGCGCGGGATGTGCATGAGCTCCATGCCCCTGAAGTGCTTCTCGAGCTTGCGGACCTCTTCAAGGTAGGCAGCCATATGGCTGTCTTTAGGGGTGTAGCTCTTGTTGGAGAAGTTGACCAGGAGCTGGGAGTCGCCTTTGATGAGTAGGTGCTTGACACCGAGGGCAATGGCAGCTCTGAGCCCGGCGAGGAGGCCTTCATATTCAGCGATGTTGTTGGAGATCTTGTCCATCGTGAAGCACAACTGGACGGCATAGTGGAGCTTGTCGCCTTTAGGCGAGGTCAGGACAACGCCAGCGCCTCCGTTGCGGCAGGAGAAAGCTCCATCGAAGTGCATGGTCCAGTGGCTTGGCGTCGTATCTCCAGGCGGTATAGTTTCTGCTTCAGGAGGCTCTTCAGGAGTTGGGTCTGTCCATTCGGCGACAAATCTGCCAGTGCTCTTCCTTTGATGACCCTTGTGGTGTCAAAACGCAAGTTGAAAGGCTGCAGCTCGATGTTCCACCCTGCTACGCGATCAGTGGCGTTGGGGTTGCGCAGGATTTGCTCCAGGGGAATGATGTGACCACCGTGACAGGGTGGCCCTGGAAGTAGTGGCGCAGCTTTCTGGAGGCGATGAGCAGGGCGAGAAGGAGCTTCTGCTGCGTAGGGTACCGCTCGCGAGCATCTCTTAGCACAGTACTGACATAGTAGACTGGATGCTCGACAAGGGTTGTGGAGGGTGACGCAGCGTTGGCTCCCTCGAGGGACTCCTCAGGCCCTTTGGCGAGGTTTCCTTGTGGAGGAGTCTCAGCAGGGGTGCCTGAAGTAGGCTCGACAGCTGGCTGTGGGTCTGGCTCTGGGCCTGGAGGGACTTTTTCCTTGTCGGGAGGCTCTGGACTTGGAGTGGCTGCACTTTTCTTGGGGAGGACTGGCTCTTCTCTTTCGACCACCAGGACGGCGCTTGCGGTTTGTGGAGTGGCTGCAAGGTACAGCTTTAGATGCTCGCCCGTCCTGGGGGCTACCATAACTGGTGCGCTAGCCAAGTACTTCTTCAAGTCCTCAAATGCCTTGTCTGCCTCTGGAGTCCACTTGAAGGTGCCGGACTTCTTCATGATCTTGAAAAATGGCAGGGCCCTCTCGCCAAACTTGGAGATGAAGCGGCCCAAGCTGGCCATGCACCCAGCTAGGCGCTGCATGTCCTTGAGGCGGCGGGTGGCTGCATTTCTTCTATGGCCTTGATCTTGTCAGGGTTTGCTTCTATGCCGCGATGGGACACGAGGAACCCGAGGAGTTTGCCTGAAGGTACCCCGAAGACGCACTTGGCGGGGTTTAGCTTGATGTTCACCTTGCGCAGGCTGGCGAAGGTCTCCTCGAGGTCCTTCAAGAGAGTGTCTCCCTCGCGAGACTTGACTACGATGTCGTCAACATATGCCTCTGCATTTCTTCCCATCTGAGCCCCCAGGGCGATCCTCATGAGCCTCTGGAAGGTGGCGCCGGCGTTCTTCAACCCGAAGGGCATGCAAGTGTAGCAATACACGCCACAGGGGGTGAGGAACGCTGTTTTCTCCTCGTCCTCTTTAGCCATTTTGATCTGGTGGTAGCCTGAGAAGGCGTCCAGAAAACAGAGGAGATCACAGCCGGCTGTGGAGTCCACGATCTGATCAATCCTTGGCATGGGGTATGGGTCCTTGGGGCAGGCTTTATTTACATCAGTGTAATCGATGCAGAGCCGGCCTCCCCCATTGGGTTTTGGGACAACCACGCCATTAGAGACCCAGGTGGGGTGGGCAACTTCTCGAATAATGTCTGCTGCTTTTAGCTTTTCTACTTCTTTGATGATGAAGGCTTGCTTCTCAGGGGCTTGTTTCCGTGCCTTCTGCTTGACGGGGCGTGCGTTTGGACACACAGCTAAGTGGTGCTCGATCACCTCCCTTGGTACGCCGGACATTTCTGACGGAGTCCATGCGAACATGTCAGAATTTGCCCGAAGGAAGGCGACGAGCGCGCTTTCCTATTTGGGAGGTAAGCCAGCGCCTATGGTGACGCTAGCCCCCGAGCCCTCAGCCCCCGAATCGCTGGTGCTCAGCGACACCTTCTTTGTAGCGCCTGCTCCTGAGAGAACAGCTGCTTCTTCTTCTTGGGCCTCGCGAGGGGCTCCAGGTCTTCGTCAGCAGGGAACGCCATGGCAGCAGCTTTGTAGGCGAGCTCGACAGCGCGTGTAGCGTCCTGTACGTGACCATGGATGGTGATGGTGCCGCCGCTGCCAGGGATCTTGACCATGTTGTAGGCGTGATGCGTGACGGCCATGAACTTCGCGAGGGCGGGGTAGCCGAGGATGGCGTTGTAGGGCAGGCCAATGTGCGCAACGTCGAAGTCGATGAGCTCGGTGCGATAGTTTTGCTGCGTGCCAAAGGTGACTGCAAGCCTCACTTGCCCCAGAGGCGAGATTGAGCCGCTGGTGACCCCTGTGAAGGGCCTGGAGGGCATAAGCCACTCGTAGGGCACTTGAAGCGTCTCAAAGGTCTCGACAGAGATGACGTTCAGGCCTGCACCCCCATCAATGAGCGTTTTGCCGACGGCGATATTGTTGATGGTGGGGGTGCACACCAGCGGGAGGGTGCCTACAGTCTTGGTGGACTTGGGGTGGTCCTTGGCGTCGAAGCGATGGTGTACTGAGACCACTTGAGGGGACGCGATGTCTCCACCCCGGGCAGCGCTGCGTTGAGCTCGCGGGCGAACTGCTTGAACTGATTGTTGGACTTGGGCGCCTGAGCCCCGCCGAGGATGCACGCCATGGCGCCTCTAGGGGCCTGGTAGCCCCCAGGCTCCTCGTCAGGGAGTTGTTGTTCTTCTCAGCGGCGTTGGCCTGAGTCCCTTGAGGCTTCTGGTAGCCACCTTTGCGTCCGCCCTTGCGGTAGTTACGGCCTCTGCCGCGACCACCGCTGCCTTCTTCCTGCTCGCGCTTCTTGCTCAGTTGCTTGAGGTCGTAACAGTTCTCTGTCGCGTGGCCGCGCCTGTTGTGGTAGATGCAGAAGGGACGGTTGTCGATCTTCTTCTCGCCATCCTCTGCAGAGTCCTCTCGAGCGTGCTTAGCGCCGGGCTCAGCAGCCAGCACAGCAGTAGGCTTGCGCTTGGTCTCGTCACGCTTCTTGTGGGCCTTGGATCCCTCTGGGGGTCATCTGCAGAGGCCACCTTGGTGAAGAGGAGACCCTCTTCAGCCTTGGCACACTTGTCTGCGATGTCGAAGAGCTTCACGACAGAGGAGAGGGTATCGTGAATGCCGAGCTTCTCAAGCATCCTGCGGTTGGTGACGCCCTCTCTGAAGGCAGCAATGACGTGCGAGTCAGGGATGTTGGGGATTTTGTTGCGGACTTGGCTGAAGCGCTGGATGTACTTGCGGAGAGTCTCGCCAGACTTCTGGCGTACGGCGCGCAGGTCGTTGTAGGTGAGGGCGCGCTCGTACGTGCCCTTGAAGTTCGCAACGAACTGCTTGCAGAGGTCCTCCCAGGAGTCGATGGAGTCCTCAGGGAGGTTCAGGAGCCACGACAGGGCAGAGTCCCTGAGGGCGTGCGAGAACCAGTTCGCCATGACCTTGTCGTCTCCTCCCGCAGCTTGGATGGAGGTGGTGTAGAGCTGCAGGAACTCGATGGGGTTGTTCGTGCCATCGTAGCCCTTGGGGAGGTCTGGCCTGAACTTCTGCGGCCAGACGACGCGGCGCAGGTTGCGGGTGAAGGCCGTGCAGCCTGTGGCGTACGTGGCCACACCGCCCTGGAGAGCTCTGCGGTTTTGGCGCCCGGCCTGGCCAATTTCCTCGACGATGCGCTTCTGGAGGTCCCGCTGGCGCTCCATCTCCACCCGCGCGTCCGGCGGCGTCCGCTGCACGATTTGACAATCATGCGGCGAGGACGCGTGAGAGGCGGCTTTGTTTGCCGCAGCCGGAGGTGGTCCTGGCGGAGGCGGAGGCGCTCCATGCGCGGCGGTGCCTGCGCGCCCGGAGTTGTGGTGCACCAGGGAGCGCGAAGGTGCTGGAACCGCGCGCGGCGCAGCCGCGATGTCGACGAGGTGCTGGAGACGGCCAAGCCAGTTGTCGTGCGCCTCGGCGGTGGGGCGGTAGCGGAAGAGCTCTGCTGCCATGAGCAGCGCAGTGTTTGGGCTGGGCGCCGGGCGTCCAAGCGTGGACGCGCTTTGGCGCCGAGATGGATGCGAGGACTCAGCGTCCTCGCTGTGCTCGTGGTCGACGTCTTCGTCGTAGCGGTCGTCCTCATCCTCGGGGTGCTCCACGCGTGGCTCCGCAGTAGTGCGCCCCGAAGCGCGGTTGGTGCGCGGACGGCCGCGTGGCCTGGCGGCGTGGACGACGGGCTCGGTCTCAGCTCGGCCTGACGCGCGCCGGTTGGCGCGAGCAGCGCGAGTGTCCGCCATGGCGTTGAGGTCGATGGAGGTTGAATGCGCGCCTCAGCCCCCTACCTGGCGCGCCAATTGTCGGAGAATGACTCCCACGAAACAGGGGCAGTCACACTCGCGAAGAGAGTTCGTGTAAGGGGCTGAACACGACGTCAATCAACCCTCATCCGGCGCGGCGACGCTGCTCGTCGTGCCTGAGGAGGGACATCACGGCAGAGAGAGACACGGCGCGTACCCAGGTTCACGGCCCTCTTGTGGAGGTAAAACCGCTACGTCCTGCCTGTCTGTATTGCTGCTTGTAGAGGTTACAGTACAGCGTGCTTGCCGAGGCACAGTTGTGGCAATGGCGCGTACAAGGGGAGGGAAACTACTGTCTTCTTCTCCCTTGCGCGCAAGTAGCTAGACTAGGAGTAAAATGTGTTCGATCCCCTCTTAGGGTGGTGCACCAGCTCCTTTTATAGCGCCCCGGGCCTCCTCCCTGTCCTTGTGCAGCGGAGGGCTACCACATGGCGACAACGGTCGGGAGCACGGTGCACCGCTGCTTGGGCGTCCATGAGCGCGGTCCATGGGCACAAAAGCTGAGGCCGCAGCAGAGAGGCCGCCGTCCATCCAGGACGGCCAGCTGCCGCCGCAGAGGAGCGGGGGAGTCCCCACGGTGACGTCGCGTTTGGCGCGTAGCGCCGGCCTGCTCCCTTATCACCAAAGAGGAAAGCTTGGTGGTCTGCGCCGTTGCCCCTGCTTTGTTGACTCCTTTATCACCAAAGTGGGACTGTAGCTCCGTCGTCACCTGCGCAGAGGCGCGGTCACTCTGCGGCCGCTGCGGAAGCCATGTGCGCTCCGCAGAGCTTGCTTTACAGTGAAGGAACCCTCGCGTGGGCGGGAACGCCCTGTGGAGGATTCTGCGTTGACTTCCCTTCAGGGAAAACTTCCTTGGAGAGGAGGCAGCGGAGTAGAGGCTCCACAGGCCCTAGCTGCCTCCTCAGGCCTCCGCGAGGCGATTCTGCCCCGCGGGCACTCCAGGCTTGCAGGCCTGGTCCTTAGCGAGATTCACTCGCCGAGTGTTGAGGGTTATAGAGGCCTGGCCCAGTACACCCTGGTTCTTACTGGGCTGACAGGTGGTAGCCATACCGTCACAACCTTTTGCTAGCCTTCTCGAATCTCGGGACGAGATTCCTTTTAAGGGTGGTAGTCTGTAACATCCCAAGCTTTTCAAAAAGCTGAAAAATCAGAAAAATTTAAAACTTTTGAAAACTATTATGTATTTTGCTTTGAAAAGAAAATTCATGCATACATTCATCATCATATAGCATTGGTTGCATTTGGATATTTCGAAAGTTGTAATAATAATTCCACCTGAAAACATATTTAAGAAAATATATTAGTAGAGCATTTATGCTCCAAAATTTTCTTTTGACTTTTATATATTGTTTTGTTAATGTTTGCTTGGCTTGATTATATTGGTTGAAATATATTTATTTTTGCAATTGCTTATCTTGTGGTATTTAAGTTTTACATAGGCCACCTTTGATTGTTTTAAAACCTATTTTTATTTTTGATATCAAGTGTCATATTGTTAAAAAAAAAAAACATAGTTTGGAAATCAAAATGATTTCTATTTGAAAAAGTGTGTTTGGTTGTGAATTGTTTGTTTGTATGGAGAATTATCCTATTACTTACCTATTCTCTATTTTCAAATTTATAGTTTTGCTTTAGAAAGAAAATATTTATTTGGATCTTAAAATAAGTTTTGAATTAAATATGTATTATCAAACCCCTTTTTAAACAAAACGAGTTTTAAGCAAATTATCTTTTGAGTGATATGTAATATTATTACACATATTTTGCTTTGGTTTAAAATATAATTTCGAAAGGAATTTATAAAACCCTATAGGTTCAAATGACATTAATATGTCCAAAATTCATTTAAACACATTTCAAAAATTTAGTTTACAAAATGTGTTGGAATTTGTGTTTTGAAAGTGGCAAGACAAAGAGTGTGATTTTACAAAATTTTAGAAACTGGTTTGAGTCCATTTGAACATTTATTTTAAAAGATATCAAAGTTTTCATAAAATGAAGAAAGAACAAAAAAAAAAGAGAGATTTCTAGCTAACTGGGCCAAGCCCAAATTCCCTCGCGCGAGCGCAGCAGATAGCATGGCCCAGCAGCAGCCCACTCCCTCTCCCCTCTCACTGACGTGTGGGCCCTCCTTGTCATCCCCTTCCGCCGTCCGTGTCGTGCACGCGAAGAACACCGAGAAAATCCCCAACTATCCGGAGCAAATCCAAACAGTTTTGAACGCGATCTTCCGAATCTCCGCCCCCATATAAACCACCCCTCGACGTCCGTGCGCAGCCCCAAAAGCCCTAACCCTAGCTTCCTCCGCAACCACCAATTCCATGCCGAAGTTCCGCGGTCCAGCCGCTGTATTTGCTTAACTCCGGCGACGACGGTGAGCAACGCCGCCCCTTCTTGACATCTCTCGGACCCTCTAGTCCAGGCGCGTCCTCCTGAGCCCTTGCTCGATTTATTTTCGCAGCCAAACGACCGGAGCGTGCTCGACCCGACGACCGCCGCCGCGGGAGCTGCTCCAGCGAGCAACCTGGGAAGGAGGAGAACGCGCCCGTGACCCCCGAGCCCTCCCTCCTATTCCATCCTTCATTATTGTTCGTTCTGCATCTTTCTAAATTATCGCGGTATTTTATTTCACAGTGGAACGAGCTGTGCATCATCGTCCCGCCGACGCCGTCCGCTTCCTTGACTTCGGCGAAGGATCCCCGGCGAAGCAGACCACCCCCGCCACCCGAGACCACGCCATCGACTTCGCCTCGACGCTCTGCACCCAGTGGTACGACTCGCGCATCCCGAACCCCTCTCCTCCGTCGCATGCGTCCACGCCGGCCATGGCGCCGCCGCAGAATTTGCTCACCAGCGCAAGTCCGGCAGGTCGCGCCGCCTCCTTTTGGTCAATCCATCTTGCACTGTTAGATCTCGATCCAACGGCATAAATTAGTTCACTTACGCGAAGGGGTACCAGCGAATCACAGCGCGCCACGTCACAAAGTCGTCCGCGAAGCCGTCCACCCGCGTCCGCGTCCACGTCCGCGAAGACCCGCGAAGAGCTCCGCACCAATCAACGCCCGACACGTCGCCCAGGGACTCCAGCGCAGAAGAAACTTCCGTTTTCCTTACTTTTAAGCCCCTGCGCTTCACGGATAGGTCCCTGCAAATTAGATTCGTTATTAATTTTTACTCCTTTATCCAAAATTTATGAAATTTATATTTTTGGAAAGCTAATAATATGTAGAAACTTTCTATATGCTTAATTTGAGGTTTGGACGAAATTAATTTAGATAAATTTTAAAAATGGTTTAATTGATATTTTGGCTATAATTTAATTCTAAAAATTGATAATTGAGCAAAATATTTTGCTATATTTTTGTTTGTATAAATAATGGCCGTAGCATTGCTCTGTATTTTTGTAGAAGTGTTTTATGTGTTTTTGCATGTAAATTGTTTTTATTGCTTTTTAGGTGTTATTTTAATAAGTAAATTATATTAAAATTGTTCTCCACATTAATTTCGAATAGAAATTTTTGCTAAGTCATGATGATCTTGTTAGATGCAAAATAACTTAGAAATATTTCACCTCTCCCACAAAGGTGTTATTTCTTCCTTAGAAAAATTTTGAGTAATAAAATTTTGACAACACTTTTCCTTGGAAAATTTCCTTAGAAAATATTTGATAATTATTTTGACAACACTATTTCCCTTAGAAAATTTCAACATCTTAAAAGTGTTAAATCTTTCCTTAGAAAAATTTAGCATCTTGAAAACTTAGTGGTTTTAGAATATTTTCCTAAGTGTTATTTTTGACAAGTGTTTGTCCTTAGAAATTTTATCAACTATGGTTTTAAAAGTATTTTTCCTTAGAAAAATACCAACACCTTATTTTATGAACTCTTACTTAGAAATTATTTTGACTTATTGTTGACCTCTTTGGTCCTTAGTTATTTTTGGAACATCTTGTTTGCTTGCATTTCCTTAGAGCTTTTACATAAGCATGGCATGCATAATTAAGTCCTTAGTATTATTTTATACTATCACATGACTTCCTCCTTAGAAATTTTGAGGATGAATGCTAGCTCTTTTGACCCCTCTAGTTAAAAACACTAAGTTAGAAATTAGTAAAAACAATCAAGAACCAAAGAAGGACTTAGCCAAGAAGACAAGACTCGGGAACATCTCCAAAAAGAAAAGTACTTAGAAGAAATCAAGAGAAAGTTCATGAAGACCAACCAGCTACATTTTCTAAGTCTTTCTTTCCTTTCTCTCCTTTCTTCCTCCTTCTCTTAAACTTCATGGTGGCTAAGTTATATTCAAGATCAACCAGCTGCCAACATCATCAAGTCTTCAGAATCAACAAGTCCACAAATGCGCAATGAAGTCATCACATCAAGTAAAACTACAAGGAAGCAAAGAGAAGAATTTTAGAAGACCAACTACTTCTTTTCTTTCTATCTCCTTTCTATTTTTGTCTCACTTTGGACATAGGCCAAGTCCTCGGTGTTTAAGACTAAGTTCATAGAGTGCTATTTGAAGATCAATGAAGCTGCAAAGGAGTTGAAGATTATTTTAAGACCAAACTTGTGAAGACTTAGAGTAGCTTTACAACCTTCAAGTGATGGTTTTATCAAATTTACTTTACTCTACCTTGACCTTGCCTTAGCTGAATGGGATAATGTTATTTTGTTGTCTTTCCCTTATTTTGTTTGCATGTCTTTCATACCACATTTCTCTATGTCATCCTGCATCACATGCATATCATATTTTTTCTAAGTGTTGCAGTTATGATTGTATGTTTATTTGTGATTTGTTTGACTTGTTAGAAATTCCGGAGAGAGACGAAGGTGGTTGCAACTGCTACACCTGTTCTTCTGTTTGCCAAGGCAAGTGGCACACCCCCATAAATTTCCTAAGTATTTTTCTATGCATGACTTAGTGTATTTCCTTATATGCATGTGTAGGATAGTATTGCTATGCTAAAACTACTATCTCCTTTACACTAGTTGTGTCTAGAATCCTATTGATAACTTGGTAGAATTATTGATGCTATGCAAAAGTGTTTTATTGAAAGTTAAATTCTACTAAGTTAATTTATCACCTGGGTGGATTTGGGCTTGCATGGCTGTCAGAGTTGAGTGTTTATTCACTTGTGGATTGCCACCCAGGATTAAAGGGACCAATGTTTCTCTAAGTGAAGTTGCTTACCGTGCAGCCATTAGTCAAATGGGCTCTGGCTAGATGGATTAAGTTGCGTGGACTCCTCCCGGCTTGACAAGCAGATGTAGTGGATGTAGGAGGGAACGGGTCAAGCCGGTATGGGATGGGGAATATGCTTCTGAAAAGTCTCGTCTCAACTCTCTCCTTTTCCTTAGCACAAATTGAGTGCTTGAGGATAGTTTGGGTTTGTTGGGTCTAATGGTGAAAGTGCACAACCTCTGCAGAGTTAAAACTAAGTACTTAGCCATGTCCTCGGTTACGGACAATTGAAGCAGCTAATCAAGGATGGCAACGGAGGCTCCCAACATCTTATTTCTCTAAGTAAAATTTTGATGGGTGAACAAGGGTAGACGAGACCATGGATTTCATGCCATGTCTCAAATTTGAGGAAAATGTTTTACAAAGTGTTAGGCAAAATTGGCTTTTATGCAAAATAGCCTTGAACTCCACCAGCCAAATATGCATATAGGCTATAGAGTTATTCCAATAAGTGTCCACATAGTGTCACTTGCCAGATCCATTCTTAATGGTATCTGACCCACTCTGTTGCAAAATTTTATTTGTTGCAGATTGTTCTGACGACGAGTGAGTTTCGTTAAGGGTTTCGAGTCTGCAACCAACATGTTTTTCGCCTGTGGCACATGATGATGATGGAGACTCCATGAAGATTATTATTTCCGCTGCTTTACTCTTTCAAAGCTAGCTTCGTGCTATGCAATTTGTAAAGGATATTTTTTTTTAAGTCTGGATCATTCGTGTAATAATTGATACAATGTTGTGATAGTCATCTTAAACTGTGTGTGCAAATGAAACGATCTAGGGGTTTGCACTATACACAGGTACCTTGCCATTTTCTAAGTGCAGGTACGCTACAATGCAAATTATGACACTGACCCATATGGCTAGAAATCTCATACAGGAGAAGTCCTTTGTTTTGAAGAAAGGGTTAGATTGCGAAGTTGCATATGAATGCACTATCGTAGAAGGGTTAGCTTGCGAAATTGCATATGAATGCACTGTTGCATGATCTACATAGGTATAGAAATATATGGCTATTTCGGAAGTAGCAAGTATGATTGGACTGAGCAGTTTTTCCGAGCATGCATGGTTTCCCTTAATAGATCTCTTAGACTTTTAAGCCTCATGCTGTGTGAAATTTTGAGTCTCACTCCATCGACAAGCATATATTTCACCGTTATCATATGATACGGGATGATGTCAAACTAGGTGACATAAAAGTGTTGCAAAGCAAATACAGATCTAGATCTGTTGACTAAACCTCTTCCACGAGATAAGCATGCACCATATTGCTATAGGGGCCAAGCTTTTACCAAGTTGTAAACTAGATTAAATTGTACTCTAGTGCAAGTGGGAGACTGTTGGAGATATGCCCTAGAGGCAATTAATAAAGTGATTTTATTTGTCATATCTCAATTGTTCATAATACGTTTTAATACCATGCTATAAATGTATTACGCGGAAACATTAATACACGTGTGGTATAAAAACAACCAGGTCCCTAGTAGCCTCTAATTAACTAGTTCGTTGGGTAACAGATGATCAAGGTTTCCTGATCATGGACAATGACGTCGGTTAACAACGGAGTCATATCATTAGGTGAATGATTTGATGGACATACCCAAAATATAGAAACGTAGTGTTCATACCTTCGACCGTGAGATCATATCAAATCTCTGCTTCTGAAAGATACGGCTGATCGCATCAAACGGCATGACTTATATAGCGTGACAATAAAGGTGACACTTTCGGGTATCGGAAGGAAGCAGTAGAAGCGAGTGATCAAGAGCGGGAATTGCCAATCCACATAGCAGGATAGATACTCTGGGCCCACTCGGTGAGATTGCATCAATGAGCTTGCAAGCATGTGACTACGTCACGGGGATGTAATACCACAGACGAGTAAAGATAGATTTGTCAATGGCGAGGTCATGCTCGGTAATCGTGATACCGGAGAACGACGCTCGGAAAATCTAAGTATCGCTAGGTTCAAACGATAGAAGATATTCGTGGATGCACAGGGGCTATCATGGATATCTAGATCCCGCTGTTAGTCATTGATCGGAGAGGGTGTCTCGATCATGTCTGGAGTGATCCCGAACCGTGGGGTAACACACTTAAGGGTGGGTGACGATTAGATTGGATTTAGAGAGAAAAGAAACTGGGAACTCCGGAAGTGTTCCGGAACTTATCCGATGTTGATCGGAGGCAACGAAATAGGTTTCGGAGTCCGGATGAATTAAATAATATGTATTTAATATTAATAAGTGTTATTGGTGATTAAATATATTTTTATTTAATTTATTTCGAAATTTTAAAGGCATTAAATCATAAATGGGCCTTAGAGGCCCATTAGGGAAAAATCCCTAAAAAGAAAAAGGAGAAAAAAGGGGAAGAAGGCCAGCCGGCCTAGGTGGGCCGAATGGGGCCCACCTAGGTGGCCGGCTGCCCTTCCTGGCCGGCCAAGCCATGTGGGGATTAGTCCCACATGGCTTAGCCAAGGGACATGGTCTCCCCCTTTCTCCTTTAAATAGGGGACCCCCCATGCCTTGGAAACACACCAATTCCCTCTTCTTCTCTCCTACCTTGAGCGTGGTTCCGTTTCTGGAGCTGCGTACGGGGAGAGAAGTCTCTCTACTACACGCACACCGTCGTGCTGCTAGATCCAATCTTTCGCTTCCACTGCTCTGCTAGATCAGGAGCCCGGAGGTCATCATCCACATCGTACGTGTGTGGAACCGCGAGGTGCCATTGTTTGGCACTGGAAGTCGTCTTCTTCCTCTACACGACCTTGAGGTTGGCTACGTCGGCTTCATCATCAACGCTTGTGCGGGAGCGTAATCCCCGCTTTCGGTCTACAAGGGTATGTATTCCGTTCTCCTCCGTATATATCTGCATAGTATAGATCCTGGCTAGTTTATGGTTATCGTTGGTAGGAATTATTTTTGTTTTCTATCCACGATCCCCAACATTAAAATGTGTCAAGAGCTTGTCCCAGAGCAAATCTTTTGTAATTTGGTGGACATAACAGGGGTCATCGTCGTTTGCGGCCACCGGCTTATTCCATTCTGGTATGGTGATCGGGAGAATGTCCCTAACAATAACTCCAGCTTGACTTATAAATTTACTGCGGTTCTATTTGGGTTCCAGCGGTTCGCCGTCATCAGCAATTTGCTCGATCGATAACCTTGGTGTAGGAAATATGCCCAAGAGGCAATCATAGAGATGATGATATTTCAATGTATCCATGATTTATAATGTGCCTTGAATAATGTCTTGTATTGATTGGCGAGTTGAGGACTTGTCTGTGAAACTCATTACTTGTATGGTTATTCTAAATATGTCCCTAGTCGGAGTTCATGTGAGGACACACTTGAATATTAGACTAGCACATGTATTAGTAGATGACTATGTTTCACAAGTCATAGACATGGAGATGTCAAACTAATAATGTGGACTTATGTTGTGAACATAGAGTTGGGCTGACCCACCTTGAGACAATAAAGCAAACGTTCATAGCTCTCTCTCTACACGATGTGTTTGCTTTGTCCCTAGACCTGAGATTGTCGTATGTACTTGAGATGTGAATTAACTTACTTTGGGGCTATCCAACGCTACACCGTGAAAGGGTAGACATAAAGGTAGCTTACGGGTTTGTCATGAAACATGCTGCAAGGCATAGTCAGTCAAGATGGGATTTGCCCCTCTCTACTTGAGAGAGATATTTCTCTGGGCCCCTCGAGTGATCGGATCCAGAAATGCATGGCCGTGCTACATAAGGTTAATGGTTAACCTAGTATGGGATTCTGAATCACAGGATCGAGAAAGACAGGTCAGCTGGAGGCTTGACCTAAATCGTGAGGCAAAGGGAATGGCATAAACATTGTGATGGTTCGTCCGATACGATCTTTATGTGCGTTTGGGAGTTGGCACGTTTTGCTAGAAGCCGCTACCAACTATTGGCCGAGTAGGTGTACTCGTGTCATGTCTAAACGTGCGTGAACCTATAGGGTCACACACTTAAGGCAGTGAAGGCAGAATTCGGATTGGATCCGAGTTGGGCTGGAATAGACTCCAGAATGGGCTTCGGTTGAGGCAGCCCAATATGGGGAGGTCTATATAAGGAGAGGAGGCTGGACGTTTTAGGGTTGCCAATTTCCGCACCACAATCCACCCAGCCACCGTCTCCCCACGCCCCTGCCGCCCGCGTGGACCTAGCAGTCCGGCGAGCGGCGCCTCCACGCCGTACGTGTGGATACCGATAGAGGTGCTGCGCTTGGAGCACTTGGACGAACCGCCGAGAGGAGCTGTTCGAGGGAGCGACTGGATCGGAGAGGATTGTACGTCTACTGTGACACCCCTCCCTGGCACATATCACCAGAGAGGCAGTCGTCCCGTGCGCCATCCCAAGATAACTGGCCGCACGTCACAACAGTGTAACATAATGGACATCATTACACAATCAGGCACATCAGTGCTACAAATGGTTTACAAGGCCATCAAGGAATGACAAAATATCAATCCCAGCATGGCACGATACAGAGTTTTAACTGGCAGCGGAAGACATATGAGAGGCTACGGCTTGGAGCGGCTCCACTCCACAGGTTCTGGCTGGGCTACTGATCCTAGCACACTCCTGCTCCATCTCCTTGCTAAAGTAGAAGATGAATCCTCGACAAAACCTGGCCACAATCACAAGGCCCGTGAGTACATTAATATGCACTCAGCAAGAATCGCCACTCACCACAAACAATCCAACAATCATGCAACAAGATATACATTCGAAATAAAATCCTACAACATGGCAAGAGTCTACTCAAGATAGACCAATATGATAACATAAAGGTAGCATGGCATCACAAGCAAAACATGGCATAAGCAAACAACAAGAGTATCACCAGTACAGAGTCCAAGCCAGGTGGGGTTGGATCGTATACCGACAATCAAACAAAGAGGTTACCTGTGACGAGTAGACGAGTGTAACAGTGGGTACCAAATCTTATAATTACTCCTGTCAACACAATCAGGCTTCCAAGCCTCTAGCCAACTCTGGCTATCACTCCAGCCAACTCTGGCTATCTCCCGGGCATGCACGGTTGATGTTGGCTCTGGCCTAACTATAGGCTTCCAACGCATCACACCGCCATCCCATTCACCTCACAAGTAACATTCCCTGCATCATCTTATTGTTCATTTAGTGAAATCAGGTTGTTCATCTTTCTTTCAAACAAGCCTTAGGTTTAACCTCCTGACACGACAAAGACACACAGTGTGACTGACACTGAACTGTTGTTCCATAACCTTGGAACGAGGCTAGACATCCAGATTTGACACTCTCGAGAGGTTGCAATTACCACCCACCTAAGTGCACCACACTCAGCCGGTACTTTAGGATATCATCCTTAAGGCGAACTCAGCAAGATACACTCACCTGACCGTTCACGCTACCAAGACACTCCCTGTATAGCCACCGACATAACTCTATGCCTTATGCAGAAGTGAATCCGGCACGTCCCCAACTATGGGCAACGCCTAGCTCCGGAACCTTCGCAAGACTAGCCCCGACCAACTATGGTAACCGACTAGACTTGCCAAAAGGGTGGCATCAAAGGAGGCTCGTTAGGATTACGTAGGTCAAGGCCCGCCCATGTGAGCGACAGTGGCAGTGCGTTCGATGTTCAGATTAGTGGCACCGTGGACTGACCCTATCGTTGTTTGGAGGGGTGTTTCATTTAATCAAGTTCCATCGTTCACCAGTCCAAACCAAGAGGATTAGTCCAACACAACAATCACAATATCATAATATATCATCACACGACAAAATATTAGCAACACAATAAATCAAGCAATAGTAGTATCCATGTCCAAACTTAGCAAAAATAAAAAAACGTCAACCGGATGACTGTGGCAGCGGTCTTCCGCTGGCAAGCGCCTTCTCGTTTGACAAGGAAAAAGAAACGTCGATCGGAAGACTGTGGCAGCGGTCTTCCGCTGGCAAGCGCCTTCACAGATCAACTACAAAATATAGCTTAGTTGGTTTGGTTGGACGACTGTGGCGGTTCCTCCAGCCAGCGTCCTCGCAGATTAATTACAAAGTTGGTGAGGCATGTAGCCTCCAAACAATGAACCGAAAAGCATTCATAAGAAAGAAAGCATCCATTCCACTCAAGGATTAACCTGACGTGGTGTCAGCGATCTTGGCAAAAGAACCAAATGGAAAGTCAGCTCCCAAACGTCGCAGTCCGGGTGGTCTATGCCAACCATATTTGACGGAGGGACAAGGCAAATAACTCTTTTGGCAAATGCCCCCAACTCCGAGGATCATAAGACGACATTCGTCCGCTCCTCACCTCGGCGAAGAAGAAGAAGCAAACAATCATAGGAACGCATGTTTTATAGTTGTTTATTTAGAGGGTTCGACAAAGCCACGCAAGTGCGAGGCGCACAGATGATTCACACATCATTCTAATGCATACATGATGATGAACATAACATGGCAGGAGCAATAATCCGACTAACATATTAAACATAACAACAGCAGATCGACATCATATACCGAACGTAGACAGATATAAACACTCAGTATGGCAATAAGCAAATAACAAACAATATTGCGGGACTGCTCATAGCAAGGGTTTAGCTTGCCTCCGAAGATCGACATCGTTTGGTTTGGAGGGTCACGGACACGTCGAGGGTCAGGGTCTCGGTCGGCCGGTACTTCGGAAAAACCGTAGGCATGCACACACGGTGCTGAGCATACAAGTATTTTACAAAAATGTAAAACTGATACTACTGGACAGAGCTTCTCAAAATATGAATTTACAAATTTGATTCACCTGAATCGGAGTTACAGATCCAAAGATATGGCCGTCCGTTCGTTAGGCTTAAAAAACGGACAGTTTTCTGTCCATTTCTGCGCTTAACTGGCGGACGTCCACACGGTAGCTGGTTCGGACTTTGAGCTGAAGGCGAACTTCCGGGAATGCGCTTTCCGCACTGGGATGCGGGAAACGCGAGAATGCGCTTTCCAGTGGGTAAAACGGAAAACAGAAACGGCGCCAGCTAGTCAAAAGGTGAACGCCAGCTTCTTCCTCGTCCGCGCGAGGGAGCTGCGGCTCGGGCGGCTCGGACGGGATGCCTCCGGCGCCAGCGGCTGGGAGAACCGGGGCACCAGCCAGAGGCGGGGAACGGACGGCGGTGACGTGCCGCGGCAGGGGAGGCGGAGACGGCGGCGGGGGTGCTCCCCTCGGGTCACGCACGAGCTCGACGGCTCGGCCGCTCGGGGGAGGTTGCCACCGGCGTACGGCAGCCCGGCGAGGCAAGCCGAGGATGGCGGCGTGGCGCTGGAGTTCCGCCGCGCTCGGGAAGGTGCTCGGGGAAGCCGGGGGTCGGCTTGGCCGACGTCGCCGACGTCGCCGTCGCGTGGAAGACACCGAGGTCGATGGCTCTGCCCGCCTGGACGGCGTGGACTCCGGCCAACGGCGGCGGCGGTCACGCAGGGCAGCGCCGCGCTCGGCCTGGGCTCCAGAGGGCCAGGGACGGCATGGACGGGAGGCACGCGAGCTCGGTGGGTACGACCATGGTGGACTGGGATTGGGCTTCGGGTGCTGGTGGATTTTTCGGATGATCCGAAGCTGGGGATGGGGTAGCTAGCAACGAGGGGAGAGAGAGAAGTGAGGTGAGCGAGCTGTGCTTCCAGGGAGGTCTCGGGGTCTGCTTAAATGCAGGGGAGGGGAAAAAGCACGGGAAGCTCTCACCTCCTCCATGGCACTATTCTGTCGGTGGAGTGGATAAGAGGAGCTGGGTGCACAGGGGAGGCACGAGGTGCACTGCAGCCGAGTGATTAGGCACCGTCCAAAACAGTAAGCGGAAACTAGGTCTTCCCTAAACGCGTGTCCCGGACGTCCGGAGCACGACACGGCGACATCGTTGCGTTCCCGGTGACTCGGGGGTCCAAATGGAACAAGGTTTCCACCCCTGGGTTTGTAACGATGAGAGGAACACAACCAAACAAAAATCCCACAGGGATTCCATACTTTGTAAAATAGATTTTCCCGAAAACCAAAAACACCGAAGGTGCTCGATGAAATGACAGGGGCCTTGCCTACCTCAGAAAAATTCCCAAAAATTAGGCATGGGTTGTTGAGGTCAGGGGAGAGTGTCCATGGAGTTTGAGGTCATTTGGAATTTTCTAGGTGTGGGTTTGCTTGAAGGACTCAAAATGGCATCTATTTGGGCTTACAAAGGAAGTGGTCTAAATATTGCTCAAATGGGTTTGTCTCCGAAAGATGAAATGCAGAAATGCCACAACATACATCCCCTGAATTTATCAGAATTATTGGAGGTGCCTAGCTTGGTTAAAACATTTCTGGATCAGAAGTGGCAGTTTTGAAATTATGGCCTAACTTGGAAATATTGCATTGGAGTATGCAATATTTTTGCATGGGTTGTCTTTATATGGACATGGGGTCCTCTGGTATTTTTGGTGGAATTTTTAGAGCTATGGAAATGGGCTTTCCTTTTGTAGGTGGAGAACAAGGATTAAAAGGGTTCGATAATTAGGGCTAGGGTTTTCGAGAGAAAACCGGAGCACAAAAATTATCACGGGTGTCGGAGTGGTTCGTGGACTTAGGGGAAATTTCGAGAAAGCAATTTCCAAGTCAATTCATCTTCAAAAGTTTTGGTGAAAAATTTAGAATAAGAGGAAAAAGTTTTTCAGGTGTCGGAAAACACCACTAAAATTTGGGTTCAATTTTCGGGGTGTTACATCTACCCTGCCCCGACTCGCTTCACCGACTTCGGCACGGCACAGCCCGTCTAGTGGTAATCCCGTGATCTATAACTGCAGCAGTTCCTTGGATGTCGCGGTAGAAAATTTTGATTTGCGCTAGTGTAGCCTACACGCGACCCTACACTTGGATCCTCGCTCGTCATCCTTTTCGTCCGGCCTCGAGGACCTTGATTTTTAGCAGATTTGCTCGATCCGGAGGGCTAAAAGAAAAATGATTCGTTAATAAGTGCAATACAAATCAATTAATGCATCTAGTGATCAACAACATATAGCCTTAATATATATACCTCGCCGAAGTTTGTTAAGAGCAATTCTTCAGACTCAAGTCCCTCACCAAAATCGTTCAGAAATTGTGAGCTGAAATCATCATCTGCTCCACCGGCATCTTCTCCACCGGCATCTTCTATTTGGGCATCGTTATATATGATCTGTTGAATTCGGTCTTCATTCTCCTCGTCTCGCACATAGTTGGCTTCCATAGCTCAATGTCCCTGCAATCAATTAAATTTGCATCTATAAAATTGCATCCATAAAATTGCATCTATAAATTGCATCTATAAAATTGCATCTATAAAATTGCATCTACAATTTGCATCTAGATAGCAACAATTTTAAACAACCATTTTTTAAAAATTGCATCTATATTAATAGCAACAATTGACTTACCAAATTTAAATTCCATCTAATTTAAATAGCAACAATTTAAATAGCAAATTTGCATCTAATTTAAATAGCAACAAATTTAAATACCAAATTTTACTAACCTAAATAGACTTAGCAAATTTAAATTGCATCTAATTTAAAAAGCATCAAATTTAAATAGCAAATTTGCTAACTTAAATAGCATCAATTTAAATAGCAATTTTTCATCTAATTTAAATAGCAACAAATTTAAATACCAAATTTTACTAACCTAAATAGACTTAGCAAATTTAAATTGCGTCTAATTTAAATAGCAACAAATTTAAATAGCAAATTTGCTAACTTAAATAGAAAATTTGCATCTAATTTAAATAGCAACAAATTTAAATACCAAATTTTACTAACCTAAATAGACTTAGCAAATTTAAATTGCATCTAATTTAAATAGCAACAAATTTAAATAGCAAATTTGCTAACTTAAATAGCAACAATTTAAATAGCAAATTTGCATCTAATTAACTTTGCTAACTTATCCAATTTGCTAACCTAAATTAACTTTGCTAACTTATCTAATTAAATTTGCTAACTTATCAAATTTTACGAACCTAAATTTAATTTAACTGAATTTTCTAACCTAGCTAAACTATGAAAAAAAACCTAGCTAAATTTTACTAACCTCAATGCAAGGCGATGGCGGCGGCCTGCGGTGGCCGGCGGCGTCGGGCAGGGGAAGGGCGCGCGATTGGGAGAGAGGGCGCCGGAGTTGCGCCGGTGAGAGGGGGGCGATGGTGTGGGACGGCCGCGTCCGGCAGCCTGGCGGCAGAGGCGGACGACGTCGGAGGCGGAGAGGCGTCGACGGCGTCGATGGCGCGGCAGACGGAACGGTAGACGGCGCGGCGGAGCAGGGCGCGGCGGAGCGGCAGACGGCGCGGCAGAGCAGAGCAGGGCTTCGCCGTCTCGGGGGGCGTCGGCGGCGTCGGAGGCATCGGGTGAAGATTTTGGGGAAGAATGTGAAATTTTTGGAGCAGAACCACCCAAAACGCCGCTAAAATGACCTTTAATCCCGGTTCTAGACACGAACCGAGACTAAAGGGTCACCAACCGAGACTAAGGTCTCTCTGGGCCGCCAAAATTTGCGCGCGAAGCCCAGCGGACCTTTAGTCCCGGTTGGTGTTACCAACCGAGGCTAAATGGGCTTTTTAATTTGTTTTCCTATTTTCTTTTTCTTTTTCTGTTTTCAATGGTTTTTGTTTCTGTTTTCTTTTATATACTTTGATTTACTTTCTTTTTTAATTGTTTTTGTTTCTAGTTTCTTTTTCTTTTTTGTTTTATATACTTTTATTTAAATGTGCCAAACTGATTTTTAAAATTAGTTTTGCCTATTTAAATGACTTTATGTTGATTTTCCGAAAGTAATTCAAATTTGAACTACAAGTGTGTGATAGTTTGCTCTGATTTTTATAGAAAAATCATTTTAAGGTACACAAATAGTGATTATATCACAAAACTATCCATAGTTCATACAAATTTGGCCCCTTTAAATCAATAGTTGTGGTACCCATTTTGACCATTCTTTCAAAAAAATCAAAGAATGTGAAAAAATACTCAAAAAAGGAAATCCTTTGGCATGGAGTCCTTTTATGTGTACTAGTTGTTAGAAAAAATGATAAACTTGTGTTTTGACCGATTTTCCAAAAAAATCCTTCACAAAAAGGTGTATCATCTATAAACATGCATAGGTTCCATGCCAAATGACCAAGTTATGGCCATTCACATGACATAGTTTGTGATAAACTGCCCATATTTGGCACATATGTGTATCTTGGTATGGGAAACAAAGGTGCCAAACTGATTTTTTAAATAAGTTTTAGAAATATCATTTTCCATTTTTTTAGTGCACAAAATGACTTCTTTTGTGAAGCAAGTACAAATAATATGGTGCAAAATTACACCAATACAACTTTAACACAAAGTAGTCCACATTTGATGGATAATCCACAAATATTATGAATGTTCTCGCTTTCTATCTAGTTTTGCCTATTTAAATGACTTTATGTTGAGTTTCCCCGGGACTAAAGAAGCACACGGATCGTGTGTTTCTTTCAAGCACTTGTGAGCCATTGGATCAGGGGTGTGTTTCTTTTGAGGGCTTGTGAGCTGTTGGATCAGCACTATCACGACCACTTCGTGAGCCACATGTCCCTATATATAGCCCCCCTCTCGGACATGTTCGGCACTCAGTGTCTACTCCTTGTAGTTCATTTTGGTATACAAAGCATTCGGATTCCTGCATACGTCCAACGGTGCATTTGATATGCGGGCACTCACGAGCCACCGTTGGGCTGTATGCAGGGGAAACCATGTGTTTTGTTCTATCTACAAAATACTTCAGTTCATCGACCGAATACAAATCATTCGGATTCCCTGCATACGTCCGACGGTGCATTTGATATGCGGATACTCACGAGCCACCGTCGGGCTGTATGCAGGGGAAACCGTGTGTTTTGTTCCAACTTTTTCGAGCGCTTGTAAGCCGTTGGAGTTTTTAGAACCAAAAATCAGTGTTAAGAATCTGTGTTTTCAAAACACAGTTACATAAAAGGTTTAATACATTATTACACATCACCAACAACATCCCTATCTAGTGTTCACTTGTTCTTCTGATTACGCCGTAACAATGGACAATCTTCTTCATTTAACTTGATGCTTGGGTCAGTATTCACTTTGAAGGGCGGAATTTCATGAAACTTATCATAATCTTCTGACATGTCTGTCTTGTCCTCCACTCCCACGATGATTCTTTTCCCTGAAAGAACTATGTGGTGCTTTGGCTCATCGTATGATGTATTCGCTTGCTTATCTTTTCTTTTTTTCGGTAGGGTAGACATGTCCTTCACATAGAAAACCTGAGCCACTTCACTGGCTAGGACGAATGGTTCGGTGTCGTACCCAAGATTCTTAAAATCCACTATAGTCATTCTGTACCGTGTGTCTACTTCTACCCCGCCTTCTAGGTTGAACCATTTGCACTTGGACAAAGGGAACTTAAAAGAAGGTCCATAGTCAAGTTCCCATATCTGCTCTATGTAACCATAATATGTGACCTTTTGCCCATTGTAGTTTGTTGCATCAAAGCGGACACCACTGTTTTGGTTGGTGCTCTTTTTTATCTTTGTCGGCTGTGTAAAATGTATTCCCATTTATCTCGTACCCTTGAAAATTTAATATAGTCGAAGATGGTGACTTGGCCAACAAGTATAGCTGTTCTCCAACACTGGTGTCAATAATGAGACGTGTTTGCACCAACCGCCGAAAGTTTTCATGTGTTCTCCATCAATCCAATCTTCAGGTTTCCCGGGTATTTAGAGCGTAAAAAATTCTTGTGTTCCTCGATATATGGAGCCACCAAGCTGGAATTATGTAGAACTGTGTAGTGTGCTCAAGTGAAAGAATGCCTGTCTTGACATATTGTTGCTTTCTTTCCTAGCGTGCCTTTTCCACGCAGTCTCCCTTCATGGTGCGATTGAGGAACACCGATCGGCTGAATGTCAGGAATAAAGTCAACACAAAACTCAATGAGCTCCTCCGTTCCATACCCCTTTGAGATGCTTCCTTCTGGCCTAGCACGGTTATGAACATATTTCTTTAAAACTCCCATGAACCTCTCAAAGGGGAACATGTTGTGTAGAAATACAGTACCGATAATGGAAATCTCTTCGACTAGGTGAACTATGAGGTGAGTCATAATATTGAAAAGGTTGGTGGGAACACCAACTCGAAGCTGACAAGACATTGGACTACATCCTTCTGTAAAATTGGTAGAGTTAGTGGATTGATGACCTTCTGAGAAATTGCATTGAGGAATGCACATAGTTTCACAATGGGTACTCGAACATTTTTCGGTAGAAGCCCCCTCAATCCAATCGGAAGTAATTGTGTCATAATCACGTGGCAATCATGAGACTTTAGGACGAGACTTTAGGTTTTGGAATTTTTTCTCTGCCATATTTATTATTCCCTTTATATTCGACGAGAAGCCAGATGGAACCTTCATACTGCTAAGACATTCAAAAAATATTGTCTTCTCTTCTTTCGTAAGAGCGTAGCTTGCAGGACCTCTATAATTATCTGAATGCACGTCGTCTCGTTCGTGCATACGTTGATGGTCATGCTTTGCTTCCAGTGTATCTTTTGACTTCCCATACACGCCCAAGAAGTTTAGCTGGTTCAAGCAAAGATTTTTTGTCACGTGCATCACGTCGATTGCAGAGTGAACCTCAAGGATTATCCAATATGGCATCTCCCAAAATATAGTTTTCTTCTCCACATGGGTACGTGGTTGTCAGCGTCATTCGGAACAGATAGTCCGCCAGGACCCTTCCCAAAGATTACTTTTAAATCCTTGACCATATCATATATATCAGAACTAGAAGGGTGGGTAGGCTTCGGCCGAGGATCTGCCTCACCTTTGAAATGTTTGCCTTTCTTTCTTAAGGGATGCTTGGGTGGAAAAAATCGACGATGGCCCAGGTACACATTCTTGCTACCTAAATATATACTTTCAGTCTCACCAAAACAGTGCGTGCATGCATTGTATCCCTTGTTTGACTGTCCTGAAATGTTACTAAGAGCAGGCCAATCATTGATGGTTACAAACAACAACGCTCGTAGGTCAAATTTTGTTTGTCCGTGCTCATCCCACACACGTACACCTTCTTCACGCCACAACTGTAAAAGTTCTTCAACCAATGGCCTCAGGTACACATCAATATCGTTGCCAGGTTGCTTCGGTCCTTGGATGAGCACTGGCATCATAATGAACTTCCGCTTCATGCACAGCCAAGGAGGAAGGTTATAAATACATAGAGTCACAGGCCAAGTGCTATGACTGGAGCTCTGCTCCCCAAAAGGATTAAAGCCATCTGTACTTAGAACAAATCTTAAGTTCCTTGCGTCATCTGAAAATGTTGGGAACTCTCTGTCGATTTTTCTCCTCTGCGACCTATCAGCGGGGTGTCTCATCATCAGGTCTTTCTTACGACCTTCTTTGTGCCATTGTAACAACTTGGCATGCTCTTTGTTTTGGAACAAACATTTCAACCGTGATATTATAGGAGCATACCACATAACCTTGGCGGAACCCTCTTCCTGGGGCGCGGCTCGCCCTCAACATCAGCAGGGTCATCTCGCCTGATCTTATACCGCAATGCACCACATATCGGGCATGCATTCAAATTCTCGTGCTCACTGCGGTAGAGGATGCAGTCATTGATGCATGCATGTATCTTATGCACCTTCTTTGCTTCGTACGTACTGGGGGCAATACGTTATCCCTTGGAAGCATCTTCTTTAATATTTTCAGCAAATTTTCAAATCCCTTGTCAGATAGACCATTTTGTGCCTTCCATTGCAGCAATTCCAGTGTGGTATCCAGCTTTTTCTGGCCATCTTCGCAATTTGGGTACAACAATTTGTTGTGATCCTCTAACATTCTCTCCAACTTCAACTTCTTATTTTCACTTCCACAGTCCATTTGTGCATCACGAATGGCCCGACGAAAATCATCGTCGGGCTCATCAACAATGGGATCTTTTTCAGCTTCGTCTTCCCCCATTGTAGTATCACCGTGTTCATTGAACATAGGATAGTTGTCATTATCCTCTTCTTCTTCATTGTCTTCCATTATAACCCCGCTTTCTCCGTGCTTGGTCCAACAATAGTAACCATGCATGAAACCATTCTGCAACAGGTGGATGTGAAGGATTTTTGAGATAGAGTGATCACTCCTATTCTTACAGGCACTACATGGACAACAAATAAAACCATTCGTCCGCATGTTTGCCTCAGCCGCATGGAGAAAATTATGCATGCCACTAATGAACTCGGGACTGCGTCAGTCACCGTACATCCATTGTCGGTTCATCTGCATTATACAAGTATATCAAAAACCATTACACTAGCTACATTATGAATAGATACGTGACCAAATTAATTAATACAAGTTCAACACATTAATAGCAAAGTAGAGTACTAATCGACCAAATGTAATACATAGTCCTCATAAAACATACATTAATTGAAACTAACATACAACTATCTAAAGAATTTAAATCCGACAACAAATGCGATCAAAATCGCAACTAAGTTAATTATTGAACCAACAGCATAATGATACCAAGCCTCTTGACTAATGGCATATTTTCTAATCTTTTTAAGCTTCAAGCGCATTGCATTCATCTTGATCTCGTGATCCAAGCGCATTGCCTCCATCTTTATCTCGTGATCAACGACGACGTCGGCAAACTTGAACTCCAAATTCATCTTCTCTTCTAAGCATTGGAGACGAAGATCTTCACTTCTTTTCAATTTTGCTTTCAAATCATTGTTTTCTTTCTCAAAAAACTCGAAAATAGGGTCGGTTGGAATTTCCGGTTCAACTACCTCCTAGATAAAAATATATCTATGTCGGCATAATTGTCATAAACACGAAATGAAACAAATAGTTTAACAAACAATCATACCACATCCGAATAATAGAGCAGACGAGAGCCGGTGTGAAAAGATGTCAAAACCATGGCACTATATATAACAAACAATTATGCAAATAAAAAAATTATACAACTAATAATTATGCATCTAAATGATACAACTAAGATTTTTTTTAAAGATAAAAACAAGAGGCTCACCGAGGCGGTGCCGGTGACAGGATGACGCAGGCGATCGGTGAGGATGGGGACGGTGCATGCGATCAACGGTGGTGAGGATAGTGACGGGACAACAGTAAAACCCACAAATCATAATTTAGTTTGATCTTAAATTGCACATAAAACAAATGAAATCTCCTACTTAGACATTTCATCAAACACCTAGCTAGCACTAGAAAAATGAAATGAGCTAAACTAGCAATAAAATGAGCTAAACTTGAAACGCCCGAAGAGAGTATGAAGTTGCTAACCCTTATATAGTTGGGTGTCACCAATCTTGACAAATGGTGGAGAAAAATGGGGTGAACTCGAGCTCGGGAGAGGGAAGAGAGAGAGCAAAAAATAGAGTTGTGCTCGAGCAGGAAAAATGGAGCTGGACTCGGGGTGGAAGAAGACATATAGGGAAAATGTTAGTCCCGGTTCGTGCCACGAACCGGGACTAAAGGTCCATCTATTGTCCCGGTTCTTGGCACAAGCCGGGACTAAAGGTTCTCGCGCTGGGCCCCGTCTCTGCGGCCGCATGTGGTGACCCTTTGGTCTCGGTTCATGCCATGAACCGGGACTAAAGGTCCCTAACGAACCGGGATGTTGCTGGGCGGCGAGCTGGCCGGGTGGGGTGCCCCCTTTAGTACCGGTTCATAACAAATTGGGGACTAAAGGTCGAAACCTATTGCCCGTTTTCCACTAGTGGAGACAACCTCATTTTGCCTTCATTCGAAATACCATGCCGAGACTTGAAGAAAATTTATCAACCTAATCGCGACCGCTTAGCTCCAGCAGTGCCAGCCGACTAAATGGAAGGGTTTTACAGATTCACGCTGGCCACACTGGCGCGTTACACTGCTTCCATAAAGTTGACACGTTGATGAAGATGAGAGACACCAGAAATTCATTGGTGATTCACCCCGCAATTGTCCAGGCAATAGCAAGATGTCTTGGCGATGCATAAGAAGGGTCAGAAAGTCGTCGACCGTCCACATCTGCACAGATAGTAATATGCCGGAATGCGTTCGGCGAGCTCATGAGAGAGAGTGCCGAATTAGCCATCGGCTATGTAGATGACCGAGGGGACGGTGTTGCCCCAGGATCGTTGTCGTTGGAGACGAGGCGCCAGAGTGCCATCGGCGTCATGGAAACACAGGTGTTGCTAGCCCATGTGTTCCTGATATCGATATATGTTGATTTAGACGATTGGACGTTGGCTTGCCATCAGTGAGGGTTTGATCTTGGATGAACTGATCGCCGGTAAAGCATTTTTGTTGTTTTTGATGTGTTCCAAATTCATCTGAAGATATAAAGTGAGAGGCTAACTTCGGAGCGAAACGGAGGCCCGTCGGGCTATCCTGCGCTCGCGGGGTGCGGAGGCGGCAGCCCCCGCAGTACGATACACGTCGTTTCCGAGTCAGACTGCAGCTGACTTAGGGTTTTATGCCACCATATATACATCTTGTAAGCCGCCGCTTGGGGTAAGCCACACATTGTAAACCCACGGCGTTTGTAACCTCACCCGATATAGTGAAGTATTGCTGGCTGGCGCCCGTGGTTTTTTCCTCTCCTTTGTTTGGAGAGGTTTTCCACGTTAAAATCTCGTGTCCCCTTTGGTTTGATCGTTCCGCTCTTCGTCGTTTCTTTGCTATCGTTTATAACAAGTGGTATCAGAGCCCTGTTTCAGATCTGTTTTCAGATTAGGGTTTTGGATGGCATCGATGAAGTTCGATCTACCGGCGCTGGACTACAAGACGAGATTTTCGCTGTGGCAGGTCAAGATGCGTGCGATCCTCGCACAGTCCAATGATCTTGACGAGGCGCTGGAGAAATTCGGCGACAAGGATGCGGCGCATGGACCGCCGATGAGAAGCGGAAAGACCGTAAGGCTTTATCGCTTATTCAACTTCATCTATCTAATGATATTCTGCAAGAAGTACTCCAGGAGAAAACCGCAGCGGCACTGTGGGCTAAGCTGGAGTCGATCTGCATGTCCAAAGATCTCACCAGCAAGATGCATGTGAAGATGAAGTTGTTCACGCACAAGTTGCAAGAAGGTGGTTCGGTAATGAATCACTTATCGATCTTTAAGGAGATCGTTTCTGACCTAGTGTCGATGGAGGTAAAGTACGATGATGAAGATCTAGCACTTTTACTTCTATGCTCGCTGCCAAATTCCTTTGCAAATTTTCGTGATACCATACTGTTAAGCCGTGATGAACTAACCACCGCGGAAGTATATGAGGCCCTGCTTGCCAGGGAAAAGATGAAAGGTATGGTACAGAAAGAGGAGACGTCGTCCTCCAAGGGCGATGCTTTGCAGGTCCGAGGGAGGCCTGAGCAGCGAGATAACCACTACCACAACAACAACAGAGACAAGAGCAAGGGTGACAGAGGTCGCTCAAAGTCAAAGGACGAGACAAGTTCTGCAGGTATTGTAAGAAATCTAATCATGTCATTGATGATTGTTGGAAGTTGCAGAACAAGGAGAAAAGAAAAGGTACTTACCAACCGAAAAATAATGAAGGTAATGATACCGGTGAGGCTTCTGTTGTTGATGGTAGTTCTGATGGCGAATGCCTAGCTGTTTTAGCTGCATGTGTTTCTCGTCAGGATGAATGGATTCTAGATACTGCATGTTCTTTTCATATTTGCTGTAACAAAGATTGGTTCAGTTCTTATGAGTTAGTGCAGACTGGAGATTTCGTGCGTGTGGGGAACGACCAGCAATGCAACATTGTTGGCGTTGGTTCCGTTCAGGTCAAGACACATGACGGTATGACACGCACGTTGACGGGAGTGAAACACATACCAACCATGGCAAGAAATTTGATCTCGCTCAGTACCCTTGACTGTGACGGGTACAAGTACAAAGGAGGAAATAAACTCCTAAAGGTATCAAAAGGTTCTCTCATTGTTATGGTTGGTGATATGAATTCTGCTAAGTTATATGTTCTTAGAGGTAGCACGTTATCTGGTACTGTTGCTGCTGTTTCTCATGATGACGCTAGTAAAACTAACCTTTGGCATAAGCGTCTTGGACATATGAGTGAACTTGGTATGGCAGAATTGATCAAGAGAGACTTGCTGCAAGGATGCAGTTTGGGTAAGATGCAGTTCTGTGAACACTGCATTTTCGGTAAGCACACAAGAGTTAAGTTTAATGCTTCTGTCCACACCACCAAAGGTACACTTGATTATGTACATGCTGATGTTTGGGGGCCATCTCGTAAGCCCTCTTATGGTGGTGCTCGTTATATGCTTACCATTATTGATGATTACTCTAGAAGAGTTTGGCCTTATTTCATGAAAAATAAGGATGATACGTTTGCTGCTTTTAAAGAGTGGAAAGCTATGATTGAAAGGCAAACAGAAAGGAAGGTGAAATTACTTCGTACTGACAATGGTGGCGAATTTTGTTCGAATGCCTTTAATGATTATTGCAGGAAAGAAGGCATTGTCAGGCACCTCACCATCCCGTACACGCCTCAGCAGAATGGTGTAGCGGAGCGGATGAACAGGACCATCATCTCCAAGGCTCGCTGCATGATCTCCAACGCTCGCATGAGTAAGCGTTTTTGGGCTGAGGCGGCTGCCACCGCCTGCTACTTGATAAACAGGTCACCATCTATTCCCCTCGACAAGAAAACTCCCATCGAGGTATGGTCAGTACTCCTGCTGATTATTCACAGCTTAAAGTTTTCGGCTGCACTGCTTATGCTCATGTTGATAATGGAAAGTTAGAGCCGAGAGCTATTAAGTGTGTGTTCATTGGTTATGGTTCGGGTGTAAAAGGATACAAGTTGTGGAATCCCGAAACTAAAGGCTTTTATGAGCAGGAGTGTTGTTTTCAATGAATCTGTTATGTACTTTGATAAGTTGTCCTCAGATGTTTTGCCAGATTTTTCTGAGGAGCAGGTTCGTGTCGAGGTGGAGCACTCTGTTGAAAAGGAAAATGTCACTGTTGACAATGATGGTGCTGCTACTTCAGATGATTCTGATCCTGATTCTGCTGGTTCTGATGATTCTGTTTCTTCTGATTCTGATAATGATAATGTTCAGAACTCACCCCCTGTTTTGCAGCCACAACAGTCTATTGCTGCTCGTAGGAACAGGAGGAATTGTGGTCCTCGACCACGTTTAATTGAAGAGTGTAACATTGTTGATTATGCTCTGAGTTGTGCAGAACAGGTGGAGCACGGACATGAGCCGTCCACTATACTGAAGCTATTGGTTCCGGTGACCGCGAGAAGTGGCTTGCTGCTATGCAAGAAGAATGCAGTCACTCGATAAGAATGGCACATGGGAAGTTGTGCGCTTGCCTAAGAAAAAGAAGGCAGTCCGCTGTAAGTGGATCTTCAAGAGAAAGGAGGGTTTATCTCCTAGCGAGCCTCCGAGGTTTAAGGCAAGGTTAGTTGCAAAAGGCTTCAGTCAAATTCCAGGTGTTGATTATAATGATGTTTTCTCTCCAGTTGTTAAGCATAGTTCAATTCGTACATTCTTTGGTATTGTTGCTATGCGTGATCTTGAGCTTGAGCAGTTAGATGTAAAGACTGCGTTTCTGCATGGAGAGTTGGAGGAGGAGATATACATGGACCAGCCAGAAGGGTTCATAGTGCCTGGTAAGGAGGATCTTGTGTGTAAGTTGAAAAGGTCCTTATACGGTTTGAAACAATCTCCTCGTCAGTGGTATAAAAGGTTTGATTCTTTTATGTTGTCACATGGCTTTAAGAGGTCTGAATTTGATAGCTGTGTGTACATTAAGTTTGTTAATGGATCACCTATATACCTGTTATTATATGTTGATGATATGTTGATTGCTGCCAAGAGCAAGAAAGATATCGCTGCTCTCAAGTCACAGTTGAGTAGCGAGTTTGAGATGAAGGATCTTGGTGCTGCTAAGAAAATTCTAGGTATGGAGATTACCCGTGACAGAAATTCTGGTTTGTTGTTTCTTAGTCAGCAAAATTACATTAAGAAAGTTCTTCATCGTTTTAACATGCATGATGCAAAGTCTGTTAGTACTCCTATTGCTCCTCACTTTAAATTGTCAGCTGAACAATGTCCTAGTACGGATGAGGATTTTGAGTACATGTCTAGAGTTCCATATTCTAGTGCTGTTGGTTCTTTAATGTATGCCATGGTTTGCTCACGTCCAGATTTATCATATGCTATGAGTTTGGTTAGTAGATATATGGCTAATCCTGGTAAAGAACATTGGAAGGCTGTTCAGTGGATTTTCAGGTACCTTCGTGGCACATCCAATGCTTGCCTCAAGTTCGGCAAGACTGATGAGGGACTCGTAGGCTATGTGGATTCAGATTTTGCTGCCGATTTGGATAAGAGGAGATCCCTCACAGGTTATGTGTTCACGCTTGGTGGTTGTGCCGTGAGTTGGAGGGCAACGTTGCAATCGTTGTTGCCCAGTCTACCACTGAAGCAGAGTACATGGCTATTGCTGAAGCATGTAAAGAATCGGTTTGGCTGAAAGGTTTGTTTGCTGAGCTTTGTGGAGATGATACTTGCATTAACCTGTTTTGTGATAGTCAGAGTGCTATTTACCTTACCAAGGATCAGATGTTCCATGAGAGAACAAAGCACATTGACGTCAAATACCATTATGTGCGTGATGTTGTTGCAAAAGGTAAGCTGAAGGTATGCAAGATAAGTACTCATGATAATCCTGCTGATATGATGACAAAGCCAGTTCCTGTTACTAAGTTTGAGCTTTGCTCGGGCTTAGTTGGTATCACTGTTAGCCCAAGAGGCTATTTGGCGCCGAAGGTGTTTTCTTTGTTGTTCAGGGTGAAGTTCTCGTTCATGCTACAAGATGGAATTTGTCTGAAGGTGGAGTGTTGTTTTTTATCTGTTCCAAATTCATATGAAGATATAAAGTGAGAGGCTAACTTCGGAGCGAAGCGGAGCCCCGTCGCTGGAGGCTTGGGCCGTAGCTGACTTAGGGTTTCCGAGTCAGACTGCAGCTGACTTAGGGTTTTATGCCACCATATATACATCTTGTAAGCCGCCGCTTGGGGTAAGCCATACATTGTAAACCCACGGCGTTTGTAACCTCACCCGATATATAGTGAAGTATTGCTGGTTGGCGCCCGTGGTTTTTTCCTCTCCTTTGTTTGGAGAGGTTTTCCACGTTAAAATCTCGTGTCCCCTTTGATTTGATTGTTCCGCTCTTCGTCGTTTATTTGCTATCGTTTATAACAGCATTTCTAGCGCGAACCTGTTTTTTTGATTTTCTAGTACCAGTTTTAAGTATTTGTTCTGCTCGACGTGTTTGCAAACCGAAAAAGCAGTCTCAAGAGTACCCCGAAAATCTTTTTTCGGTTTGGGATTATAATGGATCTCCTAGAGATGCTCTTAGCACATGCCGACCAAGCAATGCCGTCGCCGTAATGTTCGACCTACAGGTGCAGCTCGGCATAAAGGTTCGGCTCGATGCATAGCCTGGCGTAAAGGGTTCGGCTCGGCATTCCGCGTACAGGCCCTGAGCTGGTGCCCTGTACGCGGAGGGCGGCATCTTCACGCCAATGTCCACAACATCCATTTCTCGGTATTTTTTAGCATGGTTTATTCCAGCCACATGAGCTTTTATAATCTATCTAAACAGTCACTTTCCTTCATACTAATGAATTTTAGTACTCCATCCGTTTCTAAATATAAGATGTTTTAGGTTTTGTCTACATTCACATGTACACAAATGTATCTGGTCACATTTTATGTGTATATTCACTCATCTTAGTGTTCATTTTAGTGTGTATATAGACAAGATGTGTAACACCTAAAATATCTTACATTTAGAAACGGAGTGAGTATATGTCATTCTCTCATTGATCTGCTATCCATGCAAAGCTGGAGTCACTTTTAAGAGTTAGGAATATGTGGTAAATTTCGGCTTCGTTTTTCCTTCCACTGCGCACAGGCTCCTCTCTCACGTGTACTTGTAACCAGAACTCCAAAAGGGATCCGATCCCAGCTTGATTGACAAGGGTTGTCGTCACTTTTTTCTTCAAAGTAGAGGAGAGACTTACGTAGTTGCCAAGTTTATCGTGAATAAATTCGTAATTGGGATATTTTGGTTGGAATTTGAGAACGATCTTGATTCTGTTACAATCCCATGTTCAAACAAAAGGGTAATTAAGAGGCTCATGAGCCATTGATTAATTCGGCGTGTTAACTTCGAGTTGTTTTCGTCTAAAAACATCAAGTGGCTCTGTTGTCTTGACATAGGCGAACATGCGGTAGCAATCGACCTCGCCTATCATCTGCGCAACAACCCAACCACGGTCGCGGTGACCGACATGCACCACCCCTGCACTGGCCAGATGAGGATGTGGTGCTTCTTCCGTTTGCATCTGAAACGACAAGGACTGGTGCGTGAGGAAATACTCCCCATATGCAAAGTGCGGCCGCGGGATGTCATGCCCAAGCTTATACCACCGGCTCCATGTTTCCTTCTCCAGAACCCACACCTCTGTGGTCACCGAGCCATCCCAGACAGCGACACCCAACCTCCCGTTCACCTCCGTCAGGTGGTGTCAATCCCGCCGGGCCGGCAGCGTGGGCAGCTGCGGGGTGGAGCTGACGCGCTCGTCTTCGAGGTCAAAGGATATGATCCTGGTGAAGTCGCCATCGGTGAACCAGTAGGTTGTTCCGTCCATGCTTACGTTGCCGGCGTTAAGATTGCACTTTGTGCCACCGGGGATCAGCGGCAGTGGCTCCTCCCGCCACGCCGCCTCGCCCAACGTGAGCACGTGCAACCCGTTAAACTCGCAAACGCGGTCGAAGCTGCATGGGATGTGCACCACCTTGTACCGCCCCCTGATCGGGTGGTAGCCGAAGCTGTACGCCTTGTCCCATCCCTCCGGCCGGCGGCGGCTCCCGACAAAGACACCTGCGCCCTGCCGCAACGGTGACAGACGCAGCTTCTCTCCGGTGGAAGGGTTAACCACCATGAGGGCGCCACCAGGTTTATTGTTGCTGCACAGGCAGAGGAGGCCATTGCAGATGCCGTGATGTGGGTTGGTCCCGATTTTCACAAATTTGTGCGGGGGAAACGATGAACACGAAGAACAAGCGATGAACACAAGAACACAAAGAGGGGAAAACTCTCAAAACAAAGATAACTAGCAAGTAGCAACTCAGCAAGATTCAATTGGTAACAAATCCCCTAGGGCAGCCCCCAATTCTCCTCTCCCAAGCACACCTTACTCTTAGTATTGTTTGTCCAATTGGTCAATCCAACCAATCCAATCTAGCCACTCAAAGAGGGAAGATTAACAAGTAATCGCAACTATAAGAGGAAGTCTTGGTATCCACGAAGGGATCTTCTCCACAAGGGGAAGCCGAAGAAGGAGTAATGCTCTACTTTAGTTCTCAAATCATAGTCTAACCCTAGATCTGAAGGGGAGGGGGTCTATTTATAGTCTGGGTACAAAACGGGGAAAAGACACATTGACAGGTGGGGCGCACGTGAGCTGGAGGCGATCCGGCCCTGGATCCGGTTTAGGCCGGCCTGAGGTCCGGTTGCGTCGGGAGCCGGTCCGGACCTGGGGCCGGTTTTGGCCGGCCAGGGGTCCGGCCGCCCCGGGTTGCGGCCCGGCCTTGAGGCCGGTTTTGGCCGGCTGGAGGTCTGGCCGCCTCTGGGTGCTGTCCGGCCTTGAAACCGGTTTTGACCGGCAGGAAAACCGACCGAGCTGACGCTCCTCCTTCCTCTCCTTCGTCTTGCGTCATCTCTTGGCCATCTTCTTGGGTCTTCTCTTGGTCATCTTCTCCACTCCATTGTGGGTCGGCATCAAGGTGGTTCCTGAGTATGCACAAAGTATCCGAATGAAGTAGCAACCCATTCAAAGGAGTGTCGAGTCACACATAGATAGGAGTGAATTCACCTTATCATGGAGAGCTTTGACTCTTGCTCTTGTCATTGGGCCACTTGTTGTAGGAGCCGTAGGTTGGGCTACATCATCTCCCCCCCCCCCTTGGAAAAGAGTCGTCCTCGACTCTTGGTCATCCTCATCGCTTGATGTTCCAAGGTATGGCGATAGGTCGGCGACGTTGAAGGTGTCATGGACCAAGTGTTTGGAGTGGAGATGTCGATCTTGTAGGCATTGTCGTTGATGCGCTTGATAACCTTGAAAGGTCCATCTCCACGAGGGTGAAGCTTGGACTTCCTTGCATCCGGAAGCGATCTTTGCGAAGGTGTAGCCAAACAAGGTCTCCTTCTTCAAATATCATGGCGCGCTTGTGTTTGTTCATCTTCGTAGCATGGTCTTTGTTGTGCTTCTCAAGCGTAGTTCTTGTTTCCTCATGGAGCTTCTTCATGTAAGCGGCTCGCTTGTCGAAGTCCATGTTAACTTGCTCACGGAGTGGAAGTGGTAGCATGTCGAGCGCGGTGTAGGGGTTGGAGCCATAGACGATCTCGAAGGGTGTTCTCTTTGTTGCGCGATGAGTGCTCGATTGTAGGCGAACTCGGCGTGTGGGATGCACTCTTCCCAATTCTTCAAGTTAGGCTTGATCAACACACGAAGGAGTGTAGATAGGCTTCGGTTCACCACTTCGGTTTGGCCATCGGTTTGAGGGTGGTATGCGGTGGAGAATAGTTGCTTGATTCCCATCTTGGCCATCAAAGTCTTCCAAAAATAGCTCACGAACTTGACGTCACGATCCGACACAATGGTCTTTGGCACCATGAAGACGGACGATTTCCCTGAAAAACAAAGTAGCAATGTGTGAAGCATCGTCGCTCTTGTTGCAAGGTATAAAGTGTGCCATTTTAGAGAAGCGATCAATGACGACAAAGATGGAATCCTTGTTTGTTTTAGTGCGTGGGAGTCCTAAGACAAAATCCATAGCTATATCGGACCATGGGTGATGTGGAATAGGCAAAGGTGTATAACCATGAGAGTTTAGAGTAGACTTAGCTTTGAGACATGTAGAACATCGTCGAACTAGGCGTTCCACATCACGCTTCATTCTGGCCAATAGTAGTTGGTGGCGAGCATGGCGTAGGTCTTGTCGCGGCCAAAGTGACCCATGAGTGTCCTCCATGAGATTCCTTCAAAAGGACCAAACGAAGCGAAGACTCGGGTATACATAGTTTGTTAGCCTTAAACAAGAAACCTTGTGCAAATAGAAATCACCAATTCCTTTGTGCTCCGAACATTGAGCGAAAATGTCTCCAAAGAAAGCATCGGTAGCATACAACTCTTTATCTCATCCAAACCCAAGACACTAATGTCAAGACGTGTAAGTAGGTTGGCCTTGCGGGATAGAGCATCCGCGACCACATTGTCTTTACCTTTCTTGTATTTGATTACAAAGTAAAGACTCAATGAACTCAACCCACTTAGCATGTCTTTTGTTCAAATTTGTTTGACTTTTCAAATATTTCAAGGATTCATGGTCGGAATGAATGACAAATTCCTTAGGACGAAGGTAATGTTGCCACACATCCAAAACACGAACCAAAGCAAATAACTCTTTGTCATAAATGGGGTAATTCAAGCGAGCTCCATCTAGTTTCTCACTATGGTATGCGATGGGTCTACCATTTTGCATAAGCACTCCACCAATGCCCAATCCACTTGCATCGCATTCAATCTCAAATGTCTTAGAGAAATCCGGAAGGGCAAGGAGTGGTGCTTCGGTTAATAACCGTTTGAGCTCATTGAAAGCAAAATCATGTGCATTGCCCCAAATGAAAGGTACATTTTCTTTGTAAGTTCATGGAGGGGGCAAGCAATTGTGGAAAAATCCTTGATGAAACGGCGGTAAAATCCGGCAAAACCAAGAAAACGTCTCAACTCCTCAAGTGACATCGGAAAAGGCCAAGTCCGAATTGCTTGTATCTTTGCTTCATCAACTTCACTCCATCCGAAGAAACAACAAAACCCAAGAAAACAAGTTTGTTGGTGGCAAAAGTGCACTTAGAAAGATTTGCATAAAGCTTTTCATTGCGAAGAACCAACAAAACTTGAGCAACATGAGAAGTGTGCTCTTCCAAAGATTGCTATAGATAAGGATGTCGTCAAAGTATACCACAACAAATTTCCAATGAAAGGACGCAAAACATGATTCATGAGACGCATAAAAGTAGAAGGTGCATTGGAAAGACCAAATGGCATGACAGCCATCATAAAGACCAAGCTTTGTTTTAAATGCGGTCTTCCATTCATCACCTTCACACATCTTATTTGGTGATATCCACTTTTAAGATCAATTTTGGAGAATATAGCGGAACCACAAAGCTCATCAAGCATATCATCAAGTCGAGGGATAGGATGGCGATACCGAACGGTGATGGCGTTGATGGGGCGACAATCCATGCAAAGGCGAAGAGTGTTGTCGTGCTTGGGTACCAAGATGACGGGCACGGCACACGGACTCAAGCTCTCGCGGATATGTCCCATGGCAAGAAGTTCTTGTATTTGCCGCTCGATCTCCTTTGTCTCTCGGGGTTGGTGCGGTAAGGAGCGCGGTTTGGTAGCGGTGCGCCGGGAACAAGGTCGATGCGGTGCTCGATTCCGCGTAGAGGAGGTAGTCCCGGTGGCACTTCTTGAGGGAAGACATCTTCAAAGTCCTTCAAAAGAGACAACAAAGAAGGAGGAAGGTTTGTGAAAGTGTTAGTCATAGAAACTTCACCCTTGCATATGAGCACATAGTGGAGGGTGGATGGGTTCTCTCTCAACTCCCTCATCTCTCTTTGTGGCAAATAGTGTAAGTTTTGTGGGAACTCTCTTTGAAGTGTCACACTCATTTGGCTTGTGGCTCTCACTCACTTTATGGTGGGTCTCTCGCTCACCACTCATCTCACTAGACGAACGATCTTGTTGTGCCCTTGCAATAGTCTTGGCGTTGTCGGCGATGACTTGACTTGGTGTCATGGGACGAAGGACGAAGGTCTTGTCGTTGTTCTTGAAGCTATAGTAATTTGTCCTTCCATCATGCATAGCACCCTTGTCAAATTGCCATGGACGCCAAGAGTAAGTGACAAACGTCATAGGCACAACATCACAATCAACCGTATCTTCATAGGCTCCAATCTTGAAGGACACTTGCACCATGTGTTGAATCTTGACGGCTCCGGTATCACTCAACCATTGCACATGGTAAGGATGTGGGTGCTTCTTGAACTTCAAGTTGAGCTTATCACAAAGTTCTTTGCTCGCTAGTTGTGGCAACTTCCACCATCTATGATGACCTTGATGGACTTTCCATTGATTCCCGCTCTTGTTTGAAACAAGTTGCATCTTTGGTCTTCTTCCACTTGAACATTGGTGGTTAAGCTCTTGCCACAACCAAGGAAGGGTTGTTGTCGCCATCACAATATATCTCATTTCTTCTTCTTGAGCACTTTGCATTGTGGCGACCTTGTTCAAAGCATTGTACTCATCTTCACTCATAGATTCATACTCTCCCATGTCATTGATGATCATGACCTTCTTGTTGGTGCACTCAAAAGATTTGTGCCCTTGTCCGCCGCACTTGTAGCATTGCAAGAGTCTTGTGCCGGACGAAGATCCTTGAGGCGCCTTGGTAGGGGAGGTACTTTCTTGAAAGGTTGAGGCGCTTGAGGTGTCGATGTAGAGACTCTTGGAGGACCTCGTGTGTTCGCTTGAGGAAGAGCTTGTGAAGGTGTAGGTTGACGAAGAAGGCTTGTTGGCGAAGAATGCCTTTGTCTTGAGGTATTTGAGCTCTTCAAGCACGTGGCGCTCGGCCTTGGAAGCTTGATGTACTAGCTCAACCAAAGAGGCATATGGTTGGAACTCCACGATCTTCTTGATTGGATAGTTGAGGCCATTCATGAAACGAGCCATGGATTGCTCTTCGTACTCGTTGACATTGGCTCTCATCATGGAGATTTCCATCTCCTTGTAGTACTCATCAACCGACTTCAACCTTGCTTCAACTCTTGCAACTTCTTGTATAAGTCTCTAGTGTAATGGCTTGGCACGAAGCGCTTGTACATTGTTTCTTTCATTTCAACCCAAGTGTCAATTGGTTGTTGGTGGTTAGCGACGCGTGCATCTTGTAGTTGTTCCCACCACAAGAGGGCATACTCTTCAAACTCCATCGAGGCTAAGGCAACCTTCTTGTTGTCGGAGAAGCGTTGCACGCGGAAGATCTTGTCAACCTTGAGTACCCATGAGAAGTAAGCTTCCGGATCACTTGTGCCGTAGAACTTGGGTATGTCAAAGCGGACGTTGGTCAAGTCATCATAGTTGTCACCATGGCACCACGTGGGAATGCACGTCCACGTCTCCTTCGATTGAGTCCATCACCATTGTGTTGGCTTGACTCGTTATCACTTGACTCGGAACGTTGGTGTTGGTGACGATCATGTGGAAGTCTTGACGAGGACGAGGATCATGTTGAGGAGGTGCTCTTTTTCGATATTGTTCACATTGTCATGATTTTGATGGCGTGGCCTTGGAGGATGACGGGGTGACGTCCTTGTTCATGAAAGTCATTCGCACCCGGACGCCATTGTCATTAGCCAATGGGTCATGACGATCACGTTGTGCGGTGGTGGTGATGGTATGCGTTCGTGACGTTCATCATTTTGGTGAGGTTGTTCTTGATGCGCATTGGCATTGTTCGCGTGAAGATCATGTGGTTGTTCAACGTTAGGAGGAGGTCGTTCATGGGCGTCGCGCCTTGGGTTATGTTGACGTTCTTGTAGCGGATCTTCTTGGCGATGGCCATGACGTCCATGACGTGCTTGTGTCGACCTTGAGGTGGTTCTTGTACGACTTGAGCGTGACGAAGAAGAAGTGCGTTGTCGCACAAGGTTGTTGAGAGCTTCGGTCACCCGCTCCATAGATGCTTCTTGCGCATGCATGTGGTCGTTGAAGTTGGCCTCTTGAGCTTGAAGACGGCGCTCGTAGCGTCCTAGGCCATCATGAAGAAGGTGTCGAAGACCAACAAACTCGGTATGTGTGACATAACCATGATCACCTCGAAGTCCACTATGCATTTCATCGTCCGGGCTTGAGCTTCCGTTTGTACTTTCCCTAAACATTGTCTCAAGAACAAGTGAGATATGTGGTTAGGAAAACCGAGACAAACTATATCCCAAGAATAATGTAGCTTGAGAGGAGAGAATCCGGTTCTAACACCCACACACACACTTATGAGGATATGAAAGTATGAAGTGGTGATGTCTACGCACACTTCTATTCTTGTAGACAGTGTTGGGCCTCCAAGTGCAGAGGTTTGTAGAACAGCAGCAAGTTTCCCTTAAGTGAATAACCCAGGGTTTATCGAACTCGGGGAGGCAAAGGTCAAAGATAACCCTCTCAAGCAACCCTGCAATTAAGATACAAGAAGTCTCTTGTGTCCCCAACACACCAATACACTTGTCAGGTGTATAGGTGCACTAGTTCGGCGAAGAGATAGTGAAATACAAGTGATATGGTGATTATAAGTGGTGATGGCAATCTGAAATAAAAATGGCAGCAAGCAAACTTGAGCCAAAATGAGAGCAAACGGTGTTTCAATGCTTGGAAATAAGGCCTAGGGATCATACTTTCACTAGTGGACACTCTCAATAATAATATAATTGAATACATAGATATTTCCTCTTCCCTATGCTACTCTGAACTATTCTCATGTTGGATAGAAATACCAATCTACTGCGTAGGGCTACAAGAGCACACCTTAAAGTCTGTCTTCCACATCTAGGGAACTCCAAGGTCACTATGAGTGTCCCAAAATAGTACTAAACAAACACCACAATTTTATAGTGACATCCAACACAAGAATAACTCATGGTAAGTATTTCTGTAACCTTTAGCCTAAGAGTCACACACGGTGCGCACACTGTCAACTTCACACCATGGGACAAAGGTGACTCCGGAAATTACATTAATAAAACCACTCAAGTAGCATAATTCATATCTATGGATTCAACTAGATTACAAAGCTCATGATCACATAAAGATCACACCATGAGAGAGAGAGATGAACCACATAGCTACCGGTAGAGCCCTCAGCCTCGGTGAAGAACTACTCCCCCCTCATCATGGGAGGCAGCAACGGCGATGAAGATGGCGGTGGTGTTGATGGAGACTCCGGAGGAGGGACGGAGGAGCCTTCCGGAGGTGATTCCGGCGGCGGTTCCCCCCTCCAATCTTCTCCGGCGGCAGCCTTCTGTCTCCTGTTTCGTGGTTTTGTGTTTCTCCGCCGCCTCCTCGCGAAACTCCTCGGGGACTATTTTTATAGACGTTTTTAGGTCAAGACGAAGTCGGAGGAGCAAAGATCAACGGCAACGGAGCCTCGAGCCCCAAAATAGGTAGGCCCACGCGGCCAAGATTTTAGGCCGTGTGGGGCCCTCTCATTTCCAGCTGGTTGGGCTTCTGGCCTTCACTTTGAGCCCATTGCGTTCGTCACAAAAATTCTGAACCGTGCTCTTTGGCCTTGCCCTTTTTGGAGTCCCGAAGCTCCCGGAAAGTCTGAAACACTAAAAAAAACGTTTTCTGGAAAACAGGGTTAATTCCAAATAAATGGGAAAATTATGAAATATTCCCAAAAATCATTATAAAACATTGATATAACCCTTATATGATGCAAATATGATTGGAATAGAAGTAAAATAATGCAAAGTTCATGTATGCATTTTACATGCATCAACATCCCCAAGCGTAACCCATGCTCGTCCCGAGTATGAAGGTGATAAAACTAACATGGACTTTGCATTTTAATACTAACAATGGATATCAAAGATGATTACTATTGCTACATAGAGTCAAATGATTCATTCTTAAAAGGAGTTGCAATATGCAAGATAGTTTATGAAGTGATATCAAGTATTCAATGCAAGGATGTTCAATGATAGTTCACAAAGTGTAACATAACAGATAGTAGTATGGACCACATGTATGCATAATGATAAGTATGGACATCCTACATTGGTCATAGAGTGATGATGAAAATCTGAATATGATAGGTGGACACTTTGGAAAGATGTATAAGTGAGTAGAGGTAAAGCATGCATAAATTTCATCTAATCTCCAAACTCTTCTACTTAAGTTAATGATTGCAATGTGGTAATACTTGGTGTCAAGCTCTCATTCCCCTATCATAGCATCTTGAATGATTATAGTTTAATGTGAGAGCAAATATGAGTAGTGTGCTTGACAAAGTAAAGGTTGGATGTCTCATGCCCCTTGAATACAAGTACCTACACCATGAGTTACTCAACTTGGGAAAAGCAAGTTCAAGTTATCTATCATTGTAAGTAATAATAGAATCATCAAGAGCGTCAACTGGGGTACCTCTTGTCCCAGGATATGGAACAAGCCCATATCAAAATGACAAGACAAACAAACAAGATGAACCACCTCAACACCCTTTTTATTTACCATTGGAATAGCTTTTTATTGTAAGGTGTGTCATAGATAATTCACCATAGCATGTAAGTAAATTTCCACCATGAATAATGCATGGCTTAGATTAGCGGCCCAGGCGTCTCTCTAACCATTTATACAAACTCATTCAAACTAAATATTTTCCCCCTTATTTCATCATGATAGGCATCCATAGACAAAAGCACATGATATCAACTAAATGGAGCATGTTGAAAGCTTTGCATGTGACAGCACATATGGGCTAACTCCCAACCTTGGACATTTATCAAGCCACCAGCATCATAATCTTAATCACAATGGGTCATGTTTTATTTATAGCAATGATAGTAAAAATGTGCATCCAGTTCATGAGAGCTATATAACCAACTTTTCCCATGGCAATCAATAACATAATCATTTTCATTCAGAGGTATAGATAACACAAATATCATGATGAACATACTCGGAATAGCATATAGCTAGTAGGTAGATATGGTGGACTCACTGGAATAACTTTGGTTGAAGGTGTTGGAAACAAGTTTTAACATATTTCATCTAGATGCATGCATGAGTGTCCATAGAACTAACTAATCCATGTTAAACCAAGTAGAATAACAATCAGCACCAAAACATGAATAAGTTATAGCTCTTCAAAAAGGATTTGCAAACTATTACTCATGAACAAGCTCATGAATCATGCAACTATATGTATCATTAAAAATCAACTCAAACATCCCTTTTCCCAATCTTATAAAAGCATTCAACATATTTCAACCCATATTTCCAGTAGCTCTCCCATATATAAATGATAGTGTGGTGGTCTCTCAAAACAAATCAAACCAAAACAAAACAAAAGACGCTCCAAGTTTATGCGATAAAGTGTTTCGATCGAAAAACAGAAGTTGGACGTGCGCAAACCGAGAGTGTGTATGTCCAGTGGGGTTGTCTTCACATCCCCAAGCTTATGGTCTTCACCATCCTTGGATAGCTCTTGGTGCATCTCCTCCAATCCCTGTGAAAAAACTTCAAAACACCGTTTCTCCATTTCTTTTCTGTGGGGTGCATTAATAGTGATAAACAAATAGGTTTCTTGCTGCATATAATCCTTGAACAAAAATTCAAATGAGATGTCCAGAAAGTGTATAATGTTGTATGCCTACTCATAAACTCAATTGATTCAAAAAGATTCAACTTAAAAGCTCAAAGCATGCATCAAACAAAATGGGACAGAATCTGTCCAGAAAAACAGCAGCAGCAAAACGTATTTTTCTACCCTACCAAACTTTCTCGAAAAATTCCTAAAAAATTCATGCATACAGAGGATGAAAAGTTGCAACTACAGTTCAAATATGAGCTCATTCGGAGTTACAGAATAAGAATTAAAAATCATACCGTGCACTGACTCGTGCAGGAATAAAATCTCCGAACTCAATAAGCAACTTTTCAAGACCAAAATGGGTAAAACTTGGCACTTTATTTAAAACTCCAGAAACTAAACTAAACACAAAGTCTCTTGTTACAGCAAGAGGACACAAAGAAAAATCACACACAAAAATAACCGGGTTGCCTCCCGCAAAGCGCTTTCTTTATAGCCATATAGCTAGGCATGATAGTTTTAATGATGCTCACAAAGGAATAGATGTTGAATATAAAAGAGCATCAAGAAGCAAATATCAAACACATTTAGGTCTAACCCACTTCCTATGCATTGGGATCTTGTAAGAAAATAAATCAATAAAGCACAAGGTGACTAGCATAGGAAGGCAAAGCAAGTGCAACTTCAAAATTTTCAACAAAAAGAGAGAAGACTTAATATTTTTGAGATATATGAAATCATGTCTCCCTCTCTCATAAAAACTTTCAGTAGCATCATTGATAAACTCAACAATATAGCTATCACATGAAACATTCTTATCATGATCCATATGAATAAAAGTATCATTACTCTCCACATAAGCATAAACAGTTTCATTAGGAATAGTGGGAGTAAAACATTCATAATAATCATTGTAATCATCATATATAGGAGGCATATCATAATCACAATAAACTTTATACTCAATAGTGGGTGGACTGAAAATATCATATTCATCATCATTTTTACTAGAAGGAGATGTCTCAAATATATAATCATTACTAGCAAAAGGATTTTCAAACACCTCTTCCCCAAGCTTAGAGCTTTTCATATAATCATTGGAAAGAACATGAATAGTACTAATAGTATAACAATTATTAACATCATCATTTTCAGAATTGGTACCCAAGAGATTTTCAATATCAAAAGTACTATGCTTTTCCCAATCATGATCACTATTATAAGTAACAGGCATAGGATCATCATTGAATTCAGACTCATCAGCAACATCTATAATAGGAGCAACATGTTTAGGGGAAGATACCGTTTCCTCTCTCTTTTTACTCCTCTTCTTCTTCTTCTTTCCCTCTTTCGGAGAGAGAGGCTTGGAAGGAAGCTTCTCCATATAACCTGGTTTATTGTTAGAAACAACGGAAGAAACTTGGGAGGATTCCTCTCTTTCATTAATAAGAGTAAAACAAACATTAGTCCTTTCATATTTTGGTAAAGCCATTCCATCTTTTATAATATTTTGTATGTAAGTGTTGGCATGGCAATTATTAACACAATAGAGATAACATCCATGTAACACACTATTCATATCAAAAGCACTCATATCTAACGAAGAAGTTTTTCTTGATAACTCTTCACACCCCAAAAATAATGTAAGTTCATCATGTTGATTAGGAGTGATCATGTTATCACAAAAGTCTCCCGCAATATCCTTATTAGAACCTGAGCATTGGAATTCGAAATGCCCCTCTTTATAGCAAAGTTCACAAGTAAAAGGATAGGTGGCACAAACTTTTTCAGCAAGATCACCTAGAGCTCTGTACCATGTTGTAGTTTTTTCATTCCTATGATGGATACAATATTCTTCTTCGATTTGATTCTTTTCACAAGGTCTAAGTGCTCCACAATACTTAACATGCTTATAAGAAATAGTATTTTCAGAAGTTTGAGCATGTTTATTGCAATCATTAGTAACAATTTCATTTTCCATGCAAGTGTCTTTAAAAGGTTCATGATACATGTCCCAATTCTCTTTAGGAATATTAATATGAGAAGCAAAGGTTTTACAGCAATTAACAATAATTTGAGAATCAAGACCAAATTTAGCACTAAGCTCATGAAAACTAGCAGTTTCAGCAAAAGACTTAATGCTATCATATTCATGGTTTATACCTGATTCTTTACCTTTGTCGATCTCCCAATCTTCAGTATTGCGTTGAATTTTTTCAAGAAGATCCCATTTAGCTTCAACCTTCTTACTTGTGAAAGAACCACCTGAAGAAGAATCTAGATAATCCTTATGATGACCTGAAAGCCTTGCATAAAAATTAGAAATAATTATTTCCTCAGAAAGCTCATGGTTAGGACATTTGAGTATTAATGTTTTCAGTCTTCCCCAAGCTTGAGCAATGCTTTCTACATCATGAGGATAAAAATTAAAAATGTAACTCCTATCTCGATGCACTTCATGAAGAGGATAAAATTTAGAGCAAAAGAGAGATTCAAGCTGTTTCCAATTCGAAGGACGATCATCCAACAGCCTATACCACTCCTTTGCTTTGTCCTTAAGTGAAAATGGAAATACTTTCCTCATGACATCTTCTCTTGATAAACCTGCAACTTTAAACAACTCACAAAGTTCTGTAAGTTTCAACAAGTGATCATTCGGACGAACTGTTCCATCCCCTGAATAAGGTTCTTCCATAACCATTTCAACAAGTTCCATAGGTATTTCAAAAGCAGTACTTTCAGTAGGTGGATTTAGAATATTACAAGCATCATTAGAATTATCACATATGGGAGACAAAGCATTATCAAGGCAAGTTTTATTCTCCAAAGCTGGGGAACTAAAAAGATCATTTTCATATAAACTAGCTTCCCCAAGCTTAGACTTTTCCATAGCATTAGGAATAATGGTGTTCAAAGCATTCATGTTAACAACATTGTTATCACTATTATGCAAACAAACTCCCATTGCTTTTTTTATTTTCTCTTCAAAAGCATCATGTCCTAATTCGATATAAAGTTCATAAAGATCTCTAATTTTTTTGTTGTTTTCCATTAAGCCTAACTAGTAAAATAAAAACAAGAAACAAAAAGATATAACTGCAGGACCTAAAGGAGATACCTTCAAGCACTTACCTCCCCGGCAACGGCGCCAGAAAATAGCTTGATGTCTACGCACACTTCTATTCTTGTAGACAGTGTTGGGCCTCCAAGTGCAGAGGTTTGTAGAACAGCAGCAAGTTTCCCTTAAGTGAATAACCAAGGTTTATCGAACTCGGGGAGGTATAGGTCAAAGATAACCCTCTCAAGCAACCCTGCAATTAAGATACAAGAAGTCTCTTGTGTCCCCAACACACCCAATACACTTGTCAGGTGTATAGGTGCACTAGTTCGGCGAAGAGATAGTGAAATACAAGTGATATGGATGATTATAAGTGGTGATGGCAATCTGAAATAAAAATGGCAGCAAGCAAACTTGAGCCAAAATGAGAGCAAACGGTGTTTCAATGCTTGGAAATAAGGCCTAGGGATCATACTTTCACTAGTGGACACTCTCAATAATAATATAATTGAATACATAGATATTTCCTCTTCCCTATGCTACTCTGAACTATTCTCATGTTGGATAGAAATACCAATCTACTGCGTAGGGCCACAAGAGCACACCTTAAAGTCTGTCTTCCAAATCTAGGGAACCCCAAGGTCACTATGAGTGCCCCAAAATAGTACTAAACAAACACCACAATTTTATAGTGACATCCAACACAAGAATAACTCATGGTAAATATTTCTGTAACCTTTAGCCTAAGAGTCACACACGGTGCGCACACTGTCAACTTCACACCATGGGACAAAGGTGACTCCGGAAATTACATTAATAAAACCACTCAAGTAGCATAATTCATATCTATGGATTCAACTAGATTACAAAGCTCATGATCACATAAAGATCACACCATGAGAGAGAGAGATGAACCACATAGCTACCGGTAGAGCCCTCAGCCTCGATGAAGAACTACTCCCCCCTCATCATGGGAGGCAGCAACGGCGATGAAGATGGTGGTGGTGTTGATGGAGACTCCGGAGGAGGGACGGAGGAGCCTTCCGGAGGTGATTCCGGCGGCGGTTCCCCCCTCCAATCTTCTCCGGCGGCAGCCTTCTGTCTCCTGTTTCGTGGTTTTGTGTTTCTCCGCCGCCTCCTCGCGAAACTCCTCGGGGGACTATTTTTATAGACGTTTTTAGGTCAAGACGAAGTCGGAGGAGCAAAGATCAACGGCAACGGAGCCTCGAGCCCCAAAATAGGTAGGCCCACGCGGCCAAGATTTTAGGCCGCATGGGGCCCTCTCATTTCCAGCTGGTTGGGCTTCTGGCCTTCACTTTGAGCCCATTGCGTTCGTCTCAAAAATTCTGAACCGTGCTCTTTGGCCTTGCCCTTTTTGGAGTCCCGAAGCTCCCGGAAAGTCTGAAACACTAAAAAAGACGTTTTCTGGAAAACAGGGTTAATTCCAAATAAATGGGAAAATTATGAAATATTCCCAAAAATCATTATAAAACATTGATTTAACCCTTATATGATGCAAATATGATTGGAATAGAAGTAAAATAATGCAAAGTTCATGTATGCATTTTACATGCATCAAGTGGCAACGGAAATCAAGCAAACTCGGCGAAAAGCATATCGTCAAAGGTAGAGAAAATCCACAATGATCAAATTACCAAAGAAACTCCAACCACAAAGTTTCAAGAAACACACACAAAAGCGGATGATGGGGTTGGGCGACCAAAGGGCGAGCACTCGAAGATAGACAACCTAACGAAGACTACGTGCTCAAATGTCACCCAACACAAGAGGGATGCTAGCTCAATTGCCTTTTGATGGGCAACGGATTTGCACAAGTGTTACACACTCACACTCACTTTGGCGGTTTCAGCTTTATCGCAATCTACACGAGATGATACTTGGCACTACTCATGTTCTTTTCTTTTCTCTTTTTTGATTTTTTTTTATTTTTGCTTTTTGACGATGATTCCTTCAACTTTTGCTAGTGCCAAGATCTCTAACGATACTCACTCGCCATTACTTTAAGACAATCACTCGTCAAGTGCAATGCCCCGCAATATCAAAAAGCTAGTCCGATAGGTCAAGGTATGCGAAAGGAAGAAGGGTTCACAACGGATTATGATGGTGGGGGAATGTCGAGTCCTTGGTGGCGTCGTCGCTTGGCGTTGATGACGCGTTGTTGCGGAACCTTGTCGAGGTCGTAGACGTAGGGCACACCAAGAAAGGACTCAAACTAAAACGGAGAATTGCCAAAATGAACCGAGGAAACAAAAGGAAGAAAAGAAATTTTCCTGTCAAACCGGACCTGGGGCCGGTTTTGGCCGGCTGGGGGTCCGGTCGCGTCTGGTCCGGTCTGTGGCCCGGTCTGGGCCGGCCTGGAGGCCGGCTCTGCTGGAGCTCGAAAATCCGCAAATTATTGGGCGGAAAGGCGATGCAAAAAAACTCGATTTCGTGGGAAATTGGCAAAATTAAGTCTAGGGAACGCAAACAAGGGTGGAGGAGGTCCTAAAGCAACAGATCCATGGATCAAAACTACCAAAAACTCATCAAATCGACCAAACCGCTCGAATCCCAAAATGGCTATTTTTTGTGGAAATTTTGGAATTTCTCAAAAAACGAAGAAAAATTTGGTGGATTTTGCTGGAAACACAAATCAAATCCGTGTCAACCTAGAGCTGTGATACCATATGATGTGGGTTGGTCCCGATTTTCACGGATTTGTGCGGGGGAAACGATGAACACGAAGAACAAGCGATGAACACAAGAACACAAAGAGGGAAAAACTCTCAAAACAAAGATAACTAGCAAGTAGCAACTCAGCAAGATTCAATTGGTAACAATCGCCTAGGGCAGCCCCCAATTCTCCTCTCCCAAGCACACCTTACTCTTAGTATTGTTTGTCCAATTGGTCAATCCAACCAATCCAATCTAGCCACTCAAAGAGGGAAGATTAGCAAGTAATCGCAACTATAAGAGGAAGGCTTGGTATCCACGAAGCGATCTTCTCCACAAGGGGAGGACTTGGTTCATCTCCACAAGGGGAGGCCTTGATTCATCTCCATAGGAGGAAAGAGACACTTTGAGAAGAATGAGCAAGTCTCTACTTTAGTTCCCAAATCATAGTCTAACCCTAGATCTGAAGAGGAGGGGGTCTATTTATAGTCTGGGTACAAAACGGGGAAAGACACGTTGACAGGTGGGGGCGCACGCGAGCTGGAGGCGATCCGGCCCTGGATCCGGTTTAGGCCGGCCTGAGGTCCGGTTGCGTTGGGAGCCGGTCCGGACCTGGGGCCGGTTTTGGCCGGCCGGGGGTCCGGCCGCCTCGGGTTGCGGCCCGGCCTTGAGGCCGGTTTTGGCCGGCTGGAGGTCCGGCCGCCTCTGGGTGCTGTCCGGCCTTGAAACCGGTTTTGACCGGCAGGAAAACCGGCCGAGCTGACGCTCCTCCTTCCTCTCCTTCGTCTTGCGTCATCTCTTGGCCATCTTCTTGGGTCTTCTCTTGGTCATCTTCTCCACTCCATTGTGGGTCGGCATCAAGGTGGTTCCTGAGTATGCACAAAGTATCCGAATGAAGTAGCAACCCATTCAAAGGAGTGTCGAGGTCACACATAAATAGGAGTGAATCCACCTTATCATGGAGAGCTTTGACTCTTGCTCTTGTCATTGGTCCACTTGTTGTAGGAGCCGTAGGTTGGGCTACATCATGCCGACCAGCTGCATGCCTGCCTTGAAGTAATTGGCGGAATCGGCGATGCATTTGCAGGTCGCCTTCCATGGCATTGACAGGTAGTCGTCCACGACGTAGGCTTCGGCAGAGCTGGTGTCCCAGATAAGAGGCATGACGCGGCTCTGCATCTCCGTTGTGCGGCGGTTGACGAGGTCGCGCCAGTGCCGGCTGACGAGGCGGAACCGGCGGCGGGAGCTCGTCGGCAGCCGCTGCAGGATGTCCACCAACACGTCCTTGGAGAAGTATCGCTCCATGGCAGCCAATTTCGGCCTCCTTTGCCTTCCACTGTAACCAGAAGGCCAGAAGGGATCCGATCCCGACTTGGTTGCTAGGGGTTGTTGTCAAGGTTTTGGTTACCAAACTGGGAAAAAATCTCGTGGGTGCTCGAGATTTGCGGTTACCGCGGTAACCGAGAAATCTCGACGGGTTACCGGACGAATTCAAATTCTGAATTTTGAATTCAAATTTCTGGGATTTTTCATAAATTGGGTAACCGCTCGGTAACCGGAGAAATACCGAAATTTTGAATTCAAATTTCTGGGATTTTTCATAAATTGGGTAATCCTTATTTGGGCCGGGCTAAATTCAAAAAGCCCGAAATTTTTTGCTCGGTAAGCCCTTTTACCGTGGGTGCTCGATTCCTGGTTACCGCGCGGTAACCGGATTTCTCGCTCGGTAACCCAAACCGTGGTTGTTGTTGCTTTGTTTTAGTAGGGGATCGGAGGGACTTACGTAGCTGTCAAGTTTATTCCAAATAAGTTAATTGGGATAATTTGTTTGGAATTTGAGAACGTGATGGATTCGGACTTAATATTTGGAACCAAACTGCACCCAGGTGGTACTAATACTGTGCCTGGAGTGACCAGACGCGGTTCTAGCGTTCCGTGCTATGCTGCACTTCCATGGGCCGATGAATCATATGTGGGCCTTGAAACGCTGTTAGACAAGTAAAAAGAAAACAAAGTCGTACTGGTTACTAGCAGTAGCGTACATGCAACAAAAAATGTAGCGTAAATTCTCCCTCTCAAACAAAAGCTACCATCGTACATGCTACGATTAGCTAACTAGTTTAGGCCATACAGTGCAGAGGTGGGATTTTAGTACTGGGACCCACGTGTCAGCTAATCGGGTGACCCAATGGGCGACCATGCATGGGTAAGTATCTATGTCCATACCCTGCCCACGACTAATCGGCTTACCCATGAACAAAACCCACGAGTGAAAATAGCGACTCATACCCTACATTAGGATGAGGTGCCCATAGACGGACGAAACCATGGGTCAAATTGCCGGGCTTACTCCCTAAAGCGTTGGCAGGTGGCCTTCAATAGAAAAAAAATAGCACTGGCGGGTAAATGTCCTCGTTTTTTCCGGGTGCGCCTCTTTCCCTTAACTCTATTAAATACCAAACCATATTTGTATTTATTCGGTCAACTTAGCTCGGTGTTGAATATCAAACTTTCTACTGCTTTCTAAGTTTAATCTTTACAGACGTCTTGTTATATCCCTATATCACGTGTGGTTGTTGGTCAAGGGTTACGGTTTTGCTAACAAATCCTATAATGTATATTAGAAAATTGGTTAGAATCTTCAATTTGAAAATGCCTGGATTTGCTTCATGGACAAAAAATAAGTTCGTTCAAAAAATCCATTCAAGTAAGTTTGTTAAAAAAGCCTCTTGTTCAGTTATTTTGGTGCAACACAAGTGTGCGATATACCGGTTGAGCTACGATTGCTACTTATGTTAAAATGTGCCAGAATTGATGTTGCTCGATGATCGATTTCCAGTGCTAACATTGATAGGGATGACACCAAAGTGAAGGGACGATGCAACACCTGCCAGTAGAATCGGAGGTAGAGCTCATTGGCAATAGTACACAACCTTCGCCGGAGAGGTAGATGATAGGAGAAAGACACCCATGTATGTCGAGGCATGGCAAAAATAATAAAATGTATATTTGAAAATTGAAAAAAAAATCTTCTACAGACGGACAGGAAAGTGATAGGAGAGAGACATCGAGGTATTCCAGGCCTGGTGAAAACAGCAATATCCCATGCTCTCACATGTACTTTAGTTTCTTTTAACAACTCTTTAATCTGCAATTGGTATCTTTTATTTTTTTTAAATTCGCAGCAGCGCACGGGTATTTAACTACTATTCCTGAATATAAGACATTTTGATATCTCAATTTGAGCTAACAAAACGTTTTACTTTTATATAAAATGAGATAACTAAATAGAAGAGAGGTGTATGGACAAGTATTGATTTGGTTCGGTTCCTCCCTGCACCAAGCATGAATGTAACCAAAACACTGTTTGTTGATTTAAAAAATGGTAAAACAGAAGAACTAAACCGTTGCGAACAAAATCAGTATCCATCAGGAAAACTTAGTTGGAAATCAACAAACAAAAGACTTGCATTGCAACATCCTTAAAAGTCATGGATTAATTCACCGTATTATCGCCGAGTTGCTTTCGTCTAAAATCACCGAGTGGCTCTGTCGTCTCGACATAGGCAAACATGCGGTAACAATGGTGCTCAGCTATCATCTTGGCAACAAGCTGACCGTTGTCGCGCTGATCGAGATCGGTCTTGCCCCCGTACCTTCTGTGCCAGTAAAACGACAACGACTTGCTCATCAGGAATTGGTCGCCAAACACAAAGTGCGGCCGCGGGAGCTCGTGGCCCTTAAGGCTATACGCAAGGCTCCATGTCTTCTCCTTGAGAACCCACACTTGTGTCATCACGGAGCCATCCCAGGTGACGACCCCCAACCTCCGGTGTAACTCGGTCAGGTGGTACTGATCACGCCGGGCCGACAGTGGGGGCAGCTGCGTGATGGAGGTGATGCGCTCGTCTCTGAGATCAAAAGACATGATCCTCGGGGAGCTGCCCTCGGCGACCCAATGGGTCGCTCCATCGATGCTTATGATTCCGGCGTTCAGATTGCACTTTGTGCCGCCGGGGATGTCCACCGGCACCTCCCGCCACGCCGCCTCGCCTAATGTGAGCACGTGCAAGACGTCAAACTCGCAAACGCGGTCGAAGCTGCATGGGACGTGCACCACCTTGTACTGCCCCGTGATCGGGTGATAGCTGAAGCTGTACGCCTTGTTAAACTCCGCCCGGCGGCGGCTCCCGGCGGGCAGAGCGGTGCACCGCAACTGCGAGACGCGCAGCTTCTGCCTGGTAGAAGGGTTTACCACCGTGATGTCGCCACCGGGCTTAGTGTTGCTGCACAGGCAGAGCAGGCCATTGCACGTGCCGACCAGCTGCACGCCTCCTTTGAAGTGATAGGCGGAGTCCACGATGCGTTTGCAGGTCTCCGGGGATGCCGATGGCCATGTGAAGGGTGCGTCAACGAAGTAGGCGACGGCAGAGCAGGTGTCCCAGATGAGGGGCTTGGCGCGCCTCTGCATCTCCGTGCCCGTGGTACGTTTGTCGATGAGGTCGCGCCAATGCCGGCAAACGAGGCGGAACCGGCGGCGGGAGCTCGGCGGCAGCCGCTGCAGGATGTCCACCAAGACGTCCTTGGAGAAGTATCGCTCCATGATACGCGCAGCTTCTGCTTCGTTCTCCTTCCACGGCGCACAGGTGTGTACCAGCCTCTCTGGCGTGTACTTGTAACAAGAAGCGATCCGATCCCGACTTGGTTGCCAAGGGTTGTTGTTTTAGTAGGGGAGGGATCGACTTACGTAGCTGTCAAGTTTATTGTGAATACAATCTCTACTTATTTTTATTGTGAATTAGTTAATTGGGATAACTTGGTTGGTATTTGAGAACGTGATAGATTCGGACTAGTATTTGGAACCAAACTGCATCCAGCCAGAGTTTGGCTTGGTGCTGCGTGCTGCCAAACCGCGCGGATTCAAGGACATGTCTTGCTTTGTATACATGCCATTTTTGCGGTAGAGATTTCTTACTCCCGGATTCCAGTGAACCCTCTCGTTAAAAAATAAAAAATCATATTTATAAGTTTCAAAAAAATCTAGAAAAGATATGCATGTTGTTAATGATATATTACACAAGCGTGCAAAATCTTGGTTAAAAATATTTTATATTCTGTTGTACACAAAAATGACAATCGTGTGGATCTAAATATACATACTTTCAAATCTTCAAAATATACAAAATTTGTTATTTTTGTGTAGTCCAGAATATAAAGTATTTTAAATCAAAAAATTCACATTTGTGGGATACATCATTAGTAACATGCATGAATTTTTTCAGATTATTTGAAAACTTTAAAATATCATTTCGGAAAAAAAATTAACCAAAGGGAGCACTGGTGCTCGGGAGTAAAAAGTGTTTTCCGCCATTTTTGTAACTTTTTTCTAACTGACTAGTTGGAGTACCGCTTTTCAACAATAAATTGTTTTAAATTAGAACTTTTGCTATTCATTGTGTGTGTGTTAGTCTCTGTGTGGAGCAAGAGCCGTGGACTATTTTTAGGTTTTGCACTCTAGCGATTAAGTTTTCCGAAATATTTGTGTAATATTTTTTTTTTGTTATAGATAACTGTGAAAAATATACTGAGCTTGCGCGACGTGATCATGCAGATCGAGTTCAAAAGGATTCAGGTCTCCGTTCCACTCCAACCTGGCAACAAACTTGACAGCCACATTTAAAAGGACACGACTAGGGCAACCAAGCATAACTCGGATCACGTCGCTGCCAACAATAATATGGCAAATTGGCAACCAAGCGTAACTCGGATCCCACCCGTTTATAAGGACACGAGAGTTAACGATAGAAACATATCGTCCTGGTGGAAAGAAAAGAAGAAGAAACGGCAAGCAGAGCCATGGCGATGGAACGGTTCTTCTCCCTGGACGTGTTGGCGGACATCCTGCAGCGACTGCCGTCGATCGCCCGGCGACGGGCGCGCCTCGTCTGCCGGCACTGGCGCGACGTCGTCAACAAGCGCACGACGGAGATGTGGAGCCGCGCCAAGCCCCTCATCTGGGACGACGGTGTGGCGTACGTTCTCGACGACCTCTCGTCGACGGGGTCCTGCAGAGAGCTGTGGAGGACGGCAAGGTCCAGCGTCGATAATCGACGGGCCGCTCCCTCCCATCTGGTCGGCACGTGCAACGGCCTGCTCTGTATCTGTGACAATGGGGAGCGGGCCGGCGGCTCCCTCACCGTGTCCAACCCGGCCACCGGCGAGTCGCTGTCCGTCCCGCCACTGCCATGCGCCGGCCTGTTCGTGAGGAGCCACCGCGGGGTGAGGTGGGACAAGGCGTACAACTTCGCGTACCATCCCGTGACCGGCAAGTACAAGGTGGTGCACGTCCCGTGCAGCTACGACCGGCTCTTCGACTTTGACACCGTGCAGGTGCTCACGCTAGGGGAGACGAGGTGGCGGGAGGTGCCGGTCCCCGTCGGCGGCGGCGCGAGGTGCGACGTCGCTGCCGGTGTCATCACCGTCGACGGCGTGACGCACTGGGTAAAGGTGGGCGGCGCCACGAGGATCGTGTCGTTTGATCTTGATGCTGAGTGTTTCACCTCCACGGACACGCCGCTGCCGGACAGGCGTAGTAGCTACCACCTGACGGAGGTGCACGGGAAGCTGGGCATTGTCATCTTGCCTGACGTGTGGGTTCTGGGGCGGGGGCGGCGGTGGAGCCGCCGGTACAGGCTCGAGGAAGGTATCCCGCGGCCGCATTTCGTCTACGGCGATTACATGCTGACGAGGATCGACAGGTCAGGGTTTTACGCACACCGGCCAAAAAGCACGCCACCGTCAGGCTGGATGCTGGAATGTGACGGCGTAGAACGGGTCGGGCACCGGGATCATGGGACGCTGGTCGCCAAGACGACGGGCAAACACTGGCGGACATTCGCCTACGTCGAGACTACTTAGCCGCTCAGTGTTTACTCGACGAATTAACTGATACGTTGATCCGTAGTAGCAGTAGTATCCAACAGAGACTTATTTATTTTTTATTTCGTCGACTTCTTTGTGACCAAGTTCATCTAGACTGATTCTGATTTCTAAAAGGAGCCGGTAGGCGTCTCAGCCAATTCGTGTGTAATGTGTGGTGTGGTTGCAATGGGTTTGCGTCTGCATGTAGATCGATTGTGAATTTCTGGATGCTACCGCACCACTGTCCTTCTGTATTCATTCGGTAGCATGACCAGGATTTCTTGCTATTTCATTAGTATAGTTCTCAATGCCTAATCGTCCAACGAGATGTGTAAGTAAACGTGAAATCACAAAAGTGCTGCTACCGTATATGCATCCAGAGCAGAAAACAATCCATTTTCAGATGCTACAAGTTTCACTTGGTAAGTACACCAATTTGATGGAAATACACAGAGGTGGAGGCTCCAATGCTGGTCGGCCAAGCCGTAGGGCGAGATGGGCAGCGCCCGGTAAACTGTAGCCATGCCAACAACGGCATCACGATGAGGAAAAAAGTGTGGAGGGTGATAGGCTGCCAATGGTAAGGGCACCTCCAACCGAGACATGAAAACGGACACCAAAAACGGACCGATTCGGTCTGTTTAGGTGTGTTGCAGCGATCGCGCGGCGCATTATTGCATCTCATGCTGTGTGGACAAATATTAGGCGTGGCCCATAGTAATTAGGAAGTAATAGAAAGACTAGTTGAAAACCCGTGCATTGCCACGGGCTCTCAAATAAATCATCGTGGTATATGTCGCATGTGTATATATAAAATGCATGTAAATATAAGTCACCTATTCCAGTTTTATAGTACAAATTTTCTTTTGACAATGGAAGTGATCGTTCAAGATTTTTAAACCTTTTTTTTGGCGGTCGAAGCAATTGTTCTATCAATGTTACTATTTTCTTTTGGCAATGGAAGTGCTCGTTCAAGGTTTTCCTTTAACCGTTTAGTCTGACAATATTTGTGCGGTCCATGTTTTTTTTCTTTTTTCCATGGAGCAATCTTTTTTTTCAACTGGGCCGGACTGGTTGTTGATGGGCCACAGTTAACGGGACCATCCATCTCGGTGGTTGATTTTCGGTCCGGATTTTTTGCCGATCATATTGCAACGTAGGTGTGCAGAATCAACCGGCTCCCAGGTAGGCGTACAGGTTTTTTTACGGATCGGCTGCGAAGTACCATCACCACCTATCCCATTTTTATAGTAGAGATTATTAGTATTATTTTGACAAAGTCCATGCGTTGCTACGGGCGTCACGTTAAAGAAAATAAACAACCTTCATATGTTTAAATCCGTACGACAATTGAATCCAAAATACATCATAATCTTCCTCTCCAACATTGGCGACACCTAGGACTCCGCTGATGAATTATGATTAATTTCGACGGATGTCGATACAGTTTGTTCAGAAGATGACATACTAAAAAAGAAACTCGTTTGTCACCACGCCCTATTAATTCCTTCTCTTTCACACGTAACACATTTTCTCCGTATAATACAATGTTCAATTGAAATGCATTCAATAATTAATAATTTGGCAATCTATATTTATGTTACGTTTATTTTATAGAATATATTTATGTTACGTGTTTGTAAAAAAATAAAGGTAAAATATTTTGAAGGTGAGAGGGTGAGCAGCCCAGCCAGGCCACTTCCGGCCCAAGGCCCAACCCAGCCAAAACCCTAGCTCTCCCCTGGTCTTTTTCCTTTCCCACCGCCTTGCTTTTTTGCAGCCACCCCCTGTCCTCCTCTCTTTTCTCTCTACAGTCCTCCCACACACAACACACGAACATAATTTTTTTTAATCACGGGAGACGCTCCCCTGGCTCGCCTCTCCTCTCTCCCTTGCTCGACGCGTCACCGCTCGGCTCCACCTCGCCGTCTCCGACTGGCCGAGCCCTCCACTTCTCGCCGCCATGGTCGCCGTCCTCTCCATCGCGCCCGACGTCGTCGCCTAGCTGCGTGGGCTCCACCACACCGTCACGACCAACACCATCGTCCCCATCCTCTGCTCCCGATACACCACCCCACTGGCGGCCCTTCCCCGCTCTCCGCCGGCGGCCGTCCTCCGCTCGCCCGTACATGTAGTCGCGCCTCGTTCCCCTCGCTGTAGACCGCTCCTTTCCTTCCCGACGGTGGTAGCGCCCGCCCAGTACCCATAGCTGGAGGCCGCGCCGCTCCACCCGACAGCGGCGGCGCGCCCATGCTCCTGCCTCTCAGACGTGCGAGCTTCTCAAGGTGGAGGTGCCCCTCACCCCGCCGAGTGTGTGGCTCACCGCTCACGCACTGCCAACTGTAGTCGACGTCGCTCGGCCTCCTCTCGGTCACTGTCCGGTGTCAGTTCTCTGTAAATAAGTGAAACGAAACGGTATGATGCCATCAGTGTGTAATATGTGACTTGGTGGGAGGGCAGAACTGGAAAGCAAAATGACGTACCATCACCATCAGCTCAAGCCGTATTATATAGTAGAAATTAGGCGTGGCTGCGAGTCGCAATGGCCGACTCTCATATTTGTCCAAGATAGGATCGGAGATGAACACTCAACCACACCCGAGAGGCATGCATGCATCCATGCATGGACACTTCACGTAGCCACCCCTAGCATGTTAATTTAAGGATCGGTCGAGTGGATTAATATGTTCGCCTCCTTTGCATGTTAGCGAGAACGAGTCATTACATCATTTGGGCTTGTTTTTCTCAGTTAGTGGGCTCTAAATGGGAGGTTGGGGCTTATAACTTGTGCAATTTCATTTTTTTGACTGCCTTTCATGTTTCTTTATCATTTGACTGTTTCCCTACACCGACGCTACTGGTTCGCTGCTTCTTCTTCGATAGTCATTTTAAAAACATCTCCTATTTTGCACGTTTGATTACATTAAGAAACATGTATAAAGGAATGTTTTAAAATTTAATTTCTAGTAATGGGGAAATCTTCCGCCTCTAATCTGTACAAATATATTTCTATTTAAAATAAAGTGTACACGAAAATTATGCCCGCCCACGAGTAGGTTCAATTCCTGTACTCGGTTTCGAGTTTCGTCGAATGTGACTTCTCAATTTTGAATCGATGTTTGGCACTTTTTTAGATGAATTTTATTAAATTCATCGGACTCGAGTGACCGTTTGAAATATCCTTTGTAGAGAATGTTAATCTCAATGTTTCGCACAACTTTCGTCTTGTATTTTTTTCGTTTCGACGGTCATATACAAGATAATATTGTATTGTAGATTTTGAACATGTTTACACTCCTCACTATATGCGTCTTCTTCAACTTCACATATTCGAGGTAATATGTTATAAATATTGTACTGTATGTTTTGAACTTGTTTCGTCGACACTCGCCGTGATTAACTCCGCCATCGTCGCTGCACCGCCGCCATCCTACGCCGTTGCCTTCGCACGTCCAGCTCGCGGCTCTGCACGGTGTAGTCATGTAGATGGTTCTAAGTTCAAAATATGAACATTTTTGAAATCTGGATATGTTAAAATATTTTTCAAAATTTGAACCATTTAAAAAAATAAACATTGTTAAAAATATGAATTGTTTTTAAAATGGAACATTTTTCAAATATGAACAAGTTTGATGAACCATTTTCAAAATCTGAACCGTTTACTAATATGAACATTATCAAAATCTGAACCATTTTCAACTGTCAACATTTTCAAACGGTTTGCAACAATAAAAACATACATTTTAAATTGATACTTTTTAAATTAGAACATTGACCTCATTGAACGGTTTTAAAAAGTGAATAGAAAATAGCGGTGAACAAAATCTATTTTGGAACGATTTTTAAAAGTGCACAGAAAATGGCGGTGAACGAAACTATTTTTCAACGATTTAAAAAGTGAACAGAAAAGGTCGGTGAACGAAATCTATTTTGAAATGATTCTAAAAAGTGGACGGAAAAAGTCTGTGAACGAAACATTTTTTAACGATTTTGAAAAAGTGAACAAAATAGTTATTTGAACGGAAACTATTTTTGAACGATTTGAAAAGATGAATAGAAAATGGCAGTGAACGGAAACAATTTTTGAACGATTTGAAAAGTCAACAGAAAAGGTAGGTGAATGAAATCTATATTGGAACAATTTTTAAAAGTGAACAAAAAAGTCTTTGAACGGAAATTATTTTTGAACGATTTTGAAAAAGTGAACAAAATAAGTATTTGAATGGAAACTATTTTTGAACGATTTGAAAAGGTTAACAAAAAAGGCAGTGAACGGAATCTTTTTTGAACGAAAAGTGAACAGAGTAGTTGGTGAACGAAATCTATTTTGGAACGATTTTAAAAAGTGAGCAGAAAAAGTGTGTGAACGGAAATTATTTTTGAACGATTTTGAAAAAGTGAACAAAATAGGTATTTGAACGAAAATTATTTTTGAACGATTCTAAAAAGTGAATAGAAAATGACGGTGAATGGAAACTCTTTTTGAATGATTCAAAAAGTGAACAGATAAGATCGGTGAATGCACCAAGACTCCACGAAGATCTTCTTGCTATGGACTACATTGAATGAAGGGTACAAGATCAAGACTTTAACGTACAAGGAAAGACAGAAACCCTAAGCGCATGAAGCCTCGGGCACCACCTCTACCTATATATATCGAAGGCTCTACATCAAGACCTCCACATTCATTACACGCCGAAACTTTATCCAGACCTCTATGTAAAACCCTATACGTAGATCTACATCAAAACCTCCACATTCATTAGACATCAAGTGAATGTATATCAACCGTACACATCAAGTGTCTGTATATCAACCTTACACATCAAGTGTCAGTATCAACCTTACACAATAGCTCCGCCTCGTATCTAACGGTTATCTGCGCCTGCGTCGCCACGTTTTCAAAGCAGGAGATGGAAGGGGGTACCTTGATCTGCGCCTGCGGAGGTGTGTGTGAGTGGGGGTGGGGGTTGGGCCCCCGGGTGGTGCCGCCATTGTATATGTCCATATACCGTAACCATTGCTCATCTATATCTCCTTTTTCTTCTTAGGGCAACATCAAGATCTCCAAATGCATGGATCATTGTGCCGCTTGTGCCTAGGCCTGGTTGGTCCGGAAGCAGAAGAACCAGATGGTGAAGGCGATGCCGAACACGATGACGAGGCCCACGGTGAGGACGAGGGCAGACACCGGGTTTGACAGGTCGAACGAGAAGGTGACTCCGACGGGTTGACAGAGCACGAGAACGTGCAGGTTTTTTTCCACGTCTTGGGTGCATGCCGTGGCCACGCAAGTCCAACGTGTTCCCTGTGTGTTTACTAGTTTTAGTCTTTTCCTTGTTTCTCAAGTCCATCCTTGCCTGTTTAATTGGCTGCCTATATTAGCAGGCAAAGCACGCGATCCAAGGTATGCCTTTTCCGGATAGGACCCTGACATTAAAAGAAACACCGCACAATACAAAATACCTCAATAAAAACGAAATTACATCGAATACTTGAGATGTTTTCGTCTTCAACTTTCAGACCAGGTCGACGGCGCGTCGCTGCTGCCGCTCCTCTCTGAGCCGGCCCGACGTTGGTTGCGGACGGGAAGGTGTCGAACGGGTCTAGAAGACGACATCCGTCCCGGAACCGAAGAAGAAGGAAGAACCGCCAATAAAACTCCTTGACGATCCGGAGAACGCCACCTGCAGCAGAAATTCTTGAGACCACACCACTCCTGCAGGTCTTCTCTCCGGTTCAGTCCCATCTCGGCGGCGACATTGGGCGGTAAATGGTTATCGGATTTATGTTTCTGACATTCGTATAGATAACATTTCCAACAATAAAATCAAATTACATTTTTGTGTGAAAATAAATGCAAATCCAGTCGTATGTACACGTAGAACAAGTGACATGCGCTTGTGGAGTGCAAACAGTCAGCTATGGTACTTGACGGAGGTGTAGGTCTGGACCATGCTGGAGACAAAGGAGACGACGGCCACGAACTCGACGACGACGGCCCACGGCAGCGTGAAGTAGTTCCGCTGCACGTCGGCCCACATGACGTACAGCGGGTGCCTGCTCCGCTCCCGCAGCTTCTCCAGCAGCGGCCCCAGGTAGCTCCTCTCCAGCAGCAGCTCGCCGCCCGCCGCCTCGCTGGCCGCGCCCATCCTCCGGAAGAACCTCGCCACCTCCTCCTTGCTCTCGTTCCCGGCGCCGCCTTGCTGCTGCACCACCTCCGCCGCCGACAGCACCCCGGCGTCCTCCGCCGACTGCACCATCTTCGCCATGAACGACGCGTACGCCGACACGACCGTCGGCGCCCCCGTGACCGTCCCCGTCGAGGACGAAGCTGACGACGATTGCTCGAACGCCATGAGGTTCAGCAGCAGCGGCGCCGTGCGGAACTCGAGCCGGAGCTGGGGGAGGTGGAGCCGGTCCTCGTGCTGCGTCAGCTTCACGGCGAGCGGCACCGGGCCAAGCACCGACGCGATGCCGACCATGGGCTTGCTCCCTGAGCCGCCGCCACGAGCCTTCTTGAACTGCACGCCCATCCGCTTCAGGTCGCTCGCCGACGGCACGTCCTCCTTCCCGTAGCTCGCGCTCCACTTCTTGTCCTCGGGGAGGATCGGGTACAGCAGCGGCACGAACAGCAGCAGCGGGAGGCGGCGCAGCAGCCGTGCCGCCTCCTGCGCCGTCTCCATCACCGCGCCGTCCTGGATGGCGCGCGGCGGCGGCTCCCACCGCGTCCGCGCCGCGGTCACCATCTCGTAGAGCAGGTGCAGGATGTGGGATACGCCGTCCGCCGCTGGCAGCGCGTCGTCGCTCATGTCGCGGCCCTTCTCGCCGGCGAGGTAGAACAGCACGAGCTTCACGAGTAGCGCCGGCGGGGCGTATCCGGTGGTCTCGAACTCCGGCAGCTTGGAGGCGGTGATGAGGTCGACGAGGACGAAGAAGGGGATCTGGTTCTCGGCGAGGACCAGGTCGACGGAGAGCTGCGCGGGGCCGAACGGCGTGGCGTGCAGCGACGGCTCGTCGCGCCCCGTGGCGACGTTGACGAGGTGCTCGATGATGAAGCAGCCGTCGAGCACCATCATCTGGATGAAGTCGTCGGCGCCAATGTCGGTGAGCTCCTCGCCGACGTACATGGCCCGGGCCTCCTGCTCGCGGGCGGCGACGATGCGGACGTAGTCCTGGATGACGGCGAGGTGGTGCGCCGGGTCCGGGTGGCCGCGGGAGATGAGGCCGTTGAGGTACGCCACCTTGAGCCGCTCGGCGGGGTGGAGGCGCCGGTCCTCGCGGTTGTGGAGTGGGCCGATGGCGACGAACCCCGGCGTGTAGGCGTCGGCGTTGATGTCGCGGAGGTGGACGGGGACGCGGGACAGCCGGTGGCTGCTCGCCGTGGCTCGGTGCTGCTCCTCCGCCGCCGCGCCCTCCTGCTTGCGCATCAGGCTCCGCGCCACCAGCTCCACATGCACCGTGATGTCGCCGCCACCGCCACTGGCCGCCGCCTTGCCTCGGTTCCTAGCTATGCGTGGACCGTAACCATAACCGTAATCCATGATGGTGTGAACGACGGAGCAGTGCACGTACACGATCACCGTGAGTCCGTGAAATGCATGCTGGCTACATATAGATCGCGCGGCAGAACGGAATTTGAACCAATAACGCTACCTAGCTTGGAGACGATGACGGAATGGGCACGCAAGAATATATCTGACAGCCAACAGGATCCTCCTGATTATACATTTATATATACGTAGCTTCCGTCAGAGATAAAGATGAGCTGGGGAAAAAGTGAAGATATCAGTTCTAATTCTTTGCTTTACTTGTGCAGGAACATCAGAAGAGATCCATACACGTCGTCCCTTTTGTGTGCGCAACGCCAGCTTTGTTATTTGTTCTAATTAAGTTACATGCATATCACAATGAACATCTATACTTGGGGACACAGACCACACTATGAGAGAACCTATTTTTAGGGGCATTTTGCTTGTGGCACTTTTCTGAAGTGCCTCTAAAAATAAATTTTAGGGGCATATTTCATCAAGTGCCTCTAAAAATGCCATTTTTTGGGACACTTTTAGCAAAGTGCCACTAAAAATGTCATTTTTAAAGGCATTTTCACAAAATAACTCTAAAAATAGCATTTTTTGAGGCACTTTTTAAAATTGCCTCTATAAATAATATTTTTAGAGGCATTTATAAGATGTGCCTCTAAAGATGCCATTTTTAGGGGCATTTTAAAGTGTCTTTATAAATATTATAGGCTTTACTTACTATACAATACACCACACCCTTGCTATACGCGACGTGGATCGATTCAGCTATCCATCTATGCAAAGCTTCGAATTTTATACGATCTGTAACGTATATGCATACGTCATGATGATGTAATGGTGATGTCATACGTACATTTATACATGACTAGCATACCCGACTCACACAGTCGTGGCTGTGCCTGTGGCTGCAGCATCCCTTGCGAGAAACATCTTTTATCTCATTTTCTCTCTCCCTCACAGCTGTTCCTCACGCGTAGCTCTCTCCCGTTCCCCTCACGCCGCCCGCGCCTCTGCCCATGGCTTCGGCCGTCGGCGGCCGGCCCCGGCGCCGCCGCTCTCCGGCCTGGACTGTCCTCGCATATCTCCGCCGATTCCCTGCCGCCGACAAGCCGCTCCGCTCCCGAGTGCGACGCCGTGGCTAACCCTAGCCGTGGGGGCTCGGCTCGGCCGCCGGCGCGATTCCCCCTCGGCTTCTGCTCCTCGTTGTATACAGCTCCCTCCTAGAGCTCGGCCTTCGACCCGACGCCCTAGTGACTCTGTTGTCCGAGGCTCCCTGCCATGTGCCATCCTTGCGCGCTCCGTGTTCGAGCAAATGCGGCGCCCAGTGGAAGGTGGTGAGGAGCTTCTACCTCGAGGCCCTACGCAACCTCGCCGTCTCGGCCTCACCTGGATGCAAGGCGCCGCTTGGCCTCTCCGATGTTATGGTGGTATGGTGCTGGTGTGGTGGTGGTGCTGTTGTGGTGCGGTGGAATAGGTACCCCTCTCTCTTACTGGATTCGCTCATTTGTCATTACTGCTGTTGTTACTAGTTCACTTGTTGACTGCCTACAGGGCTACAACCATTTTTCTTCGTGAGCATACTTGAGTTAAAATTCCTCTAGTAGCAGCTAGCGAGTGATATCGGCAGTGGCTATCAGTTTCCCCCGCAAACAATCCACTAAGTAGTCAGTATTGGTTGTCCCTGAATTGTGTGCCTAGATATGTCATTGCTCGTATCAATGAAATCAGCTAGATCTGTGCACCCCTCTTGGGGGAAACGGTGGTCTCTAGGAGAACTTAAATCTAGCGAGCTAGTGCCATGTGTTTTAGTTGCTCTGTACAGGTCTATGACATGTAAAAATACGTTGTGATTGTTTGTTAAATCTGATTCCTTCGCTGGATTTAAATGTATGTCAACGATTTGCCACAGTAAATGTTGCTCTTTTGTTCTTGATGCATTTGAAGAGTAAATGTGGCTGGTTGGTTCTTGTTTGATTGTATTTTACTATGTGATCTGGCCTCCTAGCCATATTGTATGTGCAACATGAACACTCCTTTTAATTTTATTGGGCATGATTGTCAGTGTTTATTGAAAATAATTCTTGGCATCTCTAATATTCTCAGTGTGGGATATGGGGCTGCAGCTGTTCCGCAAGCATATATCACTGTCTCCGGAGATTGAACACAAAACCGTCACTGGTCTTTTAAGATTGATTGAGAGCGAGAGGTATGCCTGCTATTCTATTGCAAACTCTTGTGCTATATACACATTGCACATATTTCTTGCGTGTTCATGTGTGGAGTCGAATTAGATGAACTACTGAGTGACCAACACGTGTGTATGTTCTCTTAAATAATAAGCATGACTGTTGCTTTAAATAAATCTGCAAGCACTTCAACATTTGCCAAATTGACAATATATTGTCATAACCCGCATACCATATTATTGTGGAGTGTTTTATACTTTTATTATCTTGATCAATTCTAAGCACGATCCTTTGTGGGATCATTTAATCCTACTTACACCCTTTGAATTATCAATTCTTTGACCAATGTGGGTAAAGGTGAATGATCATTTAATCCTACCATATTATTGTGATTAAGCACTTTTATAGATCGTAACTAAACAGCTACATGTTGATAGTATACGATTGTTTAGTTCAGTTTTAATTTAGTTAATCATGCACTGTAGAAATGGTTTAGTTAATTCAGCAGTGGTTTCATAGCCGTATGGTGTGATTCCTATATTAATCTTCTGGAGTAAGCACCAAGTACAAAATTAAAACATGAGTACATGGTCTGCTTTTCTATAGTGATTGATCATGCAATAAAATTCAGTCAGAAACTGTCTATGGACAAACATTTCTATTAACATTTATGCCTTGGTATCCTGCAGGTTTTACAGGATCTCGTCGCCATCCTGTAAACATTGGTGAATTATTTGCTGAGGGCTTCTTGAATCCATATGCTGAAGACCCTTATGCATTTGTCTAGAAGGTATATTGTCGCTATTGGTTATTTTTGTGAGAATAGCGCTATAGCAATCTCACAACTGCACTTGCATTTTAAAATCGTTCATGTTGTCATTTAAAACAACTAGTAATCGTGCACGTGCAATGCACGTGTAACTTTAGGTATTTCGTCAAAACTTGGGTGAGTAAAAAGTCAACGCTTCTACCACCTAATTTATTTTATTTTACCATGACAACAGTTTTAACTCATAAAATGGAAAGCCAGATAATTAAGTATGTATATTTCCTTATACAGAATCATCAAATCAGAAAATCAAATGGCGTAATCATCGGTTACCAAACATATATTGACGAAGTCACATAATTATAGGTTATAAAAGATATACTGAGGGAGAAACTGGGCAGGCTATTATTTAACTATCAAAAGAAATGATGCTTTTCTATAACTGATGGCACCGAAGTTCCGCATTTGCCTCTCAAAAGATAAAAGGGTCGGACATTTTTATCAAGGTTTCAGAGAGTTGCATTTGAATTTAAGATTTTGTCTGCAATATTGAATTCAAGAAATAAGCGTATCAACCTACATGGACATTAGCATACTAAGGTTTTTAAGAAATTGATCCCAGCAAACTGTCGATTAGGGTCATGCATTTTTGTTTCCCAAAGTAGTTCGCACTAACGTACAAAGTATCTTCAAAATGCTCAGTTCGAGAGATATATAATGCCAGAAATAATTCAAAATGGCACCAGACAGAAATAAGGCGAACTCACCACAACCTATGACTCTAATCACCTGAACAATAGCGGGGAAATGATAACTACCTGAATCGTCGCCCAAATGATAGCCGTGAGGGAAACTTCTCCACAGAGCCTGATCCACTACCAAAAAAAATTGCACACTGTACACACATGCTCGAGTAAGATGGTGGAAAATAGAAGAGACCAAAACTAAATCCATAACCATTGCTGCAACCACTGATGAACTCTGTAGATCCACCACGCAACATAAGTCATTGGCAATTGTAGAGCTATCCCAAGTGGCATTGATGAATATGCTGGAGAAATATCTTTTAATTCCAGTAGCATGCCCAATGTAGCTTGTACACCGGAGTTGACAGTTCACTCAAATTTCAACATGACACAAATTATGCACAATCTAATGTATGTAGAAGGAAAACACAGAAATTTTGGACCTACATCGGCATTTAGAGAACCTGAACACCAGCTCCAGCTAGCCAAGCAGAAGCTTAAAGTTAATGGTGCAGAGAGCACGCCATTTAGTGGTAGTGAAAAAAAATTAAAAGCAGAGCCAACATCTTGAACACCAAGCTGAGCAGTTTTCTGGAAGGATCAGCATGCTTCGGTAAGTTTATGCAAATAAAAGAAAGATCCCAGCTAATCATCTCTAAATTGGCTGGTCAGCCAATCTCTAAAGCTCTAGACTTGAAACCAGCTCACTATAGCAAGAGAGTTAAGGGATGGCTTCTAGAGACAGCTGCTGCAGTTTAGGTTCAGTTAAGCGATTGTCATGTACAGATAACTGACGAATGTGCCCTGAACCTGAAGAATGTGACCTAAACCTGAAGTATGTAGAGTTGAACCTGGCAGGAGGCAGAGGCAGCCGTCGATCCTGAAGGATGTACAGTTGCTGGCTGCCGGCCGGATCAAGAGACGTGGAGGGCGCCGCTGGATCTGACATGCGGGGAGCGGGTCCGACGTTCGGCATGCAGGGCGCAGCTTCGCTTGCCGGCGTGCAGGGCGCGGCTGTCCCGTGTAGGCTATGGCGGTGGGCAGGCTGCGTCAGCGTGAGCGCATTGGCGTTGCAACGTGAGGGCGAAATATTCAGCGTCTTGGTATACTCGAGTTAGTCCTGCGGATTCGTCTCCGTCCATGGCCTCCAGGTATGCGCCTGTGGAGACGGGGATTGTGGGGACGGAGCTTTTAATCCTTTCCTTTCTTTGCTCTATCGGAGAGGCTAATAAACAGTTCTAGTTTTTTCTACAAATTGGGACGGAGATTGCGGGACATGATGCGCGCTGGGGTGTAATCGCTAGTAAACTCGGCGGTTTTATATTCGGAAGGGTCCGACGTCCGACTATTTTAGCGTCAAAGATGGATAACACTCAGACCATAGGATCTGTGGTTGGATGGTCAAGATTGATTGGATCCACACCCTGTCTCTCTTTTTATATTAGTGGTGATAGTGTCTCAACAGGCTTGTAATTTTGTAACTTGTTTAATACAGTCACCATCCCTATATGACAGATGAATGTGCTCAGTAGCTCCTAAATTCTAATAAAGATAGGGAGCTATAAACTAATCAGGCTCTGGAAATGGTTATATGATTTGACAAGCTTGCTCCTCCTGTGGCTGCCCCGCTGGCCGCACCCGCAAGTGTAAGGTCGCAGCTTAGCCTTGTTCCTTCTCCATCATGTACAAGTTGTTCTAGCTAGATGTGATGTTTGATTTTGGTGTACACTGCATGTGCGAGACCGTGTTTCCCTAGATTTTGCAATTGCGGTGACACATCGGGCTTGCGAATCATCCCCATATCTATTGTCCATGCATGCCAGGTCTGTAATTTGATGTGTGACATGATGTGTTGTATAACATTCATCGAGATTAGCTGTGCACAATATATAAAGTAATATCAAGTTTGTGAACAATGGTGCTTTTCATAATCAGGGATGCAATAGAATGTTTTCATGTGAAACATGATGTACATGTTTTGGTGATGCAAATTGAGTAAGTTGATCGGGTTGGTTCTGAAACCAATACAATATATTTTTGCCCAAGCGAGTAGCTTAGAGATATGGTTTATAAGTTGCTAATGAATTAATCATAAATATGTTGCTGACATGCGCTGCATTATGTCTTCATTTGGTGTAGTCTTTCTCATGTGAGCATTATCTCGTCTGTGCCAAAATTGAAAAGAACTTGAAACTCTTGTGGAACTTGAAACTCTTGTCTTCATTTGGTGTAGTCTTTCTCATGTGAGCATTATGTCTTCATTTGGAGTATTTTCTTTACTGACTTTTCTGTCACCATTTTCTGTTGTATTAATCTTGCTGCAATCAAATGCAGAATGAAGGAGGTTAGCAGCCTAGATCTAGTTGATTACTGGAGTATGATAACTGGTTAGTCATTTAATGCGTTCCTCTTGAGCATGCTTGTCTGAGGATTTTTATGTATTCCAGGTATGGAGGTTGATGCGTTGTTCATCTTAGGGAAAGTGGATTTTCCAGTGCCTTCATCTCTGTACTCAAGAGATGGGCTTCTTGTGTATGTGGATGTGGCTGTCTTTTCTGAGTACTATGATGAGAAGATCGCACTAACTGACGATGTACATCTGTAAATAAGAATCTTACTACAATCTGTATGTGAATCTATGTAACTTTGTCATGTCTTTTGTATGCACTGAGATGTGAGAATGATGTTTAGCATGTGAAAATATTGTTGTTGATACATATTGCTATGTGAATTTGTATGGACAATGTAAACTGAAGAATAAAATTGCATTTTGTTGTTTTGTGCAATTGTGTGTACAATATGGTGCATTTCGAAGTGTTTACAGGCAGTTCTATAAATGCCCCTGAAAATATTAGAGGTATTCCTAGAAATGCCTCTAAAAATAGTTAGAGGCATTTCAAAAACAGTGCCTCTAAAAATAGGCATTTTAAAAACAGTGCCACTAAAAAATATAGAGGCATTCCTGAAAATGCCTCTAAAAACACCTATTTTTTGGGGCACACCTCTATATTTTTTAGCAACACGATTAAATGCAACACTATTCAAAGTGCCCCTAAAAATACTTAGAGACACTTCCCTGATTTTTAGGGCACTTCGAAGTGCCTCTAATTTAAGACCGTGACGTAGTGCCATCAGGGCAGCTGTTGCTGCCGATCTCTCTGCGCCGCCTCGCGGTGGTGCACATGTCCAAGCAGGGTTCCTTCAGGGCCTTGTCGGTGTCGAGAAGCGGGGGTGGCACCCCGAAGTTGAACTGAAACAGGCAACACCGTAATCGACAGTGTTTTGTTATGGTGTTTGGTTGTGAGAAGGACGAAAATGAGCAGACATATGGTGACATTTTGTGATACCACAACAAGTTGATAATTTGTGAATTTATATTACCTGGCAGCTATAGTCTTCGAAATTTGGCTCCATATACAAATCGACGCCCATGTGATCCTTGAAGAAGGTCTGAAAGAGAGAAATCACCATTTAGAAAGAGCCGCTAAGCGCCAAATGGAATTTTCTAAGGTGGAGGAAGTATTTATTTTTCTTCAATGAAACATTTCATGAAAAAGATCTGGTATAATTTGGGGTGACGAAAAGGTTTCCAACGTACATTCATAATTATGCAAAGTTGACAGTGGTCACGCATGTTTCAGTAGGCAGATTATACAACTCCAGTTTGCTGAATTGATTTCACGATCCCTTTTGGGAGATATATGATGAAAAAGACTGGAAAAAAGGAAAAATATGGACATAGGCATGAACACACCTGTGTTGGCAGTTTGCAAGTGTTGATACAAATACCAAGGCATTTGCTATCCTCCAAACATTTGCACTTCTCGAAGAATACCTGACGAAGTGCATATCCATAATTCAAAACTCTTAGTGAACAAAAACTGAAAAGATCAATACCCCACTTGACAAGGATTTCCCGTCAGGCAGTGTCACATAATTCACTGAACATGAGCCCATCAGCCATTTACATGAAAGTGCTGTTGCTCTAGCTTGAGTCACGTAAATCACAAGAAAGGTAAGGCCACCGACCACGCTAAGTTAGAGTAAGTTAAGTGTGCAGGTCACCTCTACATGGAAATTTAGTCTTCAAACTATTACTGGAGTGCCACCTAAAATTTGAGTTGCAATGAACTCACTAACCATCATGGAAGCAAATAGGCCGAATACCATCAATTTCTGAGGGAAAAGGGCCAAATAGTACTGTTTTTTTTGTAAAGTGTACATAGCTCCGCTAATGCCGCCACTCTACCCAAATTCGAGCTGAGTAGAGAACTGATATTAAGACTAGCTAGTTTATTCACGATTCGTTTCTCTGGAACAAAGTCTGTCCGCCACTCATCTATATGTATGGCATATCCAATTCCGTATGATATCACCATTTCCGCAGTCAACCCTATCAATCGGGAATCGTTTCATCCCGGCCCAGTGGAGGGAGATATGTAGCTAACTCTCTTAGCTTGAAGATCCTTGAGCCTGACATTTCAGTTGGTGGCAATGGAATGCCGCTTTCCCAGACTTCACCCACCTTACTCGATGAGATTCTGAACAACTTCAGCTGCACTGCACCGCTATCCTTGCTCGATGCACCGATTAGCTTGCAGATTGAAGGCGGCTCCCCTTGGGTCGGGAGGCGAAGTTGCAGAATGGAAGAGAAGAACAAAGACTGCACCATTCCCACTGCCAAGTGAGCTGAGTATAGATTGGCCGAGGCGTTCGGAGAACTGCCAAAGGACACGAGTTCAAAGACATGCTCCGAGAAAGATGTGCAAGAGAAGATGAAGCCTTTTCTACGGATGTGCAAGCAACCTCCTTCGCCGACGGCGCTCCAGGCAATTCGTGAGTTAGTACATGTGAATGGTTAGTTGTTGTCTTCATAAGGCTAGGTGCGAGCTCTCCCTTTGTCGCGTGAGTGCTCTCGGGGTGTTGTTGCTTGGTTTTGCCGAATACAAGGGGTTTCTGATGTACTTGGGCCTAGGGACTCTTGTTTCCGGCTCCGATGATGTGCCTTAGTTCCTTTTGGAGTGTTGAGTGGTTTTGCCGATTCCCGTAATTAACCGTGCAATGTATGGGTTTGGGTCCAGTTTCCCTTTCTAAACTGGATCAATTTTTTCTTCTATTAATGCAATGGCAGAGCTCCTGCCGGTTACAGTAAAAAAAAAAGAAGAAATGGCACGGGTGGATCAATGGAGCTCACTACTCACTTCCACCATCTTGGACTCTTGGTCCAGAAAAAGGTGAGGAGGAGGTCGTCAGTGAAGTTTGCGGTAGGCTGATGGCGGTCTCTTTTTCCCCGGAACCTGATCCGACCGAAGGGTGTACTTGGCAGATTCTAGACAAGGTCCGGCATGCTAGGACGTCTTTCTGTGCGAAGGCGGGTCGATTCGCACGGAGGATCTCACCAATCTTACCCCTCCTCTTCGCCTGTTGGACCGGTTCCGGGCTTTTCGTGAGACAATCTTTGTTGTCACTTGAGCATTTTGGGACGCTTGATTCTGGCAACTCGGATGCGTGTGGCTCGAGCTGCCCTCCTTAGGCTAGAGGTAGCCAAGTGGTGCTGAAAAGCTTCTTCCAATAGCTCGGGCTTCCAGTTCAAGTCGGGTTGGAGCCGGTCGTCTGAATCGAGGTGTATCCTGGCTATAAGGGGACCTCCGTCCCCTTTTTCCTCTTGGCTTGAATATATCCCTTAATCAGTAGAGTGAGCTCGGTCATCGTCGGAGGTCGTGGTTCCTCCGTATAAGTTTACACGAAGTGAACTGAGCCGGTTGATTAGAGCCTCTAGCTGCCCAAGATGGGGAGCTTGAAACGAAGCCGACAAATGAGGTTCTAATCCATGCCAGCGATGGCCGTCATGGTTGTGAGCCGTCGTTGGGAGGCCCTCCGGTGTTGGCGGCGAATGTAGCTACCCCAAGTGTCGCGGCAGCCTTCGGATGGGCAGCCTGACACTGCCATCTAAGGTCGTACGAAGAGAAGTGGCCGCGAACTGGCACACATATCGTGAGCGGCCGATCGACTCTACAGTTTCTGCGGCTTGGCGCATCTGTGTGTATGGAAATATCCTTTTTATATGGCGGCAGAAGGATCTTGTCACCTCAAGCGATCCACTCACGTGATTTTTGTGGTTAGAGTTTAGACATACGCATGTATCTCTAAATAATATTTTTATATGGCTATAGAAGATTCAGGAGTACAACTCATCTTAAGGGATCCCCGATCCAATCACATGATTTTCTATTGCTAGGTGTACCGGGTATCATATTTTACCGGCTACAAATAAATTCTATAACGAATCGGACAATTCGGGCACTCGTCCGATCTATTTGAGAGGGGCCGCTAAAAACGGAAAATAATCCTATGAGACCGGGTCTATTCTCCTCTCAATTTAGACCCTCTTCGGAACAAGCCACGTGGGAATACAGATCGTAAAGCAGTCCTGCCTTCTTCTCCTGTCATTCCTTCCGGGGGAATTGACGATAACCTCCTTTGTTCGCGAATCCTTGCTCACAGGACCCTTTTCGCTGCCACTGACATGTGGGGTTTAATTGACCTAGGGGTTATCATCAAATCTCCCCATTCCTTCCCCAGTTTTCAGCTTGTTAGAACGAAGTGCTGGGAACGCATGGGAGGCGATCCAACATCAACGTCAACGAAAATTGAAATTAATCATGCTTTCTTTGTCTTGTGAATCGGAAAAAGAAGATGATCAAAAGAGTTTCGATCTGTGCTAATGGCTGCATGTGCAATCGATCCCAAAATCCCAATGTGCATGTAGCCGGTTCTACCAAATCAGCCATGACAGAACATTTGTCGTTGCCGCCCGGAGGAGTTGCAGCCTTGCAGGATCATATGTCGCGGCGCAAGCACCTGCAAGCGGAAAAGAAACATGAGCCAATTCCGCATCCTGGTCGCCCCCACTTGTACACTCTTCTTTTTAGAATAAAAGGGTCCTCCCCCGATTTCAATGAAATCATCAAGTCTTACAGAATTCAGCATTCCCAGGCCACACTAAAGTATGTGAAACCAGGTTCAAAACGAGGCACCAGCGCCAAACCACACACACCAGTACCAGGGAACTGATTACACACTAGAGCAGAGCAACAGGCTAACAACAACTACCACGCCTACAACCAGAGCACACCAACGTCAAGCCTCTTGTAACTTCATGATGACCCATTTGCAAGCCGCCGCCTGACGCAGGTTGAACTCCTCATCGATCGGGAAGGCAAAGTCATCAGCCTTAAAGCTTTGGAGCTTCACACCCAAGCAATGCGAAGCACTTCCCCCCTCTTCTTGTTTAGCGTAAGAGCATGCGTTGCCAGGGACTCGGCTGTTGCATCCTTGGAGAGAACTTTCCAATGATCGACGTCCTGAGTGATCCTTCTCCATATATCCTTCACACTTGGCCAGCTTCTTCCCTGAAAACACATATCGTTGCGCAGTATCCAAATAGCCCACAGAACCGCAGTGCAAACTACGTTCAGAACTGAGTTTTTATTATTACTGAGCCACCAACGCGCAATTGATTCAAAATTCGAACCAAGTTCCACACCAAACATCTCAGAAATAACCGGCCACACAAGTTTTGCTACAAAGCAATCAAAAAAGAGATGATGGCATGTTTCGGGCTCAGAACAATAAAGACAGGATTTATCTTCCACATGCCTCCTTTTAGCCAAGTTATCCCTGGTTAATGTTTTATTGTTAGCTAAAAGCCAAAGGAATACCTGTAAACAGGGAGGCACATTTAAACTCCAAACAACGGAGTATGGACAGGCAAAATGCCTCTATTGTTAATAATTGCATAGAAGGAGCTAACGCTGTAGGTCCCAGATGAGTGAAAAGCCCACACAGGCATATCTTCGTCATCCGAAAGAACTACAGTACTCATCAATTGAGAAAGCTCCAACCAGCGATTGTAAATTTCTGGAGTAACGCACCTTCTAAAAGTAAACAACAAATCTGAACCATTCCAGGCATGGGCAACGGTATACTCTTGTTCATTTACTATTGCAAAAAGATCCATGAACAGAATTGCCAGACTACAGTTACCTATCCAGACGTCACTCCAAAACCTAACTTTCGATCCACGCCCCACTTTCCACCGAAATCCCATCTTCGCTACATTATCAGCCCACATTACACCCTTCCAAAAGGGGGAACATGGGTTCGGAGTAGCAGATAAAATGTTTGGGGAGAGATCATATTTGAAATCAACAATACGTCTCCAAATACTGTTAGAATCAAGATGATATCTCTTGATCCAGGAGGCAAGGAGGCAGAGATTAAAATCTCTCAGGTTTTGAACCCCCAAACCCCCGAATTCCTCCTTCAGACAGACCAAATCCCAGTTAGCAAGATGATATTTCTTTCTATCCAGAGAATCACTCCACAAGAAGTGAGACATCTGTGAGTTTATGGCTCGGATCGCCCATTTGGGAAATTTGATCACCGACAAAAGATACATGGGGATGCTAGCAATGCAAGCTTTAAGCAGCACCAACCTGCTTTTATAGTTTAACAGCTTACCTCTCCAACCCCCAAATCTTTTAAGCGTTTTATCAACTATAGGCTGTATATCTTCTTTCCTAAGTTTAGAGTAATGCAGCGGCACTCCTAGATAGTTACATGGGAAAGACGCAAGCTTACAGCAGAAGATTTGTGCAAAAGTTTTTGCTTCATGAGGATCAACATTGATCGTAATTAGGTCAGATTTATGGTAATTAATCTTCATGCCAGACATGCTTTCAAAACAGGATAACAGCCATTTTAAGTTTCTCGCATAATCAACATTACTTTCAAGGAAAAGGATGGTGTCATCAGCATATTGTAAGCTGATGACACCACCAGGAACCACTTGTGGCAACTGCCCTCGAATCAGACCATTGCCAGCTGCTTTAAAAAGCATTTTGGTAAAAACATCAGCAACCAGATTAAAAAGAATGGGAGAGGTCGGATCCCCTTGTTTTAACCCCTTACCCGCCTTAAAATAGGCGCTGTTAAAATCATTGACTCTCACACAAAACGAACCGCCTACAAGCATACTCCTAATCCACCCCCTGAAGACGGGACCGAAACCTCTAGATTGAAGCATTTCATCTAGAAAATCCCAGTCAACACAATCGTAGGCTTTTTCATAGTCCAACTTAAGGACCAGAGCACTAGATTTTTTCGAGTGCGCTACATGAATCAATTCATGAGCCGCAACCACGCTCTCTAAAATAAAACGCCCTTTAATAAAAGCAGATTGATTCCTCGAAATGATTCTACAACAGGAGTAATCCTGTTGGTGATAGCTTTCGAAATGATCTTCAGACTACAGTTTCCTAAACTAATAGGGCGAAACTTCCTCATGTCTCTTGCATCAGGCTCTTTGGGGATCAAAACAATGATAGCATAGTTGAGTCTGGAAACATTCAAAGTGCCAGCCTCAAAACCCCTCACAAGACCCATAAAGTCGTTTTTAATCAAATTCCAAAACATTTGATAAAAGAGGAAGGAGAAGCCATCAGGGCCAGGGGCACCACTAGCATAAGAGTCACCAATTGCTTTTTTTTATCTCTTCTTCAGAAAAAGGTTTTTGGAGGGAATCATTTTCCTCAGGAGAGACCATATCTTCAGGATCCCAGAAATGGTGACCCAAAGATATGTCAAGTTTATCCTCCTTTGCAAACAATTTTTTATAAAACGAAGCCGCCACCTGCAGCATATCCCTATTATTATCAACAGGGCCATCCGGGCCATCAAGCACTGCAATACCTTTTTTCCTTCTACGTTGACTAGCAACAGCGTGGAAATACGAAGTATTACCATCACCCTCAAGGATGTGTCTATCCCTAGAACGTTGCCAAGCTTTAGTTTCCTCTTGTTTAAATTTTTTGTCTAGATCATTTTTAATATGATCACTCTTCTTCTTTGTCTCCTCATGGAGAGGAGAATACCGCTCGCCGCCGACCACCGAGATCACAGCCACGGGCGTCGTCATGGACAGAGCCATGCTGCGAACTTTTTTGTCACGGGCTCGCAGTGGTAGGCATTGCAACGGGAGTACGGGACTGGTTGTGGCTGGCGGTGCAGCCGAACATACGCAGAGGCCGGTGCGTCGCCGACCTGATGCCATGGCGGCTACGGAGCGATAGTGGAATCGGGAATAGATTGGATCAAGAGAGTGGTGCTTCAGGATCTGTGCTGCCACATGTCGGTTTCTGGAGTGGGTCTAAATTGAGAGGAGGATAGACCTGGTCTCATAGGATTATTTTCCGCTAGAAACAGTCATCCCAATAGCGTCAGACGTGTGTCCGACACCTTTGAAAACAGACATTTTTTCTTCAATGTCGGATACATATTTTGAATTAAAGTTTCTGTTCCGAGGCAGAGCCGCGCCAAGCAAAATCTACAGGGCAAGCTAATGCTCGGCGTATGACATATATAAGCATGGTTTTGTTTGTATGTTGTTAGTCGTGGAAAATAGCTTATTTGGTTTGTATGTTGTTGTCGGTAGGGTCGTGTTATCTTCTCTGTCGGCCTGAGGTCATTCCTGTAAGACTTGAGCCATTCTTTGGATATTCTTCTTCTATCTATTCATATACATGCAGCACTCCTGCATGGTTCTAAAAAAAGGAAAAAGTCCAAATCAAACATTGAACTTGTAGGACTTAGCTAAATCGAACCTAAACTTACAATCCCGGAAATCGGCACACCGAACTTTTGAATCCCGGTCTATTTGAACCTTAAGCCCGTTTGACTTGGAATTTCGCTGGCGTGGCAGGTCAAAACCGGATTGTTGACTTGGGCCCACACGGCAGATGTCATATCCATCTTCTTCCCCAACATCTCAAACACAAAATCGAGAAATTAATATGCGACCTTGTTCTGTATGGCTCAACGATGTCGCGGCTGTCCCAAATCCACACATCTACTCTCGCCCTCCTCCGCCGCCGGCCGGAGACCCGTACTGCTGCGCTGCTGCTTTCCGCCGCCAGTTCGTCAGTACATGCCTTGGGAAACTGGCACCCGGACTATGAACTGTGGGACTGAGAGCCCTCTTCGGCCGGGAAAAAATCCACCTGCTATCACGAGGTTCAGTACGTGCAAGCTGACAAGATAATTACCTACAGTTCGTGTGTATGTATTTTAATTGGATTGTTGAGTGTGAGAGAGATGGGGAAGAAGACAGATAGCTCCAGCACTGCCCATGGCGTACGCTGCGCCTCGTGCTCGACCAAGAAAACGTCCAGGGAGTTCACGGGCACAGTCACAACTCATCTTCGACATCTGCCTCTCCTACTCCATGATCCTCTGCTCGCTCCTCGACATGCTCGCCACGGCGGCCTCGATATCAGCCCGAAGGCGGGCGTTGTTTGTCTGGACCCTGGCCATAGTGTCCCTGCACCGTCCCATCTCACTGCTCTTTGCCCCGCAGTCGGCACCAAGCCGCACGCGCCGGCTGCACCTGCCAGTCGTTGCTCCAACGTTATGGAAGTCGCCATCTTTGGGTTTGGCAGATTGGGGAATTCTAGAGACGGGAGGGAGGGGATGGATATGACAGGCAGACCCATATTGTAAGTGAGACTAAGCATTTATCTCGGTCGGGATTATTGTTTTCCCGGCGCCAAACAGATTCAGGGTTCAAAACAGACTGGGATTCTAAAGTTCGGTGTGCCGATTTCCGGGATTGTAAGTTTAGGGTTCAATTTAGCTAAGCCCTATAAATTCAAGGTTTGATTTGAAATTTTTCCAAAAAAAAGCATGGTTTTGTGCGGGCCCATGAACTGGAACGTGTTCACACCGGGAGGCGCTGTCAAGTGGTTGGACGTCTATGATAAGCTGGGGACGTCCAACTACGTGTGGTTTACAGTTTGCGCCAGACGATCAATGACATTTGAAGGCTGCGTAGGTCAGGATGATGGTAGAGACACTGGAGACTAAGGTGACCACGGCCACTAACTCGGCGAGCAAGGTGAAGTAGTTGCGGTCCATGTTGGCCCAGCGCTGGCTCCGCTTCCTCAGCAGCTCCAGCATCGAGCTCAGGTAGCTATGTCACCAAGGAGGCGGCGGACTATGTCGCTGATCCGGACTTAGTTCCATTCATCTGGCGACGGAATGAGAAGGACGATGATGCAAAAGGTCTTGAGGAGAAGGACACGGAAGGGGCGCCCATGAATGTACCGCCAAAGACCACAGATGGAGACACCCACATGCCACAAGCTAATGAATCAGGGCTGGGGGTGCATCACTGGGGTTACTTGGTGGATGTGACAACTGTCATCGCGGTGACTCCGTTTAACAAAAATCCGCAAACCCCGAGAGGTAAAGAGATTGTGGCGCAGCTGTCCGTGTCATCAAGTGAGGGAAAGAAGGCAGGCGAGGAAGTACAGGAAAACTTGCGAGCTACTGGAAGATGTGTGCTGCTGGACTACTCTCTGTCGCCTGGGGAGATCGCTGCAGAGAAGGCAAAGCAGGCCAGCCTGGGATCGCTGGCCGCTGCTGGGCCTTGGCCTTCGAGCCACGATGCGCATGCAAGGCCTGGGCCGTGTGCGGGAGCTCGGCCACCGTCGCCCACGGTGGGCATGGAGAAGATGGTCACGCTGCCGGGCCGCTCGCCTGGCGACGCTGCTGGGCCGTGCGCGACTGGTGATTCGCCGTCGCCCACGGCTGGTGCGCTGCGGCCTTCTGGTGGTGGGCCGACCACTGGAGGGCTTCTTGGGCCTGCTAGAGATGACGAAGATGAAGGTGCGCAGCAGGTCTTCGACGGGGCAGCCGCTGTCCTCGACGGTGCAGCCGCTGTCCTCTCGTCGGACGGGCAGCTGCACCCGGATGCGGCCACACAGCAGATCACCGCTGCACTATCTCCTGCTGATCCGGAGGCGCCGGAACAGACACGGGTGGAGGGCTCTACTTCACCATCGCCTGCCCCTGTGTCGACGCCGCTGAGGAGGAGCGAGAGGCATGTCGTGGCCGTGGACGGGTCGTCTGCTACGGACGAGGACTCCATGGCGAGGGCTATGAGTTGCAAGGCGGCGCACAACTTGGATGTGAATGGTACGTGTCAATCCCCAAAGTCGTTCCTTCCATTTTCAAATTCAAGCATCTCGGATAAGTTGAATATGGTAGGTTTTTCTTTGGGTAATAATGCTGAAAAAATTGCTATGTCGACTAATGCACTAAGACGATTGGAATATGACCGGTTAACAGTCACCCCAAAAGTCTCGTGCAAGTCGGATACTACTCACATGGATGAGGAGGAGCTACATGACACAATTGATATCCAGCTCCTCTCACATCTAGTGGGCGATGTATCGGAGGGTGGCTTAGACGAGGCGGTGCTGAGCTCATTATATGACCTCAAAGAATCTGACTGCAAGTCCAAAGCAGACTCTAATAAGAAGAAAAACAAAACGCCACAGAAAAAGGTGAAGTTCTCCACACCTCCAATTGTTTCCCAATGAATGGCTTTTTCGAGAATAGCAGAGGTCTTCGTGACTTGGCTAAACATGCTCGTATAGCTGATTCTATTCGGGATCATCGACTGGATTTTGTGGGAATTTCCGAAACCGGTAAACGGGATTACTCAGTGAGCTTACTAAACCGCTTGTCTGGTGGAGTAGAGTTCACTTGGCGATCTGGTCCGCCACGTGGTCGGTCTGGGGGCATTTTATTAGGCGTCAGAACAGAGACCATGGATGTATTGGCTAGTTCGGAAGGTGACTTTCATATTAAGGTCCACATCCGTAACAAGGCTGACAACTTCACATGGACTCTTGTCGTTGTGTATGGTGCTGCCCAAGATGAGCATAAACCTGCTTTTCTCAGAGAATTGGTGAACTTAGCAAAAGATAACCCATATCCTATAATTATAGGGGGTGATTTTAACTTGCTAAGGTTTCCACATGAGAAGAGTAGAGGCAGATTTGACAACAGATGGCCTCTCTTATTCAATGCTGTTATTGACAGTCTTAGCCTAAGAGAAGTATCGATGGTTGGGAGGCAATTTACTTGGGCTAATAGCCTCCCAGAGCCAACATACGAGAAATTGGACCGTGTATTGATGGACTCGGATTGGGAAATTAAATACCCACTAGTCTCAGTACGGGTTCTCGAACGTATAGAGGCATTGTCAGATCATGCTCCCATACTCCTAACCACGGGAACACCTAACCCATTGTGCAAATGCCAATTCAAATTTGAATTGGGTTGGTTGCATAGGGATGGGTTTTTCGATATGGTAAAAAGGGTGTGGGAAAGGCCGGTACCTGGTCTAATTCCAATCCAAAGGTGGAATAATAAAATAAGCGCATTGCGCAAACACCTGAAAGGTTGGGCGAGACATATGGTTGGGCAATTAAAAAATGAGAAGCTCTAGTTGTCATCTATTATAGATGAACTAGAGGCTGCTGCGGAAGTTAGACCCCTATCAACGCAAGAGATCGAATTAAAAAAATCGTTCTAATGCCGAGATGGCGGGTCTTCTTCGTGAAGAGGAGATCAAATGGTTCCAACGATCTAAGGCCCAATTTATTCTGGAAGGAGACGCGAATACGAGATACTTTCATAGTCTTGCTAATGGAAGACATAGAAAGAAACTCATTCATTCCTTAACCCAGGAAGACGGTGCGATTGAAGGCCATGAGCAATTGAAATCCTATATCACGAAGTACTATAAAAATCTTTTTGGAGAGCCAGATGCAGATAATTTCTCGCTGGACGAAACCCAAACAGATGATATCCCGCAGGTTTCCGATCAGGAAAACGCCCATCTGACTGCTCCTTTCTCTATGGAGGAGGTGAAGAAGGCGGTATTCCAAATGGAACACAACAAAGCACCGGGTCCGGATGGTTTTCCCGCAGAGTTTTATCAAACTTTCTGGGACATAATCCAATCGGACTTGATCGAGATGTTTCAGGATCTTCATGCTGGACATCTTGCGCTGTTTTGCCTAAATTTCGGTGAGATAATTTTGTTGCCAAAGGTTAATGGAGCAGAAAGGATTCAACAATATAGACCTATCTGTCTTCTTAACGTCAGCTTCAAGATTTTCACTAAAACCGCTACTATTAGGCTTAACTCGGTGGCTGATCATGTTGTGAGACCCACTCAGACGGCGTTTATTTAAGGTCGCAATATTCTTGATGGAGTTGTGATTTTACATGAAACAGTTCATGAGATGTATCGGAAAAAGCTTAATGGAGTCATCCTAAAAATTGACTTTGAAAAGGCTTATGATAAAAGTGAAGTGTTTTGTTTTGGCGACGCCCAAGAGGAGGCTGCCCAATATGCCGAATTATTCGGCTGTGGGCTGGGCTAGTTTCCAATTAACTATCTCGGCATCCCAATTCACTTTAGGAGGCTAACGATAGCTTAATGGAAACATGTTGAGGAAAGATTACAAAAGAGGCTAAGTAGCTGGAAAGAAAAATTATTATCCTTAGGAGGGAGATTGGTGCTCATAAATTCAGTCCTAACTAATATGGTGTTGTATATGATATCTTTCTTTCAACTACCAAAGGGAGTCTTGCATCGATTGGATTACTTTCGATCTAGATTCTTTTGGAAAGGGGACAATGAAAAAAAAAGAAATACCGGCTGGCAAAATGGGATGTAGTGTGCCACCCTAAGGACCATGGTGGTCTTGGCATTCATGATCTTCAGGTCAAGAATAGAGCTCTTCTTGGTAAGTGGTTGTTTAAACTACTGACGGAAGAGGGGGTGTGGCAAACCCTCCTTAGGAGAAAATACATAGGCTCAAGTGCGTTATCACAGATTTCTTGGAAATCCGGTGATTCCCATTTTTGGGCGGGCTTAATGGCGACAAAGAAATTCTTCTTCCCATATGACTCTTTCTCCATTAAGGATGGATCTGAGATAAGGTTCTGGGAGGATACATGGTTGGGTACTACCCCACTCCGAGAACAATATCCAGCATTATATGGTATAGTCCAAGGACGTCATAAGAGTGACACGCTTGCTCAAGTACTGGTTGATAATCATCCAACTGTGACGTTCCGAAGAGATCTTGTTGGACCCAGGTTGGCATCTTGGCATGAGTTGCTCCAGCGACTCGCTACTGTCAATTTGTCTCAAGGGACCGATGAGTTTCGGTGGAATTTACGCAATTGCGGTAAATTCTCCGTGGACTCCATGTATACAGCACTCGTTCAGCCGGATGTGCCAGTAGATAATAATAAGAAAATCTGGAAGATGAAAATTCCACTTAAAAACAAAGTTTTTGCGTGGTATCTTCGTCGAGGAGTAATTCTTACAAAAGACAACCTTGCTAAACGCAATTGGCATGGGAGTAAACAGTGTGTCTTCTGTCATAAAGACGAGACAATCAAACATCTGTTCTTCGAGTGCAAATTTGCTAGTTCTATATGGTCAATCATCCAGATAGGTTCTACTATTTACCCACCTACAAACATTGCTATTATTTTTGGCAATTGACTGAATGGAGTGGATAATAGGTTCAAACAACTTATTAGGGTGGCAGCGCTTGCCGTAATATGATCGCTTTGGCTATGTAGATTTGACAAGGTTTTTAATGATAATAATTACTCTCTTATGCAGGTTATCTACAGGACTACTGCTACACTCCGTTCGTGGTCTCAGTTGCAACGTGTGGGGCATCGAGACCTGTTTATGGAGGTGTGTACAAGACTGGAGGATACGGCGAGAGACTTTTTATCCCTACATGGATGGCAGCACCACCATAGGCGTTTCTACAATTTCTCATTTTGATATGTAATTCGCCTTGTTTATTTCATTTCGTACTACAGACTCGTTTCGTCTGTGTGCATCTTTGCTATGCAGAGGCTGGGTGTAATGCTTAAACATTTTAAGTAATAAAGACTCCCTTTATCTAAAAAAAAAAAAACTCGTCTGCAGCAGCGTCGAGGCCGCCACACTCGTCACGCCCACCCTGTGGAAGAACCTCGCCACCTCCCCCGCGCCCTCGTTGCCGACGCCGCCTTGCAGCCGCACCACCTCTGCTTCCATCAGCAGGCGCGCATCCTCCGCGGACTGCACTAACTTGGCCATAAAGGCCACGTAGGAAGACACGTCCTGTGAGACCCCAGTCTCCCAGACGACTGCTCGAAAGCCATGAGGTTCAGCAGCAATGGCGTCGTCCAGAACCCGAGCCGCAGCTGCGGCAGATGAAGCTGGTCCTCGTGCGGTAGCTTCACGGCCAGAGGGACTGGGCCCATCACCGACGCGATGCCGACTACCGGCTTGCTCCCTTCGAAGCCACATGTCTTCTTGAACTGCGCCCGCATTCGCTTCATATCGCTTGCCGACGGCACGTCAGCTGGCGCGCGCCTTCTGTGACCCGCCGGCACAATCCGGTAGAGCAGCGGGACAAGGATCAGCGACGGGAGACGGTGCGCCAGCCGCCTGCGCCGGGCCGATGAGCGGTGGTGGCGGCGCCCACCTGATCCGTGCCGCGGTGACCATGGCGTGGAGCAGGTGCAGGATGTGTGAGACGCCGTCTGCCGCCGGCACGTAGTCACTCATGTCGCGGCCCTTCTCGCCGGCGAGGTAGAACAGCGCGAGCTTCACGAGGAGCACCGGCGGGGCATATCCGGTGGCCTCAAACCGGTCCGGCAGCTTGGTGTTAGCGATGAGGTCGACGAGGATGAAGAAAGGCATCTGGTTCTCGGCGAGGACGAGGTCGACGGTGAGCTGTGCGGGGCCAAACGGCGTGGCATGCAACAACGGCTCTTCGAACCCCATAGCGACGTTGACGAGGTGCTCGATGATGAAGCAGCCGTCGAGCACCATCATCTGGATGAAGTCGTCAGCGGTGATGTGTGACACCTCCTCGCCGATATATATGGCCCGAGCCTCCTGCTCGCCGGCGCCGACGACGCGGACGTAGTCCTGCATGACAGGCGTGGTGGTGCGATGAATCTGGGTGGCCGCGGGAGATGAGGCGCTTGAGGTAGGCCACCTTGATACGCTCGGCATGGCGGAGGCGGACGTGGGCGCGGTCATGAAGCGGGCCGATGGCGACGAACCCTGGGGTGTATTCATTGGAGTTGTTGTCGCGGAGGTGGATCGGGACGCGGGAAATACGGTGGATGCTCACGGTGGCCCGGTGCTACTCCTCTGACGCCGCGCCCTCCTTATTCTGCATCAGGCTGCCCTCCAGAAGTTCGACGTGCACCGAGATGTCGCCGCTGCCAGCCATGTCTCCTCCGTGGTGATGATGGCGATGAAATTGGTGGATGCCCGTGCTCACGATCACCATGAAATTGATGGATGCCCGGCTTCATATAGAGTGAGTGGCGGAATATATAAAATCTAACGCAGAATGGAACGGGCAAGCAACAATATGATTTCTGAGATTACGTCTCCCCTCCTGATGTATGCGTAGCTTCCGTCGGTGATAAGGTGAACAGAACATCACTACTATTAATTCTTTGCTTTACTTGTGCGGTCTTTGTATATACAATACCATCTTTGGGGAAGAAGTTTTTGTATAGATGAGGTCATACTATAGCAGTTCGGCTCAATCATATAATATGCCCGCACCATTCTAATTAGCACGTGCTTGCTATCACGGCAGATCATACTTGGGGACACAGACCCTCCTCACGGCCGCTGTTGCTGCCGATCTCTCTGCGCCGCCTCGCGCTCGTGCATATGTCCAAGCAGGGCTCCTTCAGGGCCTTGTCGGTGTCGAGAGGTGGGGGTGGCACTCCGAAGTTGAACTGAAACAAGCAACGCCGTGAAATCGACAGTGTATCTTTGCGGCGTTTTGGCCGCAAGAAGGACAAAAATGAGCAGGCATATGGTGGTGTTGTCCGTGTTCTAGCATAACTTGTTGTGCATTCCTGAATTTGTATTACCTGGCAGCTATAGTCTTCGAAATTTGGCTCCATATACAAATCGACACCCATGTGATCCTTGAAGAAGGTCTGAAAGAGAGACCGCCTTTTAGAAGAGCCTTTGTACGCTAAATAAAATAATCATCTAGGTGAGGAACTAATTGTTGTAAGCTGCTTTGCGGGGTTTCAACCAAACCATTCAAGGAGCATTTCATGCTGAATCTGGTATAATTTGGTTGACGAAAAGGTTTTCAATATCTATCATAATAATGCAACATCGAGGGTTCTCGTGCAGGTCTCAGTAAGCAGATCATAAAATTCCAGTTTACTAAATTGATTTGACGACCCCTTTCGAGAGATATAAAGGAGTTGCTGTAAAAGACTAGAAGAAGTAAAAATGTGGACATAAAAGGCATGAAGCCATGAACACACCTGGGTTGGCAGTTTGCAAGTGTTGATACAAATACCAAGGCACTTGCTCTCTTCCAAATATTTACACTTTTCAACGAACACCTGACAATGTCCATAGGTGCATATTGATAATTAGAATTCATAGTGAACAAAAACTGAAAATAGAAGGCTGAAAAGATCAATACCCCACTTGACAACGATTTCCCGTCGGGCAGTGTCACAGAATTCACTGAGCATGAGCCCATCAGCCATTTGCATGACAGTGCTGTTGCTCTAGCTTCACGAGTCACATAGATCACAAGAAAGAGAAGACCACTTATCAGTAAGTTAACTGCAGTTCAACTATACAGGAATTGCTTATTACTGCGACTGCCGAAAAATTTATGAGTTGCAATGAACTCACCGACCATCATGGAAGCAATTTGGCCGTTAGCAATTGGTGCTAAAAGAGCTTTGAAAAGGACTAGCAAGAGAGGGGGGAACAGTGCCTGGAGTACTCGGACCTGAAATTTGCAAGCATGGAGATACTGAGATGGATAACTGACGAATTTATGTAAACGTGACAGAAGAAGGATTAGAGATGAACATGGGAAGTGTCATACAGCTGACTGCTCAGTCTCCAAAGCACTCTTCCCCTTGATCATGAGGCGATTCGCAACTTCAATCAGCCCAGCGTATCCAGGCTTCTGAGAGTCCCATCCAACCTCCTACAGCTTTGTGTAGAGACAATGAGAGAAATTAACAGATGTAACATGCATAACAGCAGTGAAAGTGAAAAGGGTGGGGTTCAGTATCGCTTTATTATTCCATCACGCGCTAACCAAATACTAGCAGAAATTGGAAAACATTGCATGGAATCGACTGTTGAGGTTCACAGTAGCTAGTTTATCCACATCATTATTTCTGCAGTCAACCTCATCAATCGAGAATCATTTCATATCGGCACCGTGGACGGAAAATCACTTGCGTGGTGGAGAGGAGATAGGCAGCTAGGTAGAGAGGAGGAGAAGGGGAGACGAGTGGGTGGATGGATGGAGCACACCTCCACCATCTTGGCCCGGAAGAAGGCGAGGAGGAGGTCGTCGGCGAAGGAGGGCCGGTACTCACCGCCCTTCCCCGACAGCAGCGTCTCTTCCACCTGCAACAGAACACACGAATCAATAAACGGTGGTACCCCGGGTGGCCAGGGCATGGAGGCAGGAAGTACCGGCGGCGAGGAGCAGTGGAGCCGGGAGGCAGGCCGGCGGTTGGGTCCCTGGGTTGGGGAGGGCGAGGAGGAGAGGGCGCAAGGCGGGCGAGGTGGAAGGGCGGGGAGGAGGTGGCGGTGGAGACTGCTTGGAGTGGGAGTCGCCATGGTCGCCGTGGACGACAAGCGCCGGCGAGCGAGCGAGCTCGGCTGCGGCAGAACCGTGCGAATCAACTAGTCAGTGCGTGGTGGATAGCCGGCGGAACCCCACACGTCAGCGACCTCCACTGATTCCGCTTCTTTCTAATTCTCGGGCGGCATATGTCCTTTCGGCCCAACAAACAGACCCGCCCTTCTAGCATAAGAAAAACATTCCCTTATGAAAAAAACTGACACAGCCACAAAATTGTCCAAACACACACAGACTAACCAATTACTCCCAGTGGAACAGAACAGAGCATACAAATGTCTCAAGCCAAGAAGTGTCTGCATGAATGTACTCTGCATTCAAAGTAGTAGTACAAGATATTCAATAGTTTACATAAAAATAGGGGCCGATTTAAAATTTCAGATGCCATATATGTACAGATTTGTGGCGAAGTCTCAACAGTAATGGTTCCAGTTCAAACCCACAGTTGATTGAGAGAAACCTGAGCGGACTCAACAACATTCCTGCTGAATAGGCCAAGCAAAACTAAGATGCCTTAACAAACTATTGGTCATACAGGCCACGACAGATCAAAGGAGTACTGACAGTCAGTCGTTTAGTATCAAATAAAGCCTGAAACAACATCTCCCAGAATTTCACCGAACCAGATTAAGCTCATCAGTGAACTGCAACAGGCAAAAACTTCTCCAAGATATCTTCCCAAAGTCCAAGCAGAGCGTTGCCAACCCCATTAATGCCAGACAGCAAGCTCTGCAGAGATACTATTCTTCTCAATGAGATTCATCTTCATAAATCCTCACAAAAGTAAGAACCGACTCAACAAAACAAATATAGGTAAGCACTTATAAAGTTGAGTGTTAAAGGTTATTACATCAGATCACCTGGATGGACTTGACAGCAACCAATAGCTAACTAGTACTTAGTACAAAGTTCCTTTAGATATACTACTACATAAAGTTGGCAGTGTGAAAAGAAGGAAAGAGTTGTAACTTGATTATCTGGCCATCATATCAGGAGCTTAATACATCTACATTCTTCATAATGGTAAAGTAACTTTGTTTTTACAGAATATACTAGAGCAGAAACAAGAAAACAAGTCCAGATTATCTGCTGCCACACACGGACAAAACTGTTTATAAAACCATAAAGGAACAAAAGGCAAACTAAATCCTATAACTACCAACATAATGACCTCTAAATCTGTAGCAAACAGAACATCTGTACAATAAATTTCTTAGTAGTACAAGTTAGCAACAAAAGAAACCTGATATCATGTTCCGCAACTAGAGACAAAACTATTTCTAAGTTGTGGAACTATTACTGTATTAACGAAACTTTCAGCTAAACACTACCAACTGAAACACCAAATGACAGCACAGAAATGTTTCAGTTAGCCATGAGAATAATTGTATGATACACTACCAACTCAAACCATGGGTATAATTAAATGATGCAATGATGCACACATCAAATTTTGCTACAAAAATGAAAACTCCAAACTTCCACAAGCTGCAGACAAAGAATAAATTTGACAGAATGCTCAGCTAGCCATTTGAGTGAACCAAGTTTTCCAAGTAACCAAAGTTTCAGTTACATACAGAATAGGGCCTTTCCATTTACCTAATGAACAAAAAAATGGAGTTCCAGATTTTCAGTTCATCCAATCCTAGACTCGCAATTCCAGGCTTCCAGCCAATTTGGCAGTGCCTTCTAATCCACCTGCATTTCTTGCAAACTCAGTCTAAATCTAAGTGACACTGTTCATCCAAGAACGTGAGAAGGGGCCGCCTTCTACTACTTTCGGATTGCGCAAGGTAGAAAGAGGCTAGGATCTGAAGAACAGGAAGGATGAGTATGAGGGAGATACTGGAGGTAGCTCTCGCTTGGTGCGTATGTGTAGTTGTGTAAAAGCGGAGAGGCATAAGCACCGCAACATCAACGTGAGGCTGGAGGCAACATCTCCTCACTGTGAGATCATGATTTTGGTCAGCAATGGTACATCGAGAAACAGAGGACCAAGAAACAAACAGAGAAGGCAAAGGTCGCAGCGGCAGGAAATTTAGGGCACAAAAAAATCGGAGAGAACTGCACAACAATGGTTGTGTTGGTGCCTTGCAGACTGAAAGGAAAACGCACACCGATGAATTGTTAACCATACCTTTTCCTATATTACGAAGCAGGAGGAAAGTAGTTGAACCTTCAATGAAGTGAGTTCTCAATAACAGCAAGAAAACCTACTGGCAAGCTCCATCGGTGCTACTGACGGCATAGAGCATGAGACTCCGTCATGAATCTCGAATATCCGCTAAATAACATAGCATCGGACATCTCAAATATACCTTTTTTTCAGGACCTGCTTGCCCTGACATTTACCACAAATTCCTCACTCTTAACGGTAAATCCACCTTTGCATGGATAGCAAATCAATGAGAATGACATATGCTAAAATAAGTTCAAATGAAGGAAAGTGACTATTTTAGAGATTAAAAAACCTCAGGTGGCTGGAACAAACCAGGCTAGAAAAGTTTATATCGTCATGCTTCTTGCAGAAAGAACACATATCTATGCCTTCCCAGTTCACAATCAGAAGCCATTATCACTACAAATGCAACCAATTATGCTAGACTACTTGGTCCAACTTTCCTCCTCCAATGTATGAACTCAACGAAAGAATGAAGGACCGTCTTCTACAAGCAAGTATTTTGCATTTATTATACCGGTAAGAAGGCCAGATGGCAAGCAACTAATCAACTGTAAATTCCGAGGATTTATCGCATATGAATGTATCATCTACTCAACTGAGGCTGACTCCACCATAAATTGATACCTTGCCGGGAGCGATTTTATATGCTCCCGATATTTGCCGTCCAGTGAAAATAGAGACATCATCAACAAACTAGTTTTAGTTTCAAGTGAGATGCTCTTCCCATCAACTTTAGACAAATAATTTACGGCCTTCACGATCTCACCTTTTCCCAACAACTTTCTGATAATAGCATTTAACAGAACAGAGCTGGGAGTACAACCACTATTCTCCCATGATGTAAACATGCGATCGGCTTCTTCCAACGATCCTTCTTTCAGAAGATTTTTTATCATTACTCTGTAAGTAGGAGCATTAGGTGCCAATCCGTTGGCAGATATCGCAGCAAACATAGCATTAGCTTCTTCTCTTCTCTGAGCCATGTACATTGCCTTAATCATGGTATTGTATATATTAACAGGGAACTTCATATTCATTGCACCCAGTTTCTGGAACAAGATGATTGCTTCATCGGTGCACTTATCTCTACAAAGTCCTCTAAGAATTCCACCGTATGTGGAAGGGTTCACTGTCGTTCCACTTTTAGTCATCTCCAGGAAAATATCCGCAGCTTCTTTGCTTCTTCCATGCTTGCAAAGGGAGAGCATGAATGAGGTGTGAGTAGCAATATCTGGTATAATACCCTGGCTTGTCATTTCTCTGAATATTTTAACTGCCTCTCCCCACAAGCCCAAAGAGGAATATCCATCGAGCATGCAATTAAATGTCACGGCGTTGGGTCGAATACCATTATCGACCATCTGCCGAAGGAACGACTCTGCCTTGTCCATTGATCTGGCCTTGCACAATGCATCAATAATTGAGTTATGTGTCACCACATTAGGCACAACCCCTTGCCCCAACATCTCATGGAACAAACTGCATGCCTTGCTTACTTCCCCTTCTTTACAGAAGCCATGGATGACTGTGTTATATGCCACCACATTGATGGAGAGGCCAGCTCCTGCTTTCCTCATCATCTGGAGCCAGTCGAGCGCCCGCTGGCTCCCGCTATCTTCACATAATCCCTTAATCACTGTGCTGAATATCTTACTAGTGAACGTCATATTCATTGCACCCAATTTCTGTAACAGGACGATTGCTTCATCAGTGCAATTATCTCTACAAAGTCCTGTAAGAATTCCACCGTATGTGGAAGGGCTCACTGTCGCTCCACTTCCACTCATCTCCTGGACAATTTCCGCAGCTTCTTTGCTTCTTCCCTGCTTGCAAAGGGAGACCATGAATGAGGTGCGAGTAGCATTATCTGGTATAATACCCAGGCTTGTCATTTCTCTGAATATTTTAACCGCCTCTTCCCACAAGCCCAAAGAGGAATATCCATTGAGCATGCAATGAAATGTCATGTTGTTGGGTCGAATACCATTATCGATCATCTGCCTAAGGATCAACTCTGCCTTGTCCATTGATCTGGCCTTGCACAATGCATTAATAACTGAGGTATGTGTCACCACATTAGGCACAACCCCTTGGCCCAACATCTCATGGAACAAATCGCACGCCTTGCTTACTTCCCCTTCTTTACAGAAGCCATGGATGACTGTGTTATATGCCACCACATTGATGGAGAGGCCAGCTCCTGCTTTCCTCATCATCTGGAGCCAGTCGAGCGCCCGCTGGCTCCCGCTATCTTCACATAATCCCTTAAGCACTGTGCTGAATATCTTACTAGTGAACTTCATATTCATTGCACCCAATTTCTGTAACAGCACGATTGCTTCATCAGTGCAATTATCTCTACAAAGTCCTGTAAGAATTCTACCGTATGTGGAAGGGCTCACTATCGCTCCACTTTCACTCATCTCCTGGACAATTTCCGCAGCTTCTTTGCTTCTTCCATGTTCGCAAAGGGAGACAATGAATGAGGTGCGAGTAGCAATATCTTTCATAATACCCAGGCTTGTCATTTCTCTGAATATTTTAGCTGCCTCTTCCCACAAGCCCAAAGAGGAATATCCATTGAGCATGCAATGAAATGCCACGTTGTTGGGTCGAACACCATTATCGACCATCTGCCGAAGGATCGACTCTGCCTTGTCCACTGATCCGGCCTTGCACAACGCATCAATAACTGAGGTATGTGTCACCACATTAGGCACAACCCCTTGCCCCAACATCTCATGGAACAAATCGCACGCCTTGCTTACTTCCCCTTCTTTACAGAAGCCCTGGATGACTCTGTTATATGCCACCACCACATTGTTGGAGAGGGCAGCTCCTGCCTTCCTCATCATCCGGAGCCACTCGAGCGCCCGCTGGCTCCTGCTACCTTCACATAATCCCTTAATCACTGTGATGTATGAGAATTTATCATGCGGAAGGCCAAGCTCGGACATCTTGTTAAACAGCACGTCGACATTCTCATCTGTTTGCTTTGCGTAGCAGAGGCACTTGAGGAGGGTGGAGGCGGCGGCCTGGTTTGTCTCGAGGCCCGTCCTGAGGATGCGGCCGAAGAAGGCGAGCCCTAGGACCGGGCAACGCGCGCGGCGGCAGCAGTCCATGAGGATGGCGTAGGTGCAGATCGAGGGCGCCGCCACCACCAGGCCGCCTTCTTCTCGGCCGACGCGGTTGAAGAGCGCGACGGCGAGAGCGGGCCCATCTGTGAGAGGCGCGGAGGGCGGAGCAGCGGCGAGGGCAGCGAGGAAGTTGTTGAGGGGGCGAATGGGGACGGGGTCGGCCTGCCGGAGCAATTCGTCGAACAGGTGGTGTGCGTCCTCCGGGCGGAGCGCCCCGGCGCTGACCCGCTCCGTGGCCTCGGCAAAGGCGGCGGTGGGAGTCCAGCAACCTGAGGGAGGCGAGGTGGCGGCGGAGGAGGAGAGGGAGGGGGTGGTGGTGGAGGAGGAGGAACGGCGGCCGCAGCGGCGGGACTTGAGCGCGACGGAGTAGAGGCGAGGCATCGGCGGAGCAGCACTGGGCAATGGGACCTAGACCGAGAGTGTGGTCAGCTGCTAGATTGTTTTCCTTCTGAGAAAGCAGTTTTTTTTTTGGAAACTGGGACGTATCCGGGCTGCATCACACACAGCCTAAAATTATTGCAAAGTTTTAAAAGTTTCTCAAAGATTGCACAAAGTGGCCATGAATAAGCCGACGAAAAAGTAAAAGCAAAAGACGACTACCCGTGGGCCATCAATCGGGTTCATTCAAAATCCATATGACTCGAATGAAGCACATGTGGATCTAATAAATATCTCGATGATAACCTGTAAAAATTGGCCAGCTCTGATTTGTTAAACACAATATCATTTCGACAATTCAAATTGCCCAAAAAAAGTACAAACACCCTTTTACATATATTTCTTTTTGTGAAATTTTGTACGTGTAGTTAAGCTTTGCCACATTTGTCTCTTGAATGTATATGAATGAAAATTTGTCACTGCGCCCTCGAAAGACTGAAAAATACAAGAAAAAAATATCACTACACCCCCAAAAGGAAGCCTCTGAAGAACCTTCTTTCTTGCCTATCTTCTGCCCACAAAGTCGGATGGTGCTTGGGATCTTTAATTCAGTGTGTCTTGTTTTCATTTGGCCCTTCATCTTTTCTTCTTAGTATAGTTGTTTGTGGGCCCCCTTTCGGACCCCCCCCCCCCCCCCCCCCCCCCGGCGCTGCGTATCTATAAGTGGTACAACTAGTGAATCGCATGGGGACATGAAGTTGTCCTAGGTGTGTGGGACATAGCCCTTCTCCTCCGGCTACGGTCCACTCGGGACATGGCGGGTCGCCTCCCCGATCATAGAGGGCCTTCGCAAGCGGCCATCAGTTGATTATGCGGTTCACACGAAGAGACGGAGGGTATGGAACGATTCATCATCACAGAACCACCGAAGACACAAATGAACATGCATTATCCGAAGAAAAACAAGAATTGACAGTGAAAAGGGCAAGAGCACGAGGAAAATCAAAATGCTTGTCACAAACTGATAATAGGGCGTTTTGTCATTTGTGACAAGCCTTTTGAGTTTTTCATCTATACATATATGATCATTTTAGCTTGTTACAACTGTCATAAGCTCTAGGAAGCTCGTTTTCAAAATTTGAAATGGTATATAATTTTTTTAAATATCTTCGTTTTTTTGGGTACCCCACATCTGCCTTTTATGTGTAGATCACAACTAACATCTATTTCTTTGAAAATATATACGACACTACTAGACATGTATATGTTTTTCATATCTCTTTAATCTGTAAACGGAAGTTGTTAAATTTCTTGAAAATCGAGCTCCCTCGAGCTCGAGCTCCAAAAGAGGTTTTCACAACTTATCAAGCTTTTTTATTGTATTGTATGTTACCAATACCAACCATGGTTTATTCTTCTGGTGTATGCATGTGTGTCGTGTACATCAGTTTTTTTATTCATCATCGTATAGTAAGCTCCAGCTAAATCAGGGTGGATCATTCTCCTACGGTGCTCTACGATCCAACAGCCTTAATAATGAGAAAATAGAAATAGATGATAGAAAAAGGTTGACACCCCGCTTAACACGAATCTCCTTCCGCCAGTGTCACATAATTTACAGAACAAGTCAAATGTATATGTATCACAAGAAAAACAAGAATAGTAAGTAAATCTTGCAATCGGTCCCCTACAGCCTACAGGAAATTGTTGATCTGTAAAGAATCACCGGGATTGGGAATTTGTAAGGATAGTGACACACAGATGGATATATGATAACATCTAAAAATTATGTAAATCTGGCGGAAGACGGATTAGAGATCAACCAGATAAGTTTCATACAGCTGATTGCATGACCATAAGCCGATTCGACAACTTTGATCATGTCAGGCTCAGCACTTCAGCTAGCAGGTTCAGTGAACCATTCTTCAGTAAGCATCTGTCGAATTCTTCAGTTTACTGTTCAAGGGATTAAGCGGCATCTTTCAATCTGGAGCGTCCAATAAGTATCCAACGATGGCGGTTTGTTTACAGGAAGAAGAACTACTTTTATCCCACCCAAATATCCTAGCAAAAATACTCCTTTTTGTCTGTGATTCTGATTCCTGTTGGTAGGATTATCTCATAACAGGTCAACAGCTGTAGCAGGATTCTGAGAATCTCATGCAACCTCCTACTGCCTTTTTTTTCTTTTTGAGGGTACCTCCTACAGTCTTATGTACAGAATGAGAGAAAGATTGTAAAAAAAACACGACAGCAGTGAAAACGGCTAAGATTTAGTTTGGGCATATAATTACGTCACGCCATCTGAATCCGAGCAAAATAAAATTATGTCGTTTGGATTTGTGCTTGAGCTATGCCGTTCCTGCGTTCCAGTTACTCGTTCGAAACATAATGTTTGAATCGTGTGTTTGAAATGTTTATGCATCAATTCTTTGATGTTGAGTACTGATGACTGGTTTGAATCATACTGATTTCAAAATTTATTCTTCTAGTATAGTTCATATCCAAAGAGATGTGACAAATAGAGGGAAATAGTCTACGAGTACGCAACGTGGTATCTGCTACGGTTGCCCTAAGCAGCAGTTTACCTGGTCAAGACTCAAAAGTGACAAGCATAGCGAGCCATCTGACAGGTGCTTTGGGATGCCAAAAGGCCATCACCTCCCATCCATCAGTTACTTATAATACGGTCAAAAAATAGATATTCAAGAAGCAACACAACAAAGATTCCAATTCTCACACCTGCCCACACACAGCTCCTTCAGGCTTTCCATGGGAGGGATGGATGGCAGATGGATAGAGAGAGGCAGCAAGCCAAGTCATATCAGCTGAAGCATGTAGGCAGGCTGCAGCAAGCAAGAGAAAATTGCACATAACACCAACGTTTGGTGCCATTGTTGCACAGAACACAGAATCAAAACCAGATTTGCAGCAAACCCCAATTTTTCGTGTAATATGTTGCAGGTAGCCCAAAAAGGTTGATTTAGCCCCTTAACAGGTATCTGAAATGTGGGCCAATGAAACAACACGTATTTGAAATACCGTATATCACAATTATACTCCTTTTTTAAAGAAAGCATATTTGGACATCAACCATGCAGGAAAAAAAAATGGACATCAGCAGAAGCCTCTACACATGGGCTCATCGATGCCAGTATGATTTTCACATCTGTCCCTATCAATCCAACTGTTGTTTTAGAAAACTAGCAAATACCGTGTGGAACTTTGCCATTCTATTCTGGACAAAATACTAGCTCGGCCCTGAAGCTCCCTTTTTTTTAGTGTTCTGCACATGTACTAGAAGTCTAGAACATACACAAATACTGGTTTTCTAAAGCAACAATTGGATTAATAGCAACGATGTGAAGGTAGCCCATGTATATAGAGAGAGTGGATTTTGGTGTGTACTTGCGCACCAGTGCTCCATGTTTTGATTTTTTTTGTTTTGAAAACTGTACTTTTCAGTTCCAAAAAGTTCCATTTTTTTGAACATGAATACATATATGTATGGTATATATATCTGTGCAAAGTTTGGGTAGAAAATGTGTTTTATTTCGGGCTGCAGAAAAATAACAGCAAATTTGTATAGAGGCATATATATGTTGATGCCCAAATATTTTGTATATGCGTTTTAAAAAAAATGTCATATAATTGTGGTATACATTATATAAATACGGTGTTGTTTCATTAGCCCACATGTCGGATACATGTTAAGGGGTTAAATCTACCTTTTGGGCTACCTGCAACGTATTACACGAAAAGTTGTGGTTTGCTGCAAAACGGATTTTGATTCTGGGTTCTGTGCAACAATGACACCAAATGTTGGTGTTACCTGCAATTTCCTCAGCAAGCAATTGCAAGTACACACACAATGCAAGCCAAGCGAGCCATGACACATGCATATATATATATATATAGTCGTACGATGCATACATATGATCTAGGAGGAGCTGCTGCTGATACATTTGCATTTGCGAAAGCAGAAAGCGGCACAGTACCTGTCCTCATCTTACCACTGTACCTAGGCCATTGCCATGCTGCAACCTGGGCAAAAAATTAATGGCGTCTTGGCTGGTGGTAGTGGTACTGCCTGGGGTTGATGTAGACGGTACAGATGGACCGATGACCAAGAAGAGATCTTCTCCTCATGGATTCTGATCCAAAGCGTGTCAGCCTCAGCTCAGCTTCTTCTTGCTCAACCTTGGGTCGCTTCTCACTTGTTGGCGCCATCTCTTACTTATGACTACTAATAACGCATGCTAACTGGGACCACGCTACACACGTCGATGCTGCAAGTAAATAATTGGCAAAACAAAAGCATCTCAATTAGCTGAATGAATTAATGAATGTATTAGAGTGTGGTTGATATGCAGACTAATCGAGAGCTAGTAGTAGCAAGCTGCAAGAGCTTACCAGATGAGGGCTTGTTCTAGTCACACTGCTGAAAGAAGCTCATCCAGCGACAACTCCTCTTCCTGCTGCCTTGGCACTTGCTGCATCACAGGGCCGGCGCCATCCTGCAAAGAAGAGGAAATTGATTTATTGTTGGGTGGCTACAACTTTCAACACAAAATAGCATGGGGTCGTCCATGAGGATATTTGATCTTTGACCTGAGCAAGCCCTGTTGCTATTTGAGCCTCAGCAAGTGAAGCAGTGGCAGCGGCTTGGCCCATCCACTGCACAAGCTCATGTGGGGGCATCTCTGCCATTTTTACCACCTGAATTTCAAGCACAAACACCACCGTTAATAACTGTACATAACTGATGTAGCCAAAACAGAAAAGCAAAAAATTCTTCAGATCTAGATAGATGTCTTCTTTTATTTGTTTCAGGATGATGCTATCACAGAGGGGGTGTACTACCATATTCTGGTGCTTCAGAATCTATGTCAAGTCTCGTTTAATTACCTGTGGAGCATCTGGGTGGCACATGTTGCCGATGTCCAATCCGAGCTCATACACCATCATTGGGTTCAGAGTGGCGAGCCTCATCGACAGAAACTGAATCCAAACAGTTCAAAATTCAGTTTAACCTTGAAACGTCGTTACAAAATTGCGTGTTGTATGCTATATAAATTTCTTATTTACCTCCACTTGCCTCTGCAGCGATTGCACGTAGCTGATGATCTCATCCAGCAGAGCCTTCCCTGTCAGCTACATATGCACGCAATTTAATCATGAACCAGATAGCTACAGGTAACTCAGAACAAAACTCTGGCCAATCAGGGCCTACTTAATCAATTGATTACCTTGTCACAACCAGGAACAAGGCTCTGCAGCATCTTCATTTTCTCACTGATCTTCTCCCTTCTCAACTACATCATTTCAGAGAGGTTATGCTACCACTCAATCTTCCTTAACATGACGAAGAGCTATGATTTTGTATGTTTGTTTGAGCATGATTAACTAGTGCATTCAGATTAGGCAAGAGAATAGATAAGCAGACGCATACCCTCTCTGCAACGCTGTGGCTGTCTGTGGCTTGGCCCCTCCTAGCCCTCACATGAACGTACCCAGCTGCCTCCTCCTCCACCCTGGCATCATCCACATCAACTACACCACCATGTCCCCTGCCTTCCCTGTTCCCCTTCGCACCCGCCACATTGGCATTTCTCCTCTTGTTCTTTCTACTAACCATCTTGCCCCCACTTCCATCCTGAATGGTAAAAAAACAGAGCTCCAAGATAAGGATATCTAGCTGCTTGCTACAAAATACAAATGCAGTAGATTACAAACATGCATCAAGATCCAACCAATGAGATGCATGGGGCCCAACATGCATGAACACTTGTGAAGAGGAGGCAGATGCTTCCATGGGGGGAAATGTCACTAGCACATAAATGTGTTTTGTACTTTCAGGACTTGGTAGGTTTCTACTTGTAGCGTGTATATTTAAAGTTTTCCTGCCAGATAATTTGCACAGGGACTTGAGACTTAATTAATTAACCCAGGATGGACACAATTAAACTTTATAGAAAACAAATGGCAGATTATTTTTTCTCATTCCATAACCAAGATTGGGAAGTATACTAATGGTAAATGAGCAAGAACCAAGCTGAACCATTTCTATCAAATGCGAAAACATGCTGAAAGTGTCAAAGGGAATAGGAAAATCTGCACAGGCCAAGCAAGCTAAGATGCTTACCATTTCCTGAGCTGTGCCCAGTGAAGCTTCAACAGAAACCATCATTGTTCCTTTGTCACCACCACTAGCAGCAAAAGCGGCTTCAGCTCCAAAGGAGGGAGGGAAGCTCTCCTGCAGCTGCTGCATCACCATTGACAGTGGAGGTGAACTGGTGCTGCACTCATAGGCCATGAAGCAGGCAGGGAAGCCTGCTTGGAGAGGCTCATGAGGGCAGAAGTAGGAGTGGTGCTGGGTTGAGAAGCCTTCCATGGTGGCGCACCAGCTAACTAGATACCTTGCAACAGTAGTAGTCTATATGTGCAAGAGGTGAACTGAACTGAGCCGTGTTGGCAGCATAATATAGGGTGAGTTCAGCATTAACTGACTGCTCACTCCCACTCACTCTTTGGCCATCTTCCTGCGGTGGTGGGCACAGCTGTAGCCTGTACAGTAGCTAAAGCTGCAACTTCAGGCATCTTGCCATTTCAAACCCATCAATCACTCACACGCTGAGTAGTTGATATTACCACACAAGAAGATTTACTCATGCACATCTGGATTTGGTCCAGCTCAAACATTAGATAATAAAACATCCAAACTATATTGCAATCATATGGCAAATTTGACGAATTTAACCCTTTTTCGAAATCATCTCACAAAATAAACCCAAATTCAAATCAATTCACGATCTGACCCTTTTTCACGGCGCCCGGCGCCGTGCTCCACTATACGACGCCACGGTCCAGGGCGTCGTGGACTTTGCCACGTCGGCCCTGCAGGACGCCAGGACCCATAGGCCGAAAGTACGGCGCCCCAGGTCAGGGCGCCGTATTGTTGTCCGGCCTAGGGCGCTGTGTCGCTTAAATAGCCAGCGCGAATAAATAGGCCCTATGGATAGATTTAGTACACGAAGTACGTTCTGGCCCAGTGGTCTGAAAGTATTGTTCTTTGCTTTCTTTGAAGGTCGTGAGTTCAAATCCTTGTGTTCTAACATTTTTTATTTTTCCGATTTTTTTATTTTTTTGTTTTCACTCATGCAACTTATGCAATATATTTTCCCCCTAATTTTTTGATGTTTTTTATTGATTAAATTTGAATGAAATAAATATTAATGGATTCATGAGTAATATATCTTGATTAAATTTTGTAGGCTCGGACATATCAAAAAAGAAAAAATTCTAGGCTCGACATGCATGCTCTATTACGGATAGCATGAGAATAGTCATACATGTGCTTTGTGTTCGGACTGTTGTTCTAATTCTTGGTAAGTTGTGGATTTGAAGTTATGTCGAGAGGCCGAGGAGATGGACGAGCAGCGACGTGATACGAGGATGCTATCATCATGGGGAAGTGTTTGTGTAACAAGGAGAACAATGAAGCCATCTTTTGTTTTTCTTGTCATCTCTTCATTTTTATCATGCAATTATGCCGGTCACAATTGTTGGATCTTATATTTGGATATATAGTGTTTCGTTCAATAAAAAAGAATTCATAATGTGTAGCCAAAATCCAAGTAATATCCAGCTATGACATGAGCCTTAGTTATAACTTTGAAAAAAGCATAAAAAATTCGGGAAAAATATACTGCATACGTTGCATCATTGCATGAGTGAAAAACAAAATACATAAAAAAATCGAAAAAAACAAAAAATGGTACTGCAGAGGGATTCGAGCTCACGACCTAAGAAGTTAGGCACAGAACAACCCAATCGACCACTGGGATAGACCATATTTCATGTACAGGAACAATCCCTAGAGCCCATTTATTCTATGCTGGATTTACCTAGAGAGAAAAAAAAAACGCACCGTGCTAGCAGGCTTGGCGCCTTAGCCCGGGGCGCCGTGCTATTTAGGGGCGGGCCCGTCTACTCTGACGTGGCAGAGACCACGACACATTTGGCCGGGGCGTTGTGCAGTAGAGTATGGCGCCCCAGGGCCGGGCGTCGTGAAAAAGGGTTAGATCGTGAAATGATTTGAAATTTGGTCCATTTTGTGAAATGAATTCAAAAAAGGGTCAATTTTGTCAAAATTGCCCAATCATATTGCCTGCTTCTCTTCTAAGGTTGAAAGAAAGTGTTTTTTATAGCTACAGGTTATGCTACTTCTTGTGCCCTCGTGAAATTTTAAAAACTAGCTTGAGGTTCAGTGCTCCTAACCTTTATTTTTAATGTTTGACTTCACAAAAATAAAAAACTGAATGAATCACATTCACATGTATCAAAATATTAAGTTTAAACGTAACTTTTGTGTACAAATACTAATTTTAGCGAGCTGTGCAAAAAGACCAAATTCTAAACACCAATATTTGCTATATTGGTGTCTCTTCATTTTGTTTCTCTGCAGAGGCTACGTACATATTTTACAGGTTTATATTTCATCCCCTCAAATACACATGTGAATTATTTCATATTTTCGAATAAAATCAACAAAAGAAAACCTAAAGTTTATCTGAACAGTTTGCAGACAATATGTACATAACAGAAATCCAGAACGAACCTTCACATGTATTTAATTAGAGTGAACTGATCAAAGTCGTGTAAAGCTTTACTAATCTGATACTAATAACTCATATGCCATTACAATCCTTGACATAAAAAAGGTATATTCAATTTGATGAGTCTATGAGGCAAACAATGTGTCTGCTAGCTCATCTTACCATAATGTACAACACTATGAAGTTAGTACAATAAAAAAATGGAGTCTAGAACAACCCTTCATGTTACTAGTCTGATCTGTCTTAACAACACATAGAAAATTGCAAATTAGTTCCACACAAGTCATACCAGTATGATTTATGCCTAACATGTAGAACATTACAGACATAGTTTCAGAAAATGGCGCTATCTAGATAAGTGTTTCACATGTAAAGTGAATAAGATGAGTCATTACCAATTATTAATATTTCTTGCGAGTCAGATGATACGTGCAAGGGCGAAGCAACTTTGATGATTAATCCAAAAAACTACATTTGTATGTAGTGCCACCAAACACAAATACACAATCAGTGTGGCCAGCGTCCAGCAGTCATATAGTTGCAGGAAGATATGGGACATGATCTCTTCCCATGTTAAAAAATAAAATTCAGATTTCTGAAGCTTAAAAAGATCAGGCCTAATGGTCTCTTGACATTACTGCCATATTAATAGGAAGTAAATTTACAACAGCTATTATGATAAAACAAAACATATCTTGATATTAGTATATGCAAGTGCAAATCAAACGCATGAAAGAATTGCCGAGTACATCCCTAAATGACTGCTCGCACACTTCGACATGCAAAGCCTGTAGGTTAAAAGAATAATAATCTCTACAATTAGTTCTATTGATCAACAATTTGCATCCAGAGAGCTTACCCTTATAGATTTAGCGGTGGTGGTGCTGGCCATCTTCATAAGTATTGTTGAGATTTTTACAGGCTTGCTGTACCGACAACTATACTGTCGGACTTTTGGTTTTAATTTTTTTTCATAATTTCAAATCATGTTTTAGAGAAAATTAAGAAAGCACATTACCGTTGCATGAAACAGGAACATATTTTTTCTAAATCTAGCAGCATCACCGCTGTTGCTATGTGCCTATCTACCGCTGGTTTTGGCCTAACCATCATAGAAGAAAATGAACACGGAGAGTTATCCTCTGATGGTTTCTTAGTCTTTCTGCATCAGGCAATTTGCTACAGTAGTATTTTGCTGTTGCTATCTGCCTATCTGCCGCTTATTTTGGCCCAACTATCATAGATAAAATAAAATGAACACGGAGAGTTATCCTCCATGGTTCTTTAGTCTTTCTGCATCAGACAATTTGCTACAGTAGCCTTTGCTGCTCGTTGAATGAAGAGGACATTGCAAATTTACAAGTTTTAATCACTGTTAGGAGTACCATTTATTACTGCTAAACTAACATGTTTTTCTACTCGAGCCAACCAGGCAAATTAACCTGAACTTAATCAGAATATCAGAAACCATCAGAGTACAAACGGATCCAAATAAAAACCTGGGAGCAGACCTCACTTACACGAAGATGCAGCCACAGTCCATTATAGATCATAACAGCTAAGCAGATATTAGGAACCAAATACATAGAAGGAAAGTGACTGTTTTAGAGAGATTATAAAAATCTCAGGTGGCTGGAATAAACCATGCTAGAAAAGATTGTATTAGTATTCGTTATGCTTCTTGTGGAAAGAACCCATCTATACCTTCCTTGATGACAATCAGAAGCCATTATCACCATAAATGAAACTCCCCTTTTGGTGGAGTGGCGTTTTTGGCACATGTGCCTAAACGCGTTGTAATCGACCTCTTGGCCTCTCCTTCTTGTAACCGATACGTCTCCTTATTACTATAAATGAAACTTGGTCCACCTTTCTTCGCCCAACGAAGATTAAAAGATGCACATATATGAAACTCAAGGAAAGAATGACAAGCAACTAATCAGGTGTAACTTCTGAGGAGTTATACTCATCACAATGTATCAACCACTCAACTGTGGCTGACTGCACCGTAAAATTGATACCATGCAGGGAGCAATTTTGTTTGCTCCTGATATTTGCCTTTTCATGAAAATAGAGACATCATGAAAATACTAGTTGAAGCTTCAAGTGAGATGCTATTCCCATCAACTTTGGACAAATAATGTCGGGCCTTGAAGATCTCACCTTTTTCCAACAACATTCTGATGATATCCTTTAACAGAACAGAGCTCGGAGCACAACCACTCTTCTACATTGCTGAAAACATATAATCAGCTTCTGCCATCAATCCTTCTTTTAAAAGATTTGTTCATTATTTCGTAAGTAGAAGCATTAGGTACCAATCCATTGGCAGATATTGCAGCAAACAAATCGTTAGCTTCTTCTCTTCTCCGAGTCCTGTACATTACATAAATCATGGTATATATTGAATGTTGTAATATTGAACTTCACATTCATTGCACCCAGTTTCCGGAACAGGACGATTGCTTCATCAGTGCAACTATCTCTAAAAGTCCACCAAGAATTACACCGTATGTGCAAGGACTCGTTCCACTTTCAATCATCGCAAGGGCAATTTCCGCAGCTTCTTTGCTTCTTCCATGCTTGCAATGGGAGACCATGAATGAGGTGCGAGTAACAATATTTGGTATAACACGCTGACTTGTCATTTCTCTGAATATTTTAGCTCCCTCTTCCCACAAGCCCAAAGAGGAATATCCATGGATCATGCAATTATAAGTCACATTGTTGGGTCGAACACCATTACCTATCATGTGCCGAAGTAACAACCCTGCCTTGTCCATCGCTCTGGCCTTGCACAACACATACATAATCGCACATACATAATCGAGGTATATGTGACCACATTGGGCTTAAACCCTTGCTGCACCATTTCAATTAATAGATTGCATGACTCACTTACTTTTCCTTCTTTATAGAAGCCATGGATGACCGTGCTGTATGTCACCACGTTGCGGGCGCAGCGTCCACCTTGTTTCGCCATCATCTGGAGCAGGTCGAGCCCTCGCTGGCTCCTGCTATCCTCACACCGGGAGTATGACAAGGCATTAGGCGCGCAGCCGAGTACAGGCAACCTATGGAGCAGCACGACGGCCTCGTCTGTCCGTTTCGCGCCGCAGAGACACTTGGTGAGGGTGTAGGCGTCGATGCCGTTTGTCCTGAGGCCCGTCCTGAGGAGGTGGCCGAAGAAGGCGAGCCGTAGGTCCGGGCGACCCGCGCGGCAGCAGCAGTCCATGAGGATGCCGTAGGCGCGCGGCCGTCACTGCCGGCGGAGCAGTCCGCAGCGCGGGCCAGGGAGCCGTCTAGGACGGGCGCGCGGACCGGGGTGTCCTGCTGCAGCAATTGGTCGAACACGTGGTGCGCGTCTTCCGGGCTGAGCGTTCCGGCGCGGACGCGCTCCGTGGCCGCGGCAAGGGCATCGTCCTGGACGGCTTCACATTTAACCCACACTGAACCTTCACATGCATTTGATTAGACTGAACTGATCAAAATCGTAAATCGTGTAAAGCCATACTAAACCGATATGCATTCTAGTATAAAGGGTACCGTTCGATTTGATGAGTGTAAAAGGTGAATCATTTGTCCGCTAGTTCCGAGAACCACAAAATGGAGGCTGAGATGCATGGAGCACTTTAATTTGAAAAAAAAAGCAAATAATAATAATATTTTTGAAGTTTCAAAAAATCTAAAAAATATGGATGTAGACAATGTTCTATTCTACCAACGTGCAAAGTTCAAATTATATTTCATATTCCGGACTACACAAAAATAACAAAATCTGACAGATTTGAAGAGTTGAAAATTTGACTTTGGAATTTTTGTGCAGCCCAAAATATAAGACATTTCTACTTGATATTTTACACAATTACACGTTGATAAAATACAACATTGTCTACATCTACAATTTGTTTCAGATTTTTTGGAAACTTCAAACTTTGATTTTTTTTTTTGACTCTTATAAAGAGCTCCAGAGAGGTCGGCCTCCATTATTCCACTCTAGTCGAATTCATCTTACCATCGTTTACAACACTATAAGTTAGGCAAAAAAAAAATGAAAATAGAGTCTAGAACAACCCTTCATGTTAGTAGTTTGATAAAATCTTAACAACACATAAAAAACACAAATTAGTTCCGCACAAGTCATGCCAATATGGTTTATACCTAAACGTAGAACATAACAACCCAGTTTCATAAAATGACACTATCTAGATAAGTGTTTGATATGTAAAGTGAATAAGATGAGTCATTACTAATTGTCAATCTTTCCCTTGAATGAGATGATACGTGCAAGCGTAAAGCAACTTTGATCAATCCAAAAAACTACATTCGTATGTAGTGCCACCAAACACAATATACCAAATGATGCGTTAGATAAGCATCCCAACACTTTTATGGAAAGACAATGCAAAGATAAAAACAAACCATGCCATAGAAGCTATAAATAGGCCCACACCATGAAGATCCTCCTCCATCATCCATCATTCACACACTACAAGAAATATGCTGATATATGACCCTCTATTTTCGTCACTAAATCGTCACTATCCTTCATTTGTGACGATTTTATGACCAAAAACAAATCGTCGTCAATCTACCGTCAGTAATAAAAAATTATGACCTTTTTTCTGAAATCGTCATAGTCGTCTATGACGATTTTGGACCGTCACAAAATTATGACGATCTAATTTCGTCACTAGCAGTCCGGCCACGCCACATCAGATCCTACGTGGTCTGTCCTACGTGGCAAGATTATGACGAAACCAAATCGTCGTAAATCAAAATCAGCCCGGTCCACTTCGTTGGTTTGTGTGGGCCGAGCCCAACAATTTCAGCCTTATTCTTAATTGGGCCTCGGCCTTTATGGCCCATTATGTATTAGGCCTTAGGCTGTGTACGACCTTTTTTCACAAGAGAATTTGAAATTAAGATTTTTTTCCTAAGAATTTCGATTTGGGCCGTAGCCTTATAAGAGCCCATATAAATTTTGAGTCCAGTCCAGTATTCGTTCATTTAATATTTTTTTACAGAATTTTGCATTTCCATTTCTGGCATTGTTTGGGATAGGCTGTGGCCTTTATTCGATCCAGCAAGTACTGGGCCGCAGCCACTTTAGGCACCGAATAACAACAGCCATATGAATATATTTCAAACAGATAGACAAGTATTTGAATAAACAGCAAAACATTACATCCACAATTCACCAACTTCCCAGCATTTGAACATTACATTCATAAGTTCCAAAATTCCCAGCAAAATCACCAAAATGCACATGTCACCAACTTCACAGCATTTGACAATACATTCACAGGTTCCAAGTTACCAGCAAAATCACCAAAATGGCCAAGTTCACCAAAACAGCCAACATGTCGAATCCAGCAACCTCACCAAGGTCACACGACAAGTGCATAGATGACAACACTAATTCCCACTGGTTTTACCTCCAAACATCGCCAGCATGTGAGCAAACCTTGCATCATTTTCTTCTGCCCTCTTCAGCAGCAACTCATAGGCCTTGTCACGTTCAGCTTGCGCAGCTTCATTTTCTTGTGCTTTCTTCTTCATTGCAGCAATTTCCTGAAGCATTGCTTCACTTTGCTGCTGGGACCTCTCCAGCTTCCCTTCCAGATCAAGCACTTGAGCAGTTACAGCAGCATTGGACTTGGTGAACTTGCTACTAGAGCTTGACTTCAGGCCCACATTCTTCAGGAATGTGTTTGATGGGCACTTGTCGGTCAGAACTTCGGCAACAATCTCAGCAGCGGACCTTGGCGCCTCACCTTCTTGTTCAGGCGCAGCCATCTTTTCCTCCATTGCAGCCTGGAAATAATCAAAGCAGTGAACTATATTAGCTCCATGTCGCCTAATAAACAAGGAGCACATAGAAAATCCATCTATTTTGGTTCATAGTGGAACAGCAAGACAGATAAGTTCATTATTACACAGGCTGCCAAGTTTGCAACAGGGGATTTGATGCTGACCTGATTTGCCTGTACCTTATCAAAATACTCCTTCTTGAGATAATGACGTCTGTTCTTGGACACATTCTTGAGGATATCCATGCATGCCTCCTGATTGACTCTAGATTCAGTGTTCATCTCAAAATTCGCCTACAAAGGCAGCAAACAAGCATGCAATAACATCAGTAATCATATGAGATTAAGAACAATGAAGAACACATTCAGCAACAAAATAGATATGAGCCTACGCCAACTTTGCCGATGAAGTCCTTCACAAGAGTCTTGTCCTTTTTGTACTCTTTGAAATGCGGAAGTATGGGCGTATGCTTTCTTGCAAGGAAGCCACCCTCTGATGCAAACTTGGCAGCCTGTGCAGCCTTCTCCGGACGCTTCATTCCATCAGCAATCTCAATCCTCACCTTAGTTCCCAGAGATTGTGTCAGTCTGTTTAACCCTGAGCCAGTTCTATAGTTCCTGGCCACAACAAGAGTACCTAAAAAAGATGCATACAACAATCAATTAAGCTGAACAGGCAGACACAGATGCATTGATTACAGCTGGAAAATGAACTACTAAAAGAAGAAGAGAAATAGATTAAAAACTTGCCTTCAACACGTGTTGACGGCTCAGGTTCTTCAGAAATGACAGCAGACTCCAATGGCTGCTTCCTCGTGACAGTAGGTGCAGTTGGACTGAGATGCATCTGCACAGTACTCTCTTCATCCACTGAAGGACTACCATCATCCTTGTGCAGCGAGCTATCCATATCCTGGTGCAGCTGGCTTTCTCCAATGTTGCTTTCTTCATGGGTGATTACAGCAGCTGCCTTCTTTTTCTGCCTTGTGACTCTGACTGGGCAGCCTCATCAGGTTCGAACATCCTCTTTGATGCCTCTGGATTTGGGGCTAGCACCCTAACTGGAGCCATCGGAGTAGATGTTTGTGAGCTCTTCCTCCTCTTGCTCATCCTCTTAACAGCAGCACTCTTCTTCTTAGAAACCTTCAGATCCTCGTACAAACAGTAAGGACAGCAGCATTAGATCACAAGTAAGAAAACTATGTTAGCACAGAATGCAGGAAAAAAAAGAAAATACATCCTATGGCATACAACTACTACCCCCCTCCAAAAAGGAAAGAGTTGGCACCTTGACAGTCTCGACCACTAAACTGTCAGCAACTTCCTCCCCTTCCGTATCTTCATCATGTCTAGGATTATAGTCTGATCCTTCTCCGTTTGTTATTGCAGATGCTGCGTCATCGTTGGTAACGCCACTAACTTCAACGTCATTGCGTCTCCTAATCATTGAAGCTATTGCACCGATGCCAAGTGATCGAAATATTTGGTTATTCCTCAGCATGTTTCTGGCCCTAACCTTCTCATACTCGGTCATTGGCGCTTCTTTACAAACATGAATCAAAAAAATTGCCACCATTAGATAAATTGTTGAGGTGTACTATCAGGTTTCGTTTGCATTTAATCCTAGTAGAAGAACCTAGTTATCCAGACTAAAATGATACATTTCAACTGCCAGATTACAAGCATAAGCTAGACACAATTTATACTTAGCATATTTGGTTGAGGTGTGCTATCAGGTTTCATTTGCATTTAATCCTAGTAGAATAATATACTTAGCATATTTAAAGACATCCATCGAAAAAACAAGCAGCAAAAGCACATGACAACGTAGCAGCATAAACACATGTATACTTAGCACATATACACACATCAATAGACAAGCTAGCAGCGCATGCAAAAGGAGTAACTTCCATACCAGCCAGCTGCTTCTTCCCTGTCTTCCTTGCCATGGCTGATCGAGGGGTTAGATCTGTGCCCTAGTAGCTTGCAAAACAGAATGAACATGAATTAGATACTTGAGCTCAAGAGAGTAATGCATGTCAATCAAACTTGCTGCAATTACAATCAAACAGGACCAACATTTCAGGAGATTCAGTTATAATATAGGCAGAGGCAAGTAAACAGCCAACAGTACTCTAGTTAACAAGCATAAACAGGACCAACAGATCAAGATATTTAGTTAAAATGTATCCAAGATGGAATCAAAAGCATAAGCTGATCATGTTAATTCTGAATAAAGCACAGTTACAATAAAGCACAACACCAAAGGCCACTGCAAATGTGTTCATCTTATATAATACAGAAGCCCAGAAACTAGTACTACAGTAAACAAGCATCCAGTAAGATCTTCACTACAATAAACAAGAAATCTGCATAGGTGACAGCAAGAAATCAGTTAGACAACATCTCAATCTGAAACTAGCAGGAGCAGACCAATTACACCGATCAAATACCACCACCACCACATCCTATAGACAAGAAAACGAAGGCAGGAGCATGGTGTAATGCCCCCCACACAGATCAAACAACATCGTCACGTTTCACATCGCATAACCTCTCCCAAAAAGTAAACAGAACAAACAAGCTACCAAACCCTAGTGCTTGCAAAATGAAAGCGGCTTTGTTCTCGCTTGTGGCCGTGCGCGGCGAATCTCGCAAGAAATCTACCAAACCCTAGATCGACAAACAAGCTACCAAACCCTACATTGACGAGGAAGCCGAAGCCTTCAGGAGCAGACTCTAGATCGACAAGGCACGGGTGAAGGGAGTACCTGTGATGGTAGAAGGAGAGCTGGAGTGGACGCAGACGATGCAGGTGACGGCGAACTCGGCGTCGAGGAAGAACTCGGCGTCGAGGAAGAACTCGGCGGCGGCGGCCTTCAGGCTTCAGCGCGGACGGAGTAGTGACCTCATCCCCACGCTCTGCTCGGCACGAGGAGGCGGACGGCGGCGGTTCCGGCGGTGAGAGGGGATTGAGCGGTGGCGGCGCACGGTCGGGTGGGTGGATCTGAGAATGGCGCACGGTCCGGTGGGTGGGTGGAGTGGGTAGGTGGGGATTGGGTGGGTAGGATATGTCCGAAATATCCTTGTCTTTTTCCTTTTTGCTGGGCGTTTCGGTAATTAATATGTCCAAAATGGCCGTCAGCGGGAGAAAATTTCGGGATTTGCCGCCCAGTTTTGGGATTGGCGCCAGGACATGAAATTAGAGATAAATTTTGAGAATTAAATGTGTCTATTGTTGTCTATAGTAAATAAAACTAAATCAGATATAATTTGAGGTTTCGTTGTCCAAATTATAATGAGATATAATTTGAGATTTTGTTGTCCAAACTAAATGTGTCTATTGTTGTCTATTGTTGATTTTTTTTTAATTTCGTGTGCTCATTTGAAAATCTAGTCGAATTCGTCGCCGTGACCGTTCGTGTCTAGTGGTTGAATCCTGTGGAGATTTTGGGATATCTCTGATGAAATGGATAATTGTGAACCTAAAAATGAAATTTGGGAAAAATAACGGGCAAGGTATGTGGCGGCTGCAGTTCAAAATCTAGTTGTTTCCTGCTGAATCGGCAGGAAGTCGTTTAAATGGCCAAAAATAGGTAGAGAGCTCGGAAATGCATGCCTTTTGGTGATCATTGATAAAATGAAGTCTACTTTGCGACAAATATGTGTCGGTGCCATTTTGGACGATTTTCTCGATAGACGCTTCACAAATAACGCTATTTTTAGCACTTAAAAAATGAAAAGTGTTTTTTTTTTGTGAAACATATTGAAATCTTTGTTCGGCAACATTGTTTGCCGTCCCAAGATGAGCACATGTGCCAAATTTGGGCATATTTGGACAAACTATGACATGGATGTGGCCAAAATATTGGTTGTTTGTCTTGAAAGCTATGAATGTTCATTGGTGATAGCAACTTTCTGAGAACACTTTTTCTATAAAACTTTCTTATTGCAAGTTTATATTTTTTTCTCGTAACTAGGTCACATATCATGACGCTACGCGAAGGTTTTCCATTATTTTGATTTTTTTTTTTGAATTTCGTGTGCTCATTTGAAAATCTAGTCGAATTCGTCGCTGTGACCGTTCGTGTCTAGTGGTTGAATCCTGTGGAGATTTTGGGATATCTCTGATGAAATGGATACTTGTGAACCTAAAAAATAAAATTTGAGAAAAATAACGGGCAAGGTATGTGGCGGCTGCAGTTCAAAATCTAGTTGTTTCCTGCTGAATCGGCAGGAAGTCGTTTAAATGGCCGAAAATAGGTAGAGAGCTCGGAAATGCATGCCTTTTGGTGATCTTTGATAAAATGATGTCTACTTTGCGACAAATATGTGTTGGTGCCATTTTGGACGATTTTCTCGGTAGCCGCTTCACAAATAACGCTATTTTTAGCACTTAAAAATGAAAAGTGTTTTTTTTTTGTGAAACTTATTGAAATCTTTGTTCGGCAACATTGTTTGCCGTCCCAAGATGAGCACATGTGCCAAATTTGGGCATATTTGGACAAACTATGACATGGATGTGGCCAAAATATTGGTTGTTTGTCTTGAAAGCTATGAATGTTCATCGGTGATAGCAACTTTCTGAAAACAATTTTTCTATAAAACTTTCTTATTGCAAGTTTATATTTTTTTCTCGTAACTAGGTCACATATCATGACGCTACGCGAAGGTTTTCCATTATTTTGATTTTTTTTAATTTCGTGTGCTCATTTGAAAATCTAGTCGAATTCGTCGCTGTGACCGTTCGTGTCTAGTGGTTGAATCCTGTGGAGATTTTGGGATATCTCTGATGAAATGGATACTTGTGAACCTAAAAATAAAATTTGGGAAAAATAACGGGCAAGGTATGTGGCGGCTGCAGTTCAAAATCTAGTTGTTTCCTGCTGAATCGGCAGGAAGTCGTTTAAATGGCCGAAAATAGGTAGAGAGCTCGAAAATGCATGCCTTTTGGTGATCTTTGATAAAATAATGTCTACTTTGCGACAAATATGTGTCGGTGCCATTTTGGACGATTTTCTCGGTAGCCGCTTCACAAATAACGCTATTTTTAGCACTTAAAAAATGAAAATTGTTTTTTTTTGTGAAACATATTGAAATCTTTGTTCGGCAACATTGTTTGCCGTCCCAAGATGAGCACATGTGCCAAATTTGGGCATATTTGGACAAACTATGACATGGATGTGGCCAAAATATTGGTTGATTGTCTTGAAAGCTATGAATGTTCATTGGTGATAGCAACTTTCTGAGAACACTTTTTCTATAAAACTTTCTTATTGCAAGTTTATATTTTTTTCTCGTAACTAAGTCACATATCATGACGCTACGCGAAGGTTTTCCATTATTTTGATTTTTTTAATTTCGTGTGCTCATTTGAAAATCTAGTCGAATTCGTCGCTGTGACCGTTCGTGTCTAGTGGTTGAATCCTGTGGAGATTTTGGGATATCTCTGATAAAATGGATACTTGTGAACCTAAAAATGAAATTTGGGAAAAATAACGGGCAAGGTATGTGGCGGCTGCAGTTCAAAATCTAGTTGTTTCCTGCTGAATCGGCAGGAAGTCGTTTAAATGGCCGAAAATAGGTAGAGAGCTCGGAAATGCATGCTTTTTGGTGATCTTTGATAAAATAATGTCTACTTTGCGACAAATATGTGTCGGTGCCATTTTGGACGATTTTCTCGGTAGCCGCTTCACAAATAACGCTATTTTTAGCACTTAAAAAATGAAAAGTGTTTATTTTTGTGAAACATATTGAAATCTTTGTTCGGCAACATTGTTTGCCGTCCCAAGATGAGCACATGTGCCAAATTTGGGCATATTTGGACAAACTATGACATGGATGTGGCCAAAATATTGGTTGATTGTCTTGAAAGCTATGAATGTTCATTGGTGATAGCAACTTTCTGAGAACACTTTTTCTATGAAACTTTCTTATTGCAAGTTTATATTTTTTTCTCGTAACTAAGTCACATATCATGACGCTACGCGAAGGTTTTCCATTATTTTGATTTTTTTTTTAATTTCGTGTGCTCATTTGAAAATCTAGTCGAATTCGTCGCTGTGACCGTTCGTGTCTAGTGGTTGAATCCTGTGGAGATTTTGGGATATCTCTGATGAAATGGATACTTGTGAACCTAAAAATGAAATTTGGGAAAAATAACGGGCAAGGTATGTGGCGGCTGCAGTTCAAAATCTAGTTGTTTCCTGCTGAATCGGCAGGAAGTCGTTTAAATGGCCGAAAATAGGTAGAGAGCTCGGAAATGCATGCCTTTTGGTGATCTTTGATAAAATAATGTCTACTTTGCGACAAATATGTGTCGGTGCCATTTTGGACGATTTTCTCGGTAGCCGCTTCACAAATAACGCTATTTTTAGCACTTAAAAAATGAAAAGTGTTTTTTTTTTGTGAAACATATTGAAATCTTTGTTCGGCAACATTGTTTGCCGTCCCAAGATGAGCACATGTGCCAAATTTGGGCATATTTGGACAAACTATGACATGGATGTGGCCAAAATATTGGTTGATTGTCTTGAAAGCTATGAATGTTCATTGGTGATAGCAACTTTCTGAGAACACTTTTTCTATAAAACTTTCTTATTGCAAGTTTATATTTTTTTTCTCGTAACTAAGTCACATATCATGACGCTACGCGAAGGTTTTCCATTATTTTGATTTTTTTTTAATTTCGTGTGCTCATTTGAAATCTAGTCGAATTCGTCGCTGTGACCGTTCGTGTCTAGTGGTTGAATCCTGTGGAGATTTTGGGATATCTCTGATGAAATGGATACTTGTGAACCTAAAAATGAAATTTGGGAAAAATAACGGGCAAGGTATGTGGCGGCTGCAGTTCAAAATCTAGTTGTTTCCTGCTGAATCGGCAGGAAGTCGTTTAAATGGCCGAAAATAGGTAGAGAGCTCGGAAATGCATGCCTTTTGGTGATCTTTGATAAAATGATGTCTACTTTGCGACAAATATGTGTCGGTGCCATTTTGGACGATTTTCTCGGTAGCCGCTTCACAAATAACGCTATTTTTAGCACTTAAAAAATGAAAAGTGTTTTTTTTTTGTGAAACATATTCAAATCTTTGTTCGGCAACATTGTTTGCCGTCCCAAGATGAGCCATTTTGGACGATTTTCTCGGTAGCCATTTTGGACGATTTTCGACTTATTTTCTTCCATTCCTTCCTCTCGATTCGCTGTTCCCCAAGCCAAAATCCCTAATGCTCCGTTCGGATGTTTAGGTATTCGGAACACGGACTTGATATTGAGTTCGGATGTTTAGGTATCCGGAACACGGACTTGATATTGAGTTTGAATGCCAAATGTTGTTTGGTATTCGGAACACGGACTTGATATTGAGATATTGCGGTTGTATGAGATTTTTATTTTTATGTTTAACATCTGATGAATATATTTATATATCACATTATCTAGATAATTACTTGATGGAATTTGCGAGTCATATAAATTGGTATATGCCATTTAACAAAAACCATATTAAATTATCTAGATAAATTGTTGCTATTTCCACGTTCATGTTTTGGAGTGTGGATACAGCAAATAACCTGTCGCTAATAATCAGCTAGTACGCTGCTATTTCCACGTTCTTGTTCTAGTCCCATATCTGCACAAGAGAGAGAGAGAGAGATGAGAGGGGAAGGAGAGAGCAGGTGCAGCGGGGAGAGACAGACTGCTTGGACGGCGGGGAGGGAGGGTGGAGGGAAGGCGCCGCCGGCCGCCGGCCTCTGGATGGGAGGGTGGAGGGAAGGCGCCGCCGGCCGCCGGCCTCTGGATGGGAGGGTGGAGGGAGGAGGTTGACCTGCGCTGCCGCCGTCCTAAGGTAAGCGCGCGGGGGTGGCGGTGAGCGGCCATCCAGAGGCGGCGACGAGCGGGGAGGGTGGCGGCGAGCGAGGAGGCGACGACGAGCGTGGAGCGGCGTGCGGAGTGGGGAGGCCGTCGTGGATGGCATCGAGCCGGAGGCAGCGCGACCATGGAGTTGGTGCTGGCGGCAGTATCAATGGCGACGGCGACGGCAATTCCTGGGCGAAGTCGCATTCGTTCTCCTCTGCTCTGCTCGTCGCATTGATTCTCCTCTGCTATGCTCGGCTTGGTCTGCTCTGCTGCTCGAATTGTTCCTCGGCTGCAATCTTGATTGAGTAATTTGTGCTGCTCTTTGTTTTGTAGGTGAATGTTAAGCTGCATGATGTTGATGATGTCCAGCAACAGAGGAATTGTTTGGAGCAGCCGATGGATTTTGCTGACACAGATCAGTACATATGTGCTTTACTGAAGAAGATCGATGCACAGGGGTGTGTCATTAATAAACTGAAGCAGGAGAAGAAGTTTCTGCTCAAATCTCACATGGAAGAAATGCGAGGGAGAGATAAGAAGGAAGTAGCAGCCTGTGATGCTCATATGTGGCCTTGTAATGTTGTATGCATATTTAGCTTTGCTAATTAGGGGGTTTGTGTGAGTGGAATTCGAAGTACAATGTAATGGTGTAGCAGTGGTAATGTTTGAATGAATAAAATGCATTTGAATCTGGCAATGTGGGAATTCTGTACATGTGTGTGCATAAACTAGAACTGAGATAAACATGTTCAATTCTGTACATGTTTCGGCATACATCAAAATGTGGCAAGTATATACCAACATAGATAGATCAAAAGTGAACTGCATATAATCCAGTTTGCTATGTTTTCTTAGGTTGCAGTTGAGAGAACAAAAATATCATCCAGTTTGCCATGTGTTGCACTGGAACATTACATATAGAGTGCACTGAATAAAACTAGTTGTTACACAGCTGAGAAGAAGTGCTGGCTTCAGAAGATCTTTTGCTCCTGGCTGCAACTTGGGGAGCAATAGGAGCTTGTGTACTGGCTGCTTTTCTTCTTGTGCCTCTACTCCTCATTGTGCCCAGCCTTGCTTGCACTATTACAAACCACAAGTTGAACCATTTGCTTGCACCATTTGCTCAGCCTTCCTTGTGGGTACAAGCAGCAACCTGCATCAAAATTGGACTAATCGGTTAAGAAGTGGTAGTAGTGACAAAATCTGAATTTGAACAGTGACAAGCAGTGACAAACTCTGAAATTGACAAACTCTGAAATATTGGAGCATATAAGTTACCTTCATGTCCATCCGCTAGTCATCGTCGCCAATCCTATTTTCCTCATCGCCACTACAATATTGAACCATGGTATCATCATCAGCAGCATCATCGCTTTCATGTCCATCCACAAGCACCTTTTTTTCTTTTTAATGCCTTCTACAACAGCAGCAGCAACCCGCACACAGTCTTGTCCGTCCCTTCGCAGTCTGGTTTGCACGGTAGGTTCATGTGTTTGGACAGGAACTTCCGAAGAGTTTTCATCTTGATATGATAGTCCACCACCACCGGGACCCTTTTCCATTTCAGTTTCGGTCTCGGTCACACGCCACAAGTGCCTATGTTGGAATTTTTGCACAACTCGCCAATTTCCACCGAAACGGGTGTCTGGCAGATAGAAAACCTTTGTTGCTTGTATGGTTAAAATAAATCGATCACTCTTATACCAGCACCTTCCAGTGTTTACACTTTTGAAGTGTCCATCATCTCTCAAGCCAGTCTTCTTCTTCCCACCAAGATCAAACCAATCACAACGAAAGAGGACAACCGAACGGTCGATGCCTCCGCTAGAGTTGTATTGCAGCTCGATGACGCTTCTCAGCTGACCATAGAAGTCCATGGCCTCACCATCATGATCTCCCTCGGTGACGATTCCACTGTTCTGTGTCTTTCTATTCTTCTCACGGTCAATGGTATGGTACCGAACACCGTCAACAATACAAGCTGAATACAATCTCACTCGCGTATCCGGTTGGCATGCCAAAGCAAAGAGATCATCACTAACCTTCTTCTCCTCATGCAATTTTCCAATCTGCACATGTAAACCAAGGTGAGTAACACACAAAAACAAAAATGATGTGGCAATGGATTACATGGCTAAAGATCTCACTTTTTCTTAAACCAACCAGCAAATTCCTTGGCAAGCCTCTTATCAATAGGGACGCGGCTTCCTTCCACATTCAGCTCTTGTTTGCACATCCTGCCATGCGAAGAAAAATACTGAGTGGAAACATCAGTCATGTGCTAAAAAAATAGGTTCCTCCCAACCCAAGATAATAAAATAGCTCAAAACATATGACGTACTCTATGTATGGTAAAACCTCACTACAGTTGCTCAGGACAAACCAGACCATCTTGTCATAGTCATCACTGGCGGCCAAGTAATGTGACCCTCCAAGAAACTTCACACCATGCTTGAAAACAGACACATCACCACGGTGCGAGTCAGCCTCCGAGAAATTTCTGCCTCGCCGATTCCATCTCGTGTCCATATCGTCAAAGTACCTCGAGCAAAAAGTGAGGCACTCATTGACAACATACGCCTCAGCAATCGATCCTTCAGGCCTGGCTGTGTTCCGCACGGAGCGCTTACATGTAAGCAGCCTTCTTTCGACCGGGTACATCCAACCGTATTGCACAGGGCCTCTAAGCATTGCCTCTTTTGGTAAATGGACACACAAATGGACCATCACGGTGAAGAAAGCTGGAGGAAAGATCTTCTCAAGCTTGCACAGAATTATTGGGATTTCTTTTTCAAGTCTTTGTAGAACCGATAACTTGAGTGTCTGGCAGCATAGTTCTCTAAAGAAATTTCCCAGCTCGGCAACCGCTTCATATATATCGTGATGCATAATTCCTCGGAGCCCTGCCGGTAAAATTCTTTGAAGGAGAATGTGGCAATCATGTGTTTTCAGTCCTTGAAGCTTGCGTCCATCCGGAGAGATACACTTCTCTAGGTTAGCGGCGTAACCATCTGGAAACCTCACCGCCCTTATGAACTCGCAGAAGGCAATCTTTTCTTCTTTACTCATTGTGTACCAAGCAGGTGTCATGTCATACGAGTCATCTTCTTCATTACGCTGTAGGTGCAACTCTTCTCTTATTCCCATATCTTCCAAATCAAGCCTTGCATTCACCGTGTCCTTGGACTTCCCGTCAATGGTCATGAATGTCCCAAGAAGATTTTCGGTGATATTTTTCTCGATGTGCATTACATCGAGATTGTGCCTCAGCTTTAGACCAGGCCAGTATGGCAGGTCCCACAATTTGGATCTTCGGTCCCAACATTGACCTTCCTCACGCTTTCTCTTCTTTTCCAGCTTTCCTGGTCTCACATCTTTGACATTTTCAAGTTGTTGTTCGAGCTCTTCTTTACTGAATTCCGCTGGCTAGTTGAGGGTTTCAGTCTTACCATCAAACTCTCTGCTTCTTCGCCACTTATGGCTCTCGGGAAGGAAACGGCGGTGCCCAATAAAGCAGATCTTGCCCTTATCCTCCTCGAGCAGGGGTCTTTGTCACACCGCACACAAGCCTGATAACCCGCTGTAATCCTCCCCAACAAAGTGTGCAACGCCGGAAAATCATGGATACACCATATGACTGTAGCACGTAGATAGAACTTCTGGTTGGGAGTCAAGGCATCATGCGTAAGCACACCAGTCCAAAGCTCGAGCAACTCTTCCACGAGAGGCTCCATGAAGATGTCAAAATCTTTTCCTGGAGACTCTGGACCCGGGATAAGCAAGGACATCATAAAGTTAGATTGATCCATGCATGCCCATGGTGGCATGTTGTAGGGCACCACAAAGACGGGCCACATGCTATATGACGTGGTCTGGATCCCTGATACGTCTCGAACGTATCTATAATTTTTGATGTTCCATGCTTGTTTTATACCAATTGCTACATGTTTTGCATCTACTTTATATCACTTTTATACATTTTTTGGGACTAACCTATTAACAAGATGCCGAAGTGCCAGTTCTTGTTTTCTGCTGTTTTTGTATTCCAGAAAAGCTAGTCTGGAAATATTCTCGGAATTGGACGAAACTACACGGGGGTGCCTATTTTTCCAGAACACACCTGACGGAGTGAAGGAGCAGCAGAGGAGGGCCACCAGGAGGCCACATGCCACCAGGGCGCGGGCCCCCTTTCTGCCGCGCCCTGGGGTGGTGTGGGCCCCTCGGGGGTCCGCAGCCGCCTGATACGTCCAAAACGTATCTACTTTCCCGAACACTTTTGCTATTGTTTTACCTCTAACTTGTGTGTTTTGAATACAACTAATGCGGACTAACGCTGTTTTCAGCAGAATTGCCCTGGTGTCTTGTTTTTGTGCAGAAAGTCAACTTTCGGGAAAAACACCAGAAAAGATCGCAAACCTCCTATTTTATCAGAAGACTCACGGAGCCAGAAGGGGAGGCGGAGATGGGCCACGAGTGGCCCAAACCACATGGTGGCGCGGCCCAAGGGCCTGCCGCGCCAGCCTATGAGGAGGGTGCCTCGGGCACCTCCCCGAGTCCCCCTTTCGACTACTTAACCCTTCTGACCTAAAACGTCGGGGGGTCGTCCACTTCATCCAGAAACATCACCGTACGCCGCCACCATCGCGAAACCTATTTCGGGGACCAGAAACTCCGTTCTGGCACTCCGCCGGGACGGGGAATTGGAGGAGATCATCGCCATCATCATCACCAGCGCTTCTCCATCGACCATCCATGTTTCCCCCATCCATGTGTGAGTAATTCCCTGCTGTAGGCTGAGGGGGATGGTAGGGATTGGATGAGATTGTTCATGTAATAAGCTATAAGATCATTAGGGCATGGTGCCCAGTATCCGTTGTTAGTACTTATTGATGTTGTTGCAACTTGTTGAGCTTAATGCTTGTCACTAGGGCCCGAGTGCCATGATTTCAGATCTGAACATGTTATTGTTTCATAATGATATGCACTGTTTATTGATCATACCTGCAAGTTGTATACACATATTGTTGTCCGGAACCCGCGGTCCCAAAGTGACAATAATTGGGACAGCCGAGGGGAATGGCTGCGATGTGAGGATCACATGTGTTCACTGCGTGTTAATGCTTTGCTCCGGTACTCTATTAAAAGGAGTACCTTAATTACCAGTAGATTCCCTTGAGGCCCGGCTGCCACCGGCTGGTAGGACAGAAGATGTTGTACAAGTTTCTCATTGCGAGCACGTACGACTATATACGGAACACATGCCTACGTTTACTTAGTACTTGGATGCTTTATCATTATTATCTGCAATGCCTATGTCTTGATTATTATATGAGCTATCTTATCCATGCAGCGCCCGTTCATCCATCCCTATGCCTACAGTGTTTTAATCCTACTGTTTACTGCAATCACTACTGCTGTCTCTGTTTACTGCTGCTATTATTTCACCGCTACTACTACTATAAAACTGTTGCTACTGATAATCTGTGTCGAGCAAGACTATTCACAGGTGCAGCTGAATTGACAACTCCGCTGTTAAGGCTCTCAAGTATTCTTTGGCTCCCCTTGTGTCGAATCAATAAATTGGGTTTTACTTCCCTCGAAGACTGTTGCGATCCCCTATACTTGTGGGTCATCATGACTATTTTCTGGCGCCGTTGCCGGGGAGCATAGCTTTATTTGGGAGTTCACTTGTGATCTATACTGCTCGCTGAAATTTATTCATCATGGGTAAAGCTCGTGATGAGAGGGTCCATGTATTGCCCTCCACTACAAGAAAAGGTACGACACTTAGTACCTCTGCTGCTCTTGACTCACCATCTGTATTGAGTCAACTTGTTACACCACCACAATCTTCACGTGTTGGTACTGCTGCTGAATCTGAAATTGCCTCTGATAATGTTGATGATGCTTCTACTGTGATTGATGAGAATATTTCATTAGGTCCACTTTTAGATGCTGTTATAGCTAAGTCTAAACAACTTGAAAATACTAGAACACCTAATGGAAGTCCTACTACTCCTGTTTATTCACCTGAATTAAGGGATTATACTTGTGATGATGATCCTGATGAAACTTATGTGGAACTTGATGATGATTTTATTGATAAATGTAATGCTACTACTGGTGCAAGTAATATGAGAAATTTTCTTGCACAACATGCTGTTAAATACAAGTTGTCACCTGATCCTAAGTTTGCCACTTCTCCTATAAACATTAAAGATAAGGATTATGATTTTTCTCTTGATTTATCTCATATATCTATTGTTGAGAAAACTCCTTTTTGTGGCACTAAGAGTGAAAGTGCTGTAGAGCACATGAATGAGCTCTCTACTTTGAGTGGCTTATTTTCTGATGATATTAAGAAGCGTAGCTACTTTGTTGCTAAGATTTTTCCTTTCTCATTAAAAGATGATGCTAAAGCTTGGTATAACAACTTGTCTCCTGGTTCTATTACTAGTCCTGCTGGTTTGCTTGATGTTTTCTTTCAGAAATATTTCCCTGCTAGTGCTAAACATGATGCTTTGCAAAGAATTTATAACTTTGACCAGGAAGATGAAGAGAAACTTCCGGAGGCATGGACAAGGTTTTGCTCTCTTATCAGAGCTCGGCCTGGACATGATTTGGAAAAGCATGATCTACTTGATATATTTTACAGTGGACTAACTATTGAATCTAGGTATGATTGAATTGAATGATGAAACAATGAGGGAGGCCAAGAAGACTCTCATTGAGAAGGGTATTAAATCTGAAGATGTGAAGAACCTTCCACCTATTGAAGATTTGTGTAAGCCAATTCCTCATCCATCCATAATTGAGGTTCACTCTCTCCACAGGTTCGATGAAGGAGATATTCCCTACTCTAAACCACCTGATCAATGCTTAGATGAATTTGATAATTATGTTATTAAGCAAGATAATTTTAATATGAGAGTAGAGAATCATTTGCATGAAAATTCTCTAGCTATTAGTAAGTTGCATGATATTGTGGAGAGAACCTCCAATGATGTTAAGATGCTTATTAAACATTTCCATATGGTTCAAACTCAAATTGATCAACTCACTAAAGTGCAACAAGACATGTTAGCCAATGCTTCTAAGGAAAAATTAAAACCTGTCTATGTTAGCACTAGAAGTGGAGCTCATACTCAGGATCCTTTATATCCTGAGGGACATCCTAAAAGAATTGAACAAGATTCTCAACTAGCTGAAAATCCAGTTTCTCCTTCTAAGAAAAAGAAGAAGAAGAAACATAAAAATGTTGTAGAATCCTCTGAAACTGTTAATGATCCTAATAGTATATCTATCTCTGATGCTGAAACTGAAAGTGGTAATGAACTTGATAGTGATAAGGATAAAATGATGCTCTTGATAAAGAAGTTAGTGAAAAGGAACCTGAAAAGCATACTAAAAACACAAAGTACACTAAGGAAGATTTCATTGCTAAGAAACATGGTAATGAAAGGGAACCTTGGGTTCAAAAGCAAATGCCTTTTCCAACTAAGAAACTAAAATCAAAGGAAGAAGAACATTATAATAAATTTGTGAATGGATGAAACCCTTGTTTTGCAAATTCCTTTGACTGATGCTATTAAATTGCCTCCTTACTCAAAGTATATGAAAGATATTGTTTCTAACAAAGGAAAATTCCTAATGAGGAAATTTCTACTATGCTTGCTAATTATTCTTTCAATGGCAAGGTTCCTAAGAAGCTTGGAGATCCAGGTATACCAACCATCCTTGCTCCATCAAGAATAATTATGTTAGAACTGCTTATGTGATTTGGGAGCAGGAGTTAGTGTTATGCCTTTTTCTCTTTATAAGAGACTCTATCTTGATAAATTGATACCTACTGATATATCTTTGCAAATGGCTGATAAATCTACTGCTGTTCCTGTTGGCATTTGTGAGGATGTCCCTGTTCAAGTAGCTAACAATTGTTTAATTTTGACTGATTTTGTTGTTCTTGAAATGCCTGAAGATGATAATATGTCTATTATTCTTGGAAGACCTTTTCTAAATACTGCAGGTGCTGTTATTGATTGCAATAAAGGAAAAGTAACTTTCAATGTTAATGATAAAGAACATACTGTTTATTTCCCCAAGAAAGTTGACAAGATTTATGGAGTCAATACCATCTCCAATTTTAAAACTATCAAAGTGGGAAGTATTGATTGCCCTATATATGATCATCAAGAAGGATATCAAAACATTATGATTGGATCCATATCAATACAATACAAGGTAACATGAGTGTTCATGATGTTTAAATCATTTGTGTCATGTAAATTTATTTGGTGCCAAGACTTGATCAACCTTGCTATCAAATGTATTTGCATACATAAAAGAGCTAAACAACATTTCTTTCTTCAACTTTGTTTTACCTACTGTTGTGTTACTGAACTTGCAAAGTTTTAGTTGAAACTGGTCTTTATAAAATTCTATTTCTGCTCTAAGTTTATTATTTAAATATCCAGAAAATGTGCAAATGAAAGTTTTCAAAAATCTAAAAATTATACCATTATTATTTTTAAAGTGGAATGTGGGAGTGCCTGGAGCTGACCAGGGGGACCCACCATGCCACCACACCACCCCACCGCGCGGCAGGGGTGTGGCCGCGCCGTGGCATGGTGTGGGCCCCACCTGGCCCTCCACTCACCCATCTTCCTCTCATTTCTTTCTCTCTCCCGACAAACACACCACCATTGCTCAAACCCGTGTTCTTGCTGCTCTTGCTCGAGATTTTTCGATCTCCTTGCTCAGCCCATCTTTGTTGCTGAAATTTGGACCATTTGCTCTCCGGTATGTGACTCCTCCATGTATCCAAGTAGAATTTTGTTTAGTAGAGTATACCTTGAGTATTTTGCTGCTGTAGGTGACTTGTTAAGTGAGTATGCATGCTTGTTCTATGTTGATATAATCAGTTTTGATGCATGTTTAGTCCTCTAGCAAGTTCATATAGTAGTTCCCCTCATTTGTATGTCTCAAAATCAATTTTTATAATGTTTGTTAAAAATTTCAGAAAAGGAAAATGCATAACCACACCTTTGGTGAGGTGTTTGAAAGGGATTCTCAGAGAGCGAGAAGGCCTTTGAGGGCATCTACTCGAGTTAGGCGTTCCTATGATGAGGATGTCATTGCACCGAACATTGGAGATGGAGGGGGTGACCAAATCCCAAATGCTTCATCCTTTCCATGCATGGAGTTTTTGCGTAATGCAGGGTTGCTTGATGACTTCATGTTCCTCATCCAGAGAGTTGGCCTAACCACTTATATGCAGGATGAGAGCGACCAACATTATTGGCTCACCAAAACTTTTGTTGAGAGTTTTAAATTTGTGAATTCATCTTATACGCCTACTGTCCAATTTAAGATTTATGACAGGCCTGTTACAATGGGTTTGGGAGACTTTTGTGCTGCCATAGATATTGCTCCTATAGGCACAGCGAAGAAGATTGCAGGGAACACCAAAGACTTTGTGGAACTTTACCGAGGAGTGACCAACGACGATGACCGCACCGCTCAGCGCGGCAAGATAAGGAACATCCAATTCCCTGCCATTAGATATTTCGTTTATTATCTTGCTACTAGCATTCTTGGTAGGGAAAACACTAGTAACATTTCTAATTATCATCTTGCTTTTCTTGCTGCTGCACTTAATGGTAACACTGCTTACAACCTTGGTGCCCTTATTGCTCGCCGTTTGGCTGCTAGTGGACCTATTTATGGAGGAATTGTTGCTTCACGAGTTATCGCATATCTAGGTCTTTCCGTTAGTCCTACTGATGAGAAGCTAACCCCTTTTAGACTTGATATTGCTGCTATGAAAGGCCATCAGTTTGTCACACCTAATTCTCATTTAGGAAACATTGTTTACAAAGTTTTATTTACTAACGGGGATGAATATGAAGTGCCTTTGCCCCAGGCCGATCTGTTCCCTTTACACAGGAGACCGTGGTCGTACTCCAAGGAGGCGTTGGAGGAGCAGCTTAGAGTGCGAGGCTTTCACCAGCAGCACCAGGAGGAGGGAGAAGCACCTGATGATGGCTACACCGTCACTTACCTTGGAGCGTCATCCAGCTCTTACCAGGACGAGGGGCCTTCCTCGTCGTACTATGGAGGCGCCACTTCCTGGGCACCATGGGATTGATCTCCACTTAGGCCAAAAGCCTAAGCTTGGGGGGAGGTATATCGACATCTCACTCATTTACATATCATATCTTGTCGATACTTTGTATATCCATGTTGCAGTTTTCTTTCTTTCTTTTTAATTGTTTACCTTTTATTGCTGCATTCCAAAACACAAAAAGACCAAAAATATTTCTGTTGTTTCTCTTCATTTGTTTCTTTAAGTTTCAGTATTAGTTTGCTTAGTTTTAAAATTCGGTTTGTTATTCAAAAATCCAAAAATATTTTGCTTTTGTTTGTTTCTTTTTGCTCTTGTTTCAAAAACTCGAAAACCCAAAAATATTTGTTGTTTCTTTTTGGTTTTGTATAGTGTTTTCAGAGTTGGACAGCTATCCGTGACTCCGATGGAGCTTGGTTTTCATTCTTATCATTCGAAGCAACACAAGTGAAAAAGCAATAAGGATGATCTACAACAACTTGAGTTGGGGTGAGAGGCTGGTATGAACTCCATTTGTTTTCATTTTTGTACATATACTCATCTATGTGAGCATGCTTAGTTGGTTCATGTGAGGTATATGTCATTTAGTGGATGCTTAGTAGTTCTTGTTCTCTCATGATCGGTCCCAATTTATTAATAGTGGTAGCATGTTATGTTGATGTTTGCTTGCATTGTTCTATTCATAGAGGGTATGACATTGTGGTATCCTCCTCTGAAGAATTCATTCGAATTGACTTGGCACATGCTCATGCATGCGTATGACTGAAAAACAAAAGTCAATTAAGCCTTGATGATTTATTTTGACTCAGAGTTCTTGTATCACTTTTATGTCTCAATTAATTTCATTTTGTCGCAAGCATGATTATGACGGTTATTGCTCTCTTGATTGTCGCTTCCCAGTCTATTGCTAGCCTTCACTTGTACTGAGCGGGAATGCTGCTCGTGCTTCCAAAACCATGAAAACCAAGTTATTCCAAAGTGTCCACCATAAATACCTATGCATGGCATTTCGAACCATTCAAGTAAATTTTCATGTGCTACCTTTAAAACCTTCAAAGTACTTCTCAATTTGTGTCAATGTTTTATAGCTCATGAGGAAGTATGTGGTGTTTTATCTTTCAATCTTGTCATTTACTTCTGACAGACTTTCACCAATGGACTAGTGGCATATACATCCGCTTATCCAATAATTTTGCAAAAAGAGCTGGCAACGGGGTGCCCAGCCCCAATTAATTACAACTTTCATTAATAATTCTCTTCACATGTTTTGCCCTGATTTATCAGTAAGCAACTTAATTTTGCAATAGACACTCCTCCATGGTATGTGAATGTTGGAAGGCACCCGAGGATTCGGTTAGCCATGGCTTGTGCAAGCAAAGGTTGGGGGGAGTGTCACCCATAATGAAACTAAAATACATGTGTAAACAAAAGAGAAGAGGGATGATCTACCTTGCTGGTAGAAATAACGTCCTTCATGGGAGCCGCTCTTGAAAGTCTGGTTGACAAGGGGGTTAGAGTACCCACTACCATTCGTTGACAACAACAAACACTTCCCAAAACAATTTTGCTTCTGTTTTAAAAATGAAAAGCTCTAGCACATGATAATCTCTGCTTCCCTCTGCGAAGGGCCAATCTTTTACTTTCATGTTGAGTCACCACCTTTCTTTGAGCACTTTCTCGAGAGCATAGTTGTCATTCTTAGTGTAATATGCTTGTCCCAGAATTGGTTAACTATGATATAACTTTGATGCTTTTATCTTTGATATCTTTGATTCTAGTCTTCCCATGAATTCAGAGGTGCCTGGGCATTTATGTTTTGCTGTACAAAAACGGGCAAGCGAGATACCATCTTGTCATATCCTATTATGAGCATTACAATCTTGTGAATTAATATGTTTCATGTTTGTTGCTATTAGTATGTTGGTATCTTTTCATAGTTTACATGCCTATTGAGTGACATTATTTGCATTTGCCTCATCTTGAATTGCTTAAGCATTTGTACATATAGTGAGAATATATGCATCATATGAAGCAAATGTGTTCATGAAAGTCTTTTATCGCACTCAGTTGTTAACTGAATTGCTTGAGGACAAGCAATAAGCTAAGCTTGGGGGGAGTTGATACGTCCAAAACGTATCTACTTTCCCGAACACTTTTGCTATTGTTTTACCTCTAACTTGTGTGTTTTGAATCTTATATTTACTAATTGGAGACACCATACGAGACACCACGTTAATCCTGGAGAAAACATCTAAAATAGCCGCATGATTTAATTCTACGGACATGATGCAAAGATCGCGAGTCATGGGTGCTAAGAGTCCTGGAAGCCTACAGGTCCGTATTCTAAATCATGTTCTTTTTCTAATGAGAAAAAATTGACCCTACTTCTCATACGCACTGCCGCCGGCGCGCCGCCTGTGATGGTCATCTCCACATCTCCGCCTCCAACGAATCAACAATGGCGAAGTTCAATCGGCTCCAGCGATGCCGCGTGGAGCGCTCTTGCCGACGACCGTCAAGAATTTTTAGATTTCTTAATCGGGACTGAAGAACGGGAGGAGCCATATCCATACGGCTGCTTCATCATACAGTTGCCACTCACCCCCCAGCTTGATTCCACCGCTGTTTGGCAGGTCCTCCATGGTCGACATCCATACAGAGCTAAGTACCATCAGCGCATGCAGTCTTTCTACGTAAATAAATCTAAAACTTCTCGAACCAGTTGTGTTCGTTTTGTCGAACTGAACCACATGATTTGTGAAGATTGTTCTGGATCGGTCAGTCTTATCTAATCTGCATACATATTATTTTTTTAGTTTTATAATTTCATTGGTTTTTTAATATACGGCGAGTATGATACTCTGATTACAGTTGCGATCTGGCAGGGTAATAAGTTTGATTCAGCATTCATGCCCATCTCTTGGACTGCTTCCGATTAATTTGTTTTACGTTGGTGTAACTTTGGTGGTGCCAATGTGGCCGCGGAGTGGTGTACCTGCGACCTTCTGGACACAGTTCGATTTTATCGCCGGTCACCCTGCGTCCACTTAGAAGGCAAGTAACTCACGATCCTTTCCTGCTGTAGGTAACGTTTACTCATATAATTTATCTCTCATATCCTGCCCAAAACGTTGATGCTAGGTCCCCATGTAACCAGATAATTAAATTGGGCTGGACTAATCTTGAGTTCCTCTAGCATAATTAATTATTTCAAAAGAAAAATCGTCCTGATGCACATGTTGAACAATCGTGGACAACTGATATAGCTGATGTTTAAAAACAGTTACATCAGGTTCAGGGTATGCAACCCCTTTTCCATATTCTGCATACTTATCTAATTTCGTGACATGTGAGCTGGTAGAGCAAATAGGCTCAGATATTCTGGTCTTGCCTACGGGTGCTTTCTTATTCATAAAATTTATGCCGAAGTGAATCCAATCAAGTCTGAGGCCTCTTTCTAATACCATTTTTGCAGGTCTGACATAAAAAGAAGCATGTTAGGTTTCTAACATCTAAAATTGTGTTTAATGTAGATATGATAATGATATCTATCAAGTCCCATCCCAATTTTTTAATATCACTGTGTACTATTTGAATCACATGCAAAATTACTGTGAAATAGTGAATCTGTCTCCCAGTTGTTGACGCAGGAGAGGAAGAGGTGTACTGGCTGAGTCTGAAGCAGATTTTATGGCCGTCGTCGCTGGGGAGGCTGCCAGCGGCTGGCGCAACATGTGTTTTTCATCGTTGAACAATAAAATCAGCTAATTCTGAACCCGATCATTTAATTAAGAAAAGATTGTCTTTGTACAGGTTAATCTCTAACTCAATTAATATTTGTGAGGAGAGGAGGCCAATAAGTTCACTTCAGTTTTGATAGAGGATTAATTTACAAAAGGTTATTTTTATGTAAAAACATATTAGCCAACCAAATTTATTGACGCTATTTTAGGTAGAGAACTAAATGTTCTATGCTAATTCGCTACAGGTCAAATCTGTGATTATCTGCATTGTATAACCAAGTTTTCCGCCGTTCGCCATAGAACGAAGGTACAATGTCTAAGCTGGACTTAAGTACTTAACTGATACTACCTTTATCTCAAAACATAAATAAAGAAGACACTACCTTTCACATGTTCTCAATTTAAAATCATGTTGCATATATAATGTATTATTTTTTCTTTAAATCAGTTAGCTAAATTCAAATGTTATTAGTATAGTTAGCTGCATGGAGTATACCTTAAGTGCACAGGTTTTTTGTTACAATAGTTCCTATGATGTACAGCAAAAGGGCTTGAAATTGATAAAAATAAAACATTCATTTGAAGTTTTCCTGCAATTAAACTAGGGACCCAGAGTGACTTTTTTTAACAAGTAATAAACGTGGTTGCCTTTTTCTCTCAATTTTTTCGTACGACATATGGAACATGTTATAATTACATATACCATGCTAGAAATAATTTCGTTTCATTCCGAACCTGAGATTTGCTAATGGAATTTCATGTTTGTTCCAACTGACAGTAAAGCATACTTGGATCATTTAAATTGCTATAGTTGACACATGGTTATATAGGTTGTATTCCTCCAACCCTACTTTTCTATGCACTGCACTCCAAATAATTATTTTTTGTTGGAAACCATGGTGAGTCCATTCTGTTATGTGTACTGTTTTTAGCTTCGGAAAAACTCTGAGTATGTTTTTGCATCGTTCTTAGAATGTTCAGTATCATTGCTCTCTAGCTCTATACACTGCGTAGAATCTGTGTTTCCAGGAGAAACTTATTTTCACATATTAGCATATTGTGCTTAACAAGATAGTCTTACATGAGCCAGATGACTATATGATGAGTTTTTTTCATACAGTTCCATGGCCTTGCAATGTCTTTCGAGCCGTGATAGACAAAATTTTAATTGTACATACCACAAACTATGCCACTGATATTTAAAGGTCATGTTAAAGGTATATATGCCTCGGAGCAAGACTGTATTTTGTGTTCATTGGTATCGATTTGCATAGCGATGAAGGGAATACATTGACACGGCGCAGATAGACAAACAGAGCAGAGACAAGGCACCAAGGTAGCAATTCCTTGGCGATTTTGGGCTGATTTGCAAGTGATTTGATAGACACTGACATTTAGTTTTGCAGTGAGGAGCTTAAAATAACTGATTTAGGACCACTTCTTTCATTACCAATTAAAATTAGTCGGCCTGAATTTTATAACCTTTTCTTTCAACCATAGATCAGTGCTATGTTTTCTGGTATAGTTGGTGCACGTGGAATAAACCAAGTCTGACCAGTTGCTTCCTTATATGGTAGTCTGCAAGCAAAATATACTTATGTCTAAATATATCATATTTATATTACTTGGATTTTTAGAATAAGCTTCGACAGAATTCATGCCGCCATTGTATTCCTGTTTTGCTTACCTTATTAACGTCTGGGCACCTGCCTGCTTATAAGTTGCATATATTTTCAACGGAAGAACATTTTCATGGCTGTTTCTGCCACTTTTGCAAGAACAGATAATTAAAAAATATATTTCTTGCTACTATATAAATTATTTATGTATGTGGGTCAGACATTTATACCATGCTTGATCTATAAGGAGACAGTACTACTTTTAAATATAAGCACCACATCGTTAAGTTTAATAGCTCTTTTCTCAGTCTCTTAGGTGCAAATTTTTCCAACAAAATTAGCTTACACAGTTATGAATTCGAGTACAAATGTTACCTATAACACATGTATACGTTTTTATATCCCAGCTATAATTTTATAAAAAAGGAAGCTAAATTTTAGATTCAACTTTTACAACTAGCCCGTGCAGGTGCACGGGTTGATGACTAGTACAACTAATGCGGACTAACGCTGTTTTCAGCAGAATTGCCCTGGTGTCTTGTTTTTGTGCAGAAAGTCAACTTTCGGGAAAAACACCAGAAAAGATCGCAAACCTCCTATTTTATCAGAAGACTCACGGAGCCAGAAGGGGAGGCGGAGATGGGCCACGAGTGGCCCAAACCACATGGTGGCGCGGCCCAAGGGCCTGCCGCGCCAGCCTATGAGGAGGGTGCCTCGGGCACCTCCCCGAGTCCCCCTTTCGACTACTTAACCCTTCTGACCTAAAAACGTCGGGGGGTCGTCCACTTCATCCAGAAACATCACCGTACGCCGCCACCATCGCGAAACCTATTTCGGGGACCAGAAACTCCGTTCTGGCACTCCGCCGGGACGGGGAATTGGAGGAGATCATCGCCATCATCATCACCAACGCTTCTCCATCGACCATCCATGTTTCCCCCATCCATGTGTGAGTAATTCCCTGCTGTAGGCTGAGGGGGATGGTAGGGATTGGATGAGATTGTTCATGTAATAAGCTATAAGATCATTAGGGCATGGTGCCCAGTATCCGTTGTTAGTACTTATTGATGTTGTTGCAACTTGTTGAGCTTAATGCTTGTCACTAGGGCCCGAGTGCCATGATTTCAGATCTGAACATGTTATTGTTTCATAATGATATGCACTGTTTATTGATCATACCTGCAAGTTGTATACACATATTGTTGTCCGGAACCCGCGGTCCCAAAGTGACAATAATTGGGACAGCCGAGGGGAATGGCTGCGATGTGAGGATCACATGTGTTCACTGCGTGTTAATGCTTTGCTCCGGTACTCTATTAAAAGGAGTACCTTAATTACCAGTAGATTCCCTTGAGGCCCGGCTGCCACCGGCTGGTAGGACAGAAGATGTTGTACAAGTTTCTCATTGCGAGCACGTACGACTATATACGGAACACATGCCTACGTTTACTTAGTACTTGGATGCTTTATCATTATTATCTGCAATGCCTATGTCTTGATTATTATATGAGCTATCTTATCCATGCAGCGCCCGTTCATCCATCCCTATGCCTACAGTGTTTTAATCCTACTGTTTACTGCAATCACTACTGCTGTCTCTGTTTACTGCTGCTATTATTTCACCGCTACTACTGCTATAAAACTGTTGCTACTGATAATCTGTGTCGAGCAAGACTATTCACAGGTGCAGCTGAATTGACAACTCCGCTGTTAAAGCTCTCAAGTATTCTTTGGCTCCCCTTGTGTCGAATCAATAAATTGGGTTTTACTTCCCTCGAAGACTGTTGCGATCCCCTATACTTGTGGGTCATCACCGCCGCCCTTTCGCCTACTTATTCCCCCCGACGCGAAAACCCTAAATACCTGAGCAAATATCCACGAAAAGATCCAGAGACGCCGCCGTCGTCAACCCTAGCTCGGGAGGGTTCAGAACCTCTTCCCGGCACCCTGCCGGAGAGGGGAATCGTCACCGGAGGCTTCTACATCGCCATGCCTGCCTCCGGAGTGATGCGTGAGTAGTTCATCCTTGGACTACGGGTCCATAGCAGTAGCTAGATGGTTGTCTCTCCACTTTGTGCCATCATGTTTAGATCTTGTGAGCTGCCCTACATGATCAAGATCATATTATTGTAATGCTACATGTTGTGTTTGCTGGGATCCGATGAATATTGAATATTATGTCAAGTTGATTATCAATCTATCTCATATGTTATTTAAGATCTTGCATGCTTTCCGTTACTCGTAGATGCTTTGGCCAAGTAGATGCTTGTAACTCCAAGAGAGAGTATTTATGCTAGATAGTGGGTTCATGTCTCCGTTTAACCTGGGACAGTGACAGAAAGTTCTAAGGTTGTGGATGTGCTGTTGCCACTAGGGATAACCTAACGATGCTATGTCCACGGACATATGTGTTTGTTTACATTACGCACTTTACTTAATGCAATTATCCGTTGCTTGCAACTTAATACCAACGGGGGACTCGGATGACAACCCGGCGGTGGATTATTAGTCATAGATGCTGTTGGATAACGATCTATGTATTATGTCGTAATGCCCAATTAAATATCATAGTAGTCAACATGTCATGTATATGCATTGTCATGCGCTCACTATTCGTCAATTGCCCAGCTGTAATTTGTTCACCCAACATGTTAGTTATCTTTTATGGAGAGACACCACTAGTGAACTGTGGACCCCGGTCCATTCTTTTACACTGATTAAACAACCACAAACTGCAAACTGTTCCTTTTTCATTCTCTGCAATTTAATACTCATTTTCCACACCATACGTTTAATCCTTTGTTTTCAGCAAGCCAGTGAGATTGACAACCTCACTGTTTCGTTGGGGCAAAGTAGTTTGATTGTGTTGTGTGCAGATTCCACGTCAACAGTCCAGACTCCCTGCGAAAGCTATTTTTCTGGCGCCGTTGACAACCTTCTGAAGAGTTGCTGCTCCTACTGGTTCGATAACCTTGGTTTCTTTCTGAGGGAAAACTTGTTGCTGACTACATCATACCTTCCTCTTGGGGTCTCCCAACGAACGTGTGTTTCACGTCATCAAGCTATTTTTCTGGCGCCGTTGCCGGGGAGTAGAAGTTCTTCAGGAAGCTGTCTGTCTCCCGTCAACAGCACTATTTTTCTGGCGCCGTTGCCGGGGAGACAGCAGTCTTCTGCAAGGGGAGTTTCACGCTTCCAATCTCTTTACTTTGTTTTTGTCTTGCTTAGTTTATTTTATTTTATCTTGTTTGCTTTCAATTGTCAAAAACACAAAAAAAATTAGTTACTTGCATTCAGTTTATTTTCAGTTTTGTTTTCTATTAGTTATCATGTCTGGTTCGGCTCATCATGTTTTGGTTCCTGAAGTTGAGGTTCGATCTTTTAAGCAACAAAGTGGAGAAAGTTTGAAAGATGCTTGGTATAGAATCAGCGATGCTCATCGTTGGTGTGCTAAAAAATATTCCACTGTGATCCTGCTTAGAAATTTTTATGTTGGCATAACTATTTGGTATAGATATGTTTTGGACACTTTAACAGGAGGAAATTTCCTAGGTACACCTGCTTTAGAAGCTAGTTACATCATTGAGAGTCTAGTTGGGATACCACCTGTTAATGAAACTAAAATTGAAATTTCTCTTGAGGATGTCATGAAAAAGCTAGAGTTCATAGAGAAAAATCTTCCAGGTGTTGAAGTTAAGTTGGAAAAACTACTTGATAATACTGATAAACTTGATAAATCTCTGGAAGAAATTAATAAAAGAATTGCTGTTATAGAAACTGGTGTTATCCATGAAAATCACAACTCTAGGATTGGAGAATTAGAGGGAGTTATTGATGCTTTAAGTACTACTTTTTACTCGCTTAAAACTAAAAAGCAAGAGCATCTATTAGACAAGGGGAAGAAATTCATATATGTGCCCAAAGTGTCTAAACCAAAATCAACATTTGTTGATTTGTTTGAAACTGAGAAAGAATTTCGTGGATTAGTTAAGGACTCATGCAACGGTTTGTTCAAATTTTCTTCTCAAGAATTCCCTAAACTTAAAAAAACAAATTACAATGTTGATGCTTCTTCACTTGGTAATACTTGATGCATGCTTTGTGCCTAGCTAAAAGGCGTTAAAGAAAAGCGCTTATGGGAGGCAACCCATTTTATTTTTCTGCAATTTTTCTTTTATTGAGTCAAGGGTTTGTTTACTTCTGTAGCAACTCCTTTGTATCTTTATTTTCTCGCATTGTTGTGCCAAGAGTAGCCTCTAATGATAAGATGATGCTTAATTTTGATTGCTGCGCAGAAACAGATTTTTGCTGTTCACTGTACGAAATTCCTAAAATCACCAGATTGTTAATTAAATCTGAAATTTTTTGCGTAATCTTTATGAATGTCTGAAACTTTCATTAGTTCAGAGTTTCTCGATCTGAGCGTCGTAAGTGCCTCGAAAAAATTCGTCTTTGCGGACTGTTCTGTTTTAGACAGATTATGCCTTTTTATTTTTCGCATTCTCTCTTTTACTAGTGTTGAGTGAAATTCTTTTTTGGGTGGAAGAGCTTCACATAACATCAGTGGCTGTAGCTAATGTTTAAAGTAACAAATCATATTGCGTCTTTAGAACATGTGAATTTTTGATTATGCACTAACCCTCTAATGAGATCTACTTTGAGTTTGGTGTGACGGAAGTTTTCAAGGGTCAAGAGAGAAGGATGATATAATAGGATCAAGAAGAGTGAAGAGCTTAAGCTTGGGGAGGCTCCCATGGATCTCCCCAGCATATTTCAAGAAGACTCAAGCGTCTAAGCTTGGGGATGCCCAAGGCATCCCCTTCTTCATCGTCAAAATTATCAGGTCATCTCTAGTGAAACTATATTTTAATTCTTTCACATCATATGTGCTTTTCTTGGAGCGTCTGTGTGCTTTTTATTTTCAGTATTGCATTTTATTTTCAATAAAGCTTGACTGGACCCTAGCATTCTTGATTGGGAGAGAGACACGCTCCGCTTTTTCATGAGAATACTCCTATTCTTCACTTATATTTGTTGAGTATTCATATCTAGCGCTGTTCAGCTTTTAGCTCTTGTTTTCATGTATCTCTTGTCAGAGCTATTAGCTTTCTTTTGTAGAAAGTACTCTCTTGCTTCACTTATATTTGTTTGGAGAGTTGATGAAATAAATTGATTGGTGTTTGGTTGGTTCAGAAAATGTTGCATGTGGTAATTGGTATAAGGAAAAACTTGCTTAATCTTGTAGATCACTAAAATGGATAACTTGATGCTTGTCAATTGTTTTGAGTTAACAAGTAGATCATGATTAAATTGTGCATCACATGAGTTAAGCCTATTAGTGAAGAACTACCGTAAAGCTTGTTGAAAATTTGGTTTGCATCGGTGGTACCTCTAAGGTCTAGATATTTTCTAATAACAGGGTTTGGTTAACAAGGAAGACGGTATGAAGTCTTATAACGTTTGCAATATGTTTGTCATATAAAACTTGGTGTACGGGTTGATATTCTTGTTTGCTTACATAACCTTGCTAGCCTAAACTCTGTACTGAGAGGGAATGCTTCTCGTGCATCCAAATCCTTGAGCCAAAATCCATGCCATTTGTGTCCACCATAACTACCTATATGTGGTATTTCCTTGCCACTCCAAGTAAATTTTTCATGTGCTACCTTTAAATTATTCAAAATGTTATTATTCCCTTTTTGTGTCAATGTTTACTAGCTCATGAGGAATTAGTGTGGTTATTCTTTATTCTATTTGTCGAGTGGACTTTTACACCTGGACTAGTGGCATATACATCCGCTTATCCAATAACTTGCAAAAAGAGCTGGCAACGGGGTGCCCAGTCCCAATTAATTACAACTTTAACCAATTAATTCTCTTCACACTTTTGCCCTGATTCATCAGTAAGCAATGACAAACAGTGAAATACCTGAATGTGTGTAAACCAAAGAGAAAGAGGGATGATCTGCCTTGCTGGTAGAAATAACGTCCTTCATGGGAGCCGCTCTTAAAAGTCCGTTCGACAGGTAGAATACTGTTCTCACCCGCTACCATTCGTTGACAATTAACAAACACCTCTCAAAAATAGATACTCCTCCATGGTATGTGATTGATGGAAGGCACCCGAGGATTCGGTTAGCCATGGCTTGTGTTAGCAAGGTTGGGAGGAGTATCAAATATTTTATGCAATCTCTATATGCTTTCAAAAACCTAAAAGCTCTAGCACATGATTTAATCCCTGCTTCCCTCTGCGAAGGGCCTTTCTTTTACTTTTATGTTGAGTCAGTTTTCCTATTCTTTCTGTCTTCCACAAGCAAACACTAGTGTCAACTTTGTTACAACATGCGTTATATGCAATGTATTGGACTTGTTATACTACTTTGTGTTGACAATATCCATGAGATAAATATGTTGAAAGTTGAAGCAAATGCTGAAACTAAATTCTTCCTTTGTGTTGATTAAATACCTTTTGTTAGAAACTATTGCTTTATGAGTTAACACTTATGCAAAACTGTTTGATGCTTGTCTCGAAAGTACTATTCATGAAAACGTTTAGCTTGTGTGATTCATTGTTTACTCATTATCTATTTGGTAGCAAATTATAGACCATTGACTTGGATCACTTCATTCATTTACATGTGCCTTGCAATATTATATGATCAAGATTATGATAGTAGCATGTCACCTCAAAAATTATTTTGTTTTTATCGTTTACCTACTCGAGGACGAGTAGGAACTAAGCTTGGGGATGCTGATACGTCTCAAACGTATCTATAATTTTTGATGTTCCATGCTTGTTTTATACCAATTGCTACATGTTTTGCATCTACTTTATATCACTTTTATACATTTTTTGGGACTAACCTATTAACAAGATGCCGAAGTGCCAGTTCCTGTTTTCTGCTGTTTTTGTATTCCAGAAAAGCTAGTCTGGAAATATTCTCGGAATTGGACGAAACTACACGGGGGTGCCTATTTTTCCAGAACACACCTGACGGAGCGAAGGAGCAGCAGAGGAGGGCCACCAGGAGGCCACACGCACCAGGGCGCGGGCCCCCCTCTGCCGCGCCCTAGGGTGGTGTGGGCCCCTCGGGGGTCCGCAGCCGCCGCCCTTTCGCCTACTTATTCCCCCCGACGCGAAAACCCTAAGTACCTGAGCAAATATCCACGAAAAGTTCCAGAGACGCCGCCGTCGTCAACCCTAGCTCGGGAGGGTTCAGAACCTCTTCCCGGCACCCTGCCGGAGAGGGGAATCGTCACCGGAGGCTTCTACATCGCCATGCCTGCCTCCGGAGTGATGCGTGAGTAGTTCATCCTTGGACTACGGGTCCATAGCAGTAGCTAGATGGTTGTCTCTCCACTTTGTGCCATCATGTTTAGATCTTGTGAGCTGCCCTACATGATCAAGATCATATTATTGTAATGCTACATGTTGTGTTTGCTGGGATCCGATGAATATTGAATATTATGTCAAGTTGATTATCAATCTATCTTATATGTTATTTAAGATCTTGCATGCTTTCCGTTACTCGTAGATGCTTTGGCCAAGTAGATGCTTGTAACTCCAAGAGAGAGTATTTATGCTAGATAGTGGGTTCATGTCTCCGTTTAACCTGGGACAGTGACAGAAAGTTCTAAGGTTGTGGATGTGCTGTTGCCACTAGGGATAACCTAACGATGCTATGTCCACGGGCATATGTGTTTGTTTACATTACGCACTTTACTTAATGCAATTATCCGTTGCTTGCAACTTAATACCAACGGGGGACTCGGATGACAACCCGGCGGTGGATTATTAGTCATAGATGCTGTTGGATAACGTCTATGTATTATGTCGTAATGCCCAATTAAATATCATAGTAGTCAACATGTCATGTATATGCATTGTCATGCGCTCACTATTCGTCAATTGCCCAGCTGTAATTTGTTCACCCAACATGTTAGTTATCTTTTATGGAGAGACACCACTAGTGAACTGTGGACCCCGGTCCATTCTTTTACACTGATTAAACAACCACAAACTGCAAACTGTTCCTTTTTCATTCTCTGCAATTTAATACTCATTTTCCACACCATACGTTTAATCCTTTGTTTTCAGCAAGCCAGTGAGATTGACAACCTCACTGTTTCGTTGGGGCAAAGTAGTTTGATTGTGTTGTGTGCAGATTCCACGTCAACAGTCCAGACTCCCTGCGACAGCTATTTTTCTGGCGCCGTTGACAACCTTCTGAAGAGTTGCTGCTCCTACTGGTTCGATAACCTTGGTTTCTTTCTGAGGGAAAACTTGCTGCTGACTACATCATACCTTCCTCTTGGGGTCTCCCAACGAACGTGTGTTTCACGTCATCAATCCCAAATGGATTAAAGCCATCCGTGGCAAGGCCCAGTCCTATATTTGTTGGATCTGACGCAAATTCTTTGTGGTCCTTGTCAAAGTCTTTCCATGCCTTTCCATCTGCTGGATGGCTCAGCTCATCATCCACAGGCTGCCGCTTGAGCTTGTGCCACTGTACCTCCTCTGATGATTTCTTCGAGAGAAACATCCGCTGCAGCCTCGGTTTCAACGGAAAATGCCTCAACACCTTCTCTGGTATAGACTTCTTCCCATCAGCATCTTTCCACCGAGACAAATTGCATTTCGGGCAGTTGTCATACTTGGCATAGGCCTTTCGATACAACACACAGTTATTTGGGCAGACATGTATAGAGACATATCCAAGCCCCAGCTTGCGGATTACGCGCAATGCGTCCTCGTAATCCTTGGGAACACTACTACCAGGGAACTGCAAGGTCAACAGACGGAGTATTGCATTGAATGCAGCATTGCTAATCCGGTAGAAGGACTTGACGTGAAGTAGCTTCACGGTGAAGGTAAATCTTGAAAATTTACCCCCTTCAACAGCTGCGCGCTTCGCCTCCTCTAACACCTCGGCAAACATTGACCTTTGTCCATCAACATGGTCTTCAGAGTTATACAGATCCTTCAACAAGTCAGGTATCCTGTCATCCTCAAACCCATCCTCTTCCTCCAGACCAGCATGCTCTTGCAAAACATTTTCCATAAAATCAATGCCTTCATCACCACCATTGTGTGGCTCTGCTTCATCAGCTTCAGCATGTTGAGGTTCTTCCTGCGCTGCTTCTCCGTGATGGATCCATCTGTCATAGGTGCTGCTCATACCATAAATAAGCAAATGGTCTTCCACTCTGCCTTGGGTATGTTCATTACGGTTGTTGCATTGGCAGCATGGGCAAAGAATGGCATCATCCTTGGCAAATGTTGTGCGGACCAATTGCATGAAGCCTTCCACTCCCTTGATATGCTCATTGGAAAGCTTTCTAACCCCTTTTCTGATCCAGCTTCTGTCCATCTGCAGAAGACAACAACACGTTGCAACAAATCAAAAGAAACCAGAGGTAGCGACCAAAAACAAAATAAACCAGGAAAGACCCTAGCTAAGCTCGGCATACCCAAGGTTGTGAATCTACATAAAACACTCTAATTCTTGTGAATCAACATGCCCTAGCTAACCTATGCAATTTCTGCCAAACAAGCTAAGCTAGTAAATGAAACAAGGGATTTTGAAACCCATACAGCAGCAGTAGACAGTATGCAGCAGGAGAGAATTTTTTAACTTAACTCATACAGCAGCACTACACACTATACCATAATTCCTCAATCCAAACAAAAAACAATGGAATTCAATCAATTCTAAATAGCATCTAACAAGAGAGATTTTTTTCATCTAAAACAATGGATTCTGAAACCCAAATGAAAGATAAAGTTGTTGTCTTGACTTGCTTTATTCTTCAGTTAAGCGCACCTAGTGCTATCACCGTGGACGGCCAGACGGAGAAGAAGGGAAGAAGAGGGAGAGAGGAGAGGGGTGCATACCGTGGATGGCGAGGCGCTCCTCCTCTGGTGGGCGTCGGACTGGGGGAAGTTGAAGACGGCGAGGCGCCCGCTCCTCCGTTCACCGCGAGGCCCCGCCGAAGTCGATATCGCTGCCACCAGCCCCTTCGCCGGTCACTGCCGCAAAATCCCCTTCCTCCGGTGACCGCCGCGTTAGCACCCTCCGCCAGTCACCGTCGCCCCAGCTCCCTCTGCCGTTCACCGCGAGGCGCCCCGGCCGAAGACGATGTCGCCGCCACCGGCACCTTTGCCGCTCACCGACGCGGCAGCCTCCTCCGCCGGTCACCGCCGCCCCAGACCCCTCCGCCGGTTAACGCCGCCCCCGATGCCGGTCACCGCCGTCATCTGTTGGAGAGCTGAATTTCTGCTAAGTCCGAGCTCTGTTGTGAGCCTAACTGTGTCTTTACCTAGAAAAAGAGTAACGGTATAGATATGGTTACTTCCATGTGTTAGCAAGATCACTTATTCAGCCTAGCGGTAGAGAGCCGTTCTGTTCACCGCAAGGTCGTGGGTTCGAGCCCCCGCTAGCGCATATTTTTGCAAATATTTCCACTCATATGCTCGAGCAGGCCGCGCATGGACCACGCATGGGCCATGCTCGCGAGGGGCCGGAGCCCACACACATGCTTGAGCAGGCCACGCATGGGCCATGCTCACGAGGGGCCCGGAGCCCATTCGTGTGGGGTTCGCATGGGCCCGCATGTCAGATTGGTCAACAAAATCAAAGGTGTGTCACTCGCAGTGGGTCCCACCTGCCAGTGTGTTCAAACAACCAGAATGTGACATGTCACCAGGACACATGGGCACAATGGATGACATGGCGACTATAATTACAATTGTGAACGCCTACGACGATTCTAAATGGTCATAGCTGGTCAAAGTTGACTAAAAATAAGGCTGAAGACTGTTTGGCGAAAATTATGACGATTTCTACTATGACCTTATTGACTAAATCGTCGTAATTTTACAGGGTTTTGTCCCCTCTAAGCGGCGTGTGACCATCTCGTCCAAAATGGTCACAATTTTATGACCAATTTGTCCACCGTCATTATGAAAATGTCATATATCAGCACATTTCTTGTAGTGACACATCTAGATCAAAAAACATCAAATCCAGGCAAGCAATAGTAAACACAAATCCGCCATGAAGACATTCCTCATCCTTGCCCTCCTTGCCGTGGCGGCAACCATGGCCAGCGCCAGGGTACAGTTTGACCCTAACGGCCAATACCAGTCGCAACATCAATTTCCGCAACTACAACAACCATTTGCGCAACCGCAGCTATTTCCACTGGAACAACAACAATTCCCCGAGCAACAACAATCTTTTTTGCAACAACAACAACCTTTTCTGCAGCAACAACAACCTTTTCGACAGTAGCAACAACAACAACCTGGCCAGTTTGATCCTAGTGGCCAATACCAGTTGCAACAGCCATTTCCTCAAGTACAACAACCATTTGTGCAACTGCAGCCATTTCCACAAGAACAACAACAATTTCAAGGTCAAAAACCTTTTCTGCAGCAACAGCAACATGTGCAGTTTGATCCTACCAGCCAATATCAGTCTCAACAACCATTTTCACAAATACAACAACCGTTTGCGCAACCGCAGCCATTTCCACAGGAACAACAACAATTTCCCGAGCAACAACAACCTTTTCTGCAGCAACAACAACAACCATTTTTTCAGCCATTTCTGCAACAACAACAACAGTTGAACCCGTGTCGGCAGTTCCTCGTGCAGCAGTGCAGCCGGGTGCCGCTAGTGTCGTTCCTCCGCTCGCGGATCTTACAACAAAGTAACTACCAGGTGACGAGGCAACAATGTTGCCGACAAATGGCGCAAATTCCCCAACAGCTCCGTGCCCCCGCCATCCCCAGTGTCGTGCATGCCATCATCATGCAACAACAACAACAGTTCTTTCAACCTCAGCACCAGATGGGTCATGGAGTTTTCCAGCCTCAACTACAACAGATCGGCCAGGGCTTCATCCAACCTCAACAAGTAGCTCAGTTCGAGGCACTGAGGACGTATGCGCTGCAAACCCTGTCGACAGTATGCAATGTTCAGGTCCCGCTCCAGCGCCCCCTTACTATTTAGTCGATAGACTGGTCGATGTAACAGTCACAAATAAAGTGCCATGCACTAACATGTGTGATCTCTGGCCAGTACTAGTCCAAACTTGAGAATAAAAGACAAATATATGTTCTTGTCTGCATAATACTAGTTGTCGTTTTTCCATTCACACTCATATTTAGATGTTCATTCCTCGCCACAATCTTATGCATGAAAATCAATCTGAACATAACATAATGGGAGCGGAATTTGGGTTGAGCTGAAGTACCACTAAATTTGTAAGAAGACAATTATTGTTGGTAGGATATACTCACGCGAGTCTTCATCCGGGATGCTCAACTATAAATAGATAAAGTTACGTTTTTGGTTTGTCTAGGGCTACTTTAGTCACTATAATACATTGGGAACAATTAAAGGTTCAATAGCCTCAAATACATCATTACTTATAGAGTGGAGCTCGACCAATCCTGAATCGGAGTCAAATTCGGATTCCATCTCGTCTCATATCGCCTCGCCGGAAGTAGGAGGGTGTTGACCAGTTGAGGCGTGACCGAGCCTCTGTTTATATGAGAAGGCAGAGTAAATGTTTTTTTTGGAGGACAATAGGCAGACCTTGTAGTGCCAAAACGATTAACACTGGGCTTCCTCCATGCTTGTCCGACATGCTCAACCCGTTCGGGTTCAAACATATCAATCACTCACACAAGCCGAGTGATTTATATTACCACACAGTAAGATTTACTCATTCACATCTGGATTTGGTCCAACTCAAATAGTAGCAAAGTATAATGCAATCATGTTTCATGCATACGATTTGAGATTAAAAAAATGTGCTTTTTTACAGATACAGTTTATATCCACCTTCTTGTACACTCGTGAGATACCACATAAGACGCAGTAGCACTTTAACTGGGACGTTGTACAGAGAGATTAAGTTTTCTTCTAGGGAACATAACAAAAAAATATTTTTAGAGCTTGAGCTCCGGTGCTGCTAACCTTTATTATATTTTTTTTACTTAACAATATTTTGAGGAACCACATGCCCATGTATTAAATATTATTTTGAACTGTAATTTTTGTACAAATACTAATTTTTGAGAGCGGGGCAAAATGACCAAATTCTAAATATCAACATTTGCTATATTGGGCGGGGTCCCTAATCATTGTTTCTCTACATAGACTACGGATTTTACAGGCTTATATTTTATTCCCTCGTGTAAGTATGTTGAATTTTATAATATAATTAAATCCAGATTGACCCTTCACATGTATTTGATTAGACTGAACAGATCCAAAACGTAAATCCTGTAAAGCCATACTAAACCGATATGTATTATATTAAATTATAGGCTATTACAATCATTGACATATTAAGGGTATCATTCGATTTGATGAGTCTAAAAAGTGAACAATATGTCTGCTAGTTCGAGAACCACAAAATGGAGGCCGAGCTCCATGGAGTCCTTTTATTTTTTTTAAAGAAATAATAATGTTTGAAGTTTCAAAAAGAATCTTAAGAAAAAACCAGAATGTAGAAAATATTGTGTTTTACCGACGTGCAAATTTCAAATTAAAATATTTCATATTCTTGCCAACACAAAATAACAAAATCTGGCCAATTTGGAAGAGTTGAAAATTTGACTTTGTAATATTTGTGCAACTCAAATTATAAGACATTTCTTGTTGATATTTTACATGTTGATAAAATACAACATTTTCTACATCTAGAATTACTTTCAGATTTTTTGGAAACTTCAAATTTTGATTTTATTGACTTATTTTTATAAAGAGCTCCAGAGAGGTCGGCCTCCATTATTCCACTCTCGTCAGTCTAGAACAACCCGTCATGTTAGTAGTTTGATTAATCTTAACAACACATAAAAAAATCACAAAGTAGTTCCACACAAGTCAATCCAATATGGTTTATATCTAACACGTAGAACACTAAATCCAGTTTTAGAAAATGATACTATCTAGATAAGTTTGATATGTAAAGTGAATAAGATGTGTCATTACTAATTATCAATCTTTCCAGTGAATAAGATGATACGTGCAAGCGTAAAGCAACTTTTATGATCAATCCAAAAAACTTCATTTGTATGTAGTGCCACCAGACACAATATACAAAATGATGCATTAGATAAGCATCCCAACACTTTTATGGAAAGGAAATGCAAAGATAAAAAGAAACCATGCCATAGAAGCTATAAATACGCCCACACCATGAAGACCCTCCTCCATCATCCATCCTTCACACATCTAGATCAAAAACATCAAAGCCAAGCAAGCAATAGTAAACATAAATCCACCATAAAGACCTTCCTCATCCTTTCCCTCCTTGCCGTGGCGGCAAACATGCCCACCGCTAGTGTGCAGTTTGACCCTAGCGGCCAATACCAGTCACAACATCAATTTCCGCAACTACAACAACCATATGCACAACCGCAGCTATTTCCACAGGAACAACAACAATTTCCCGAGCAACAACAACCTTTTATGCAGCAACAACATCCTGTTTTGCAGCAACAACAACAACCTGGGCAGTTTGATCCTAGTGGCCAGTACAAGTCGCAACAGCCATTTCCTCAAGTACAACAACCATTTGTGCAACCGCAACCATTTCCACAAGAATAACAACAATTTCCCACTCAACAACCTTTTCTGCCGTAACAACAACATGTGCAGTTTGATCGTACCGGCCAATATCACTCTCAACAACCATTTTCACAAATACAACAACCGTTTGCGCAACCGCAGCCATTTCCACAGGAACAACAACAATTTCCCGAGCAACAACAACCTTTTCTGCTGCAACAACAATAACCATTTTTTAGCCATTTCTGCAACAACAGTTGAACCCGTGTCGGCAGTTCCTCATGCAGCAGTGCAGACGGGTGCCGCTGGTGTCGTTCCTCCGCTCGCGAATCTTGCAACAAAGTAGCTGCCAGGTGACAAGGCAAAACTGTTGCCGGCAGCTGGCGCAAATTCCCCAACAGCCCCGTGTCCTCGCCATCCACAGTGTCGTGCATGCCATCATCATGCAACAACAACAACAATTCTTCCAACCTCAGTAGCAGATGGGTCAGGGTGTTTTCCAGCCTCAACTACAACAGATCGGCCAGGGCTTCATCCAACCTCAACTATTAGCTCAGTTCGAGGCGCTGAGGACGTCTGCGCTGCAAACCCTGTCGGCAATATGCAATGTTCAGGTCCCGCTTCATCTCCGCGTTAATGTTTAGTCGATAGACCGGTCGATGTAACAGTGACAAATAAAGAGCCATGACCTAACATGTGTGATCCCTGGCCAGTACTAGTCAAAACTTGGGAATAAAAGACAAATATATGTTCTTGTCTGCATAATACTGGTTGTCATTTTTTCATTCACACAGATATTTAGATGTTCATTCCTCGCCATAATCTTATGCATGAAAATCAATCTGAACATAACAAAATGAGAGCGGAACTTGGGTTGAGCTAAGTACCACTAAAGTAAGGAGTAAGCGGACACTAAAGTAAGGAGTAAGCGGACGACTATTGTTGGTAGGATATAGTAAGGTGAGCCTTGATCCGAGACGCTCAACTATATATATAGATAAAGTTAGGTTTTTGGTTGGATCATGGCTACTTTAGTCACCAGAATACACTGGGAATAATTAAAGCTTAAAAATCCTGAGATAGGTCATTACTTATAGAGTGGAGCTCGACCAATCCTGAATCGGAGTCAAATTCGGATTCCATCTCGTGTCGTATTGCATCGCAGGAAGTAGGAGGGTGTTGTCGAGGCGTGATTGAGCCTCTGTTTCTATGAGAAGGCAGAGTAAATGTTTTTTTAAGACAATAGGTAGACCTTGTAGTGCCAAAACGATTAAAATTGGGCTTTTTGTCTCACTCAATGCTTGGTCCGACACGCTCAGTCAGTTTGGGTTCAAACATATCAATCACTCACACAAGCCGAGTGATTTATATTACCACACGGTAATATTTACTCATGCACATCTGGATTTGGTTGAACTCAAATATTAGTTGATAAAAGAGCCAAACTATAATACAATCATGTTTCATGCATATGTTTTGAGATTAAAAATGTACTATCACACTTCTTTATCAGTTTTTTTTACTAAATTTGGGCTATACATATCGATGGATAGCAGGGACGGAGCTGCCTTGAGGGGATTGGGGGCTGACACAAATAAAAAGTGAAAATGAACCGGTACCCTCTACCTGGTATTTTGATCGCGAGCATCGCAGCCAACTCCTTGGTGGGATATGGTTAACCATTTATCTTCCGGTTTCGAACCTAAATAACCATTTTGTCTAAATGGATAAATAGGTTAACCATTGGGTTAATTGGGTTAGAAAAGGTTAACCGATGGTTAGTAAGGTTTGAACCTTTATGCAATGATTATAAATACTAGGTGCCAAAAAAATTGGCATGATGTTCGCTAAAATACTAAAAATGCACAAATTTCACAAATTATCCAGATTCACAAATTTAGATTCACAAATTTGGCATGACTTGTTTCACATGGCTGCAGTCCGAAGTGGATAGGTTACTGCACTAGCAACAAGACCAACAAAGTTTCAGTCCGGAGGCGCTTGTGGACTGCTACAATACACAAGAAATGCACTTCCAGGCACATTAGCTGAAACAAACTGCTACAGAGCATCTAGCTACTAGCTGAAACAAACTGCTACAAGACCGGAACTTTCAATTTGGAAGAAAAAGATGCGTTTATCTGAGCTGCTGCCGTCGGCATCAAAAAAGAATAAGGAGAGGCGTTTATGTCATCACTGCCGGAGAGAGGTAGGAGGGCGTCGAGGTCGGAGGGCAGGCCGGCGGCCGCTGGGTGTCGGGAGGCGCTCTTGGTGGCGGCCGGGCGGCTGGTCAGAGCTCGGGGAGGCATGGGAGGTGGCCGGGCATGGAGGCAGCCGAGCGGCGCTCGGGGGGGGGGCACGAGGAGGCGCATGCGGAGGCGGCCGGGTGGGGAGGCGGCCCAGCGGCGATAGCTAGTGGGTTTCTTAGGTTTCCCATTTGGCCCTAACCTAACCAATGGTTCAACGGGACCCAGTCCCAATTATACACACTACGGGAAGAAGATCCTATGCCGACGGTGTTTTGTCGGGGCCGTCGACATAGGGTCTGACGGCCAAAACCTATGCCGACGGTGTTTTGTCGGGGCCGTCGGCATAGCGCATGCGGAGGTCAAAATTTTGCCACAGAGCTAAGCCGACGGCTTTGCCGTCGGCATAGGTTCACCAGGGCTAAGCCGACGGCTTTGGTATGTTTTTTTTCCTATTTTTCATCTAATATGGAATAATTCATATCTTTAAATCCGTAAATCGAAATTTAACAAATAAAATGTCTAAATCGATTAGAAAAATGAGAGGAATCCAAATATGACATCCATATCATCTTTTTCATCTTGTATATGACTTTGTACAACATATTTTTGGTACTTGCTTAATAAAAAAAAGTCATTTTTGGCACTTAAAAAATGGAAAATGATATTTACAAAAATATTTTACAAATTGTTTTTGGCAACAATGTTTGCCATACCAAGACACACCTATGTGTCAAATATGGACACTTTATCACAAATTATAGCACGGGTCCATTTTGACCATTTTTTAAAACAAAATAAAATAAAGTGAAAATATACTCAGAAAATGAAATCCTTCGGCATGGAGTCCTTTTATGTGTATTAGTTGATAGGATAAATGATAAACCTGAGTTTTGACAAATTTTTCAAAAAAACTTCTTCACAAAACGTCAATCATCTATAAACATGTACAAGTTTCGAGTCAAATGACCTAGATATGATCCTTCCCGTGGCGTAATTTGTGATAATGTGCCCATATTTGACACATAGGTGTATCTTGGTATGGCAAACAATGTTGCAGAACTGAGTTTTTTCAAAATATTTTTATAAATGTCATTTTTCCATTTTTTAAGTGCTAAAATGACTTTTCTTATTAAGCAAGTACCAAAAATATGTTGCAAAATGGCACCCATCCAATTATCACGCAAAGTATATTATATTTTATGGATAATCCAGCAATATTAGGAATTTTCTCGATTTCTACCTAATTTCTCCTATTTAAATGACTTTATGCCTATTTTCTGAAAGTAATTGAATTTTGAACTACAAGTATGTGATAGTTTGCTCTGAAATTTTTACAAAATTCATTTTAAGATACACCAGTAGTGGTTATATCACAGATCCTTCAATAGTTTTGAAAAATGCGACCCCTTTCGATGAATAGGAACATGGTCCATTTTGACCATTTTTTCAACAAAATAAAAGAAAGTGAAAAAATACTCAGAAAATGAAATCCTTCGGCCTGGAGTCATTTTATGTGTACTAGTTGTTAGGATAAATGATAAACCTGAGTTTTGACAAAGTTTCCAAAAAACTTTTTCACAAAAACGTCAATCATCTATAAACATGTACAAGTTTCGAGTCAAATGACCTAGATATGATCCTTCCCTGGCGTAATTTGTGATAATGTGCCCATATTTGACACATAGGTGTATCTTGGTATGGTAAACAATGCTGCAGAACTGAGTTTTTTCAAAATATTTTTATAAATGTCATTTTTCTATTTTTTAAGTGCTAAAATGACTTTTTTTTATTAAGCAAGTACCAAAAATATGTTGCAAAATGGCACCCATCCAATTATCACACAAAGTATATCATATTTTATGGATAATCCAGCAATATTAGGAATTTTCTCGATTTCTACCTAATTTCTCCTATTTAAATGACTTTATGCCTATTTTTCGAAAGTAATTGAATTTTGAGCTACAAGTATGTGATAGTTTGCTCTGAAATTTTTACAAAATTCATTTTAAGATACACCAGTAGTGGTTATATAACAGAACCTTCGATAATTTTGAAAAATGCGACCCCTTTCGATGAATAGACACATGGTCCATTTTGACCATTTTTTCAACAAAATAAAAGAAAATGAAAAAATACTCAGAAAATGAAATTCTTCGCCCTAGAGTCCTTTTATGTGTACTAGTTGTTAGGATAAATGATAAACCTGAGTTTTGACAAAGTTTCCAAAAAAATTCTTCACAAAAACGTCAACCATATATAAAACATGTACAAGTTTCGAGTCAAATGATCTAGATATGATCCTTCCCCTGGCGTAATTTGTGATAATGTGTCCATATTTGACACATAGGTGTATCTTGCTATGGCAAACAATGTTGCAGAACTGAGTTTTTTCAAAATATTTTTATAAATGTCATTTTTCCATTTTTTATGTGCTAAAATGACTTTTTATTAAGCAAGTACCAAAAATATGTTGCAAAATGGCACCCATCCAATTATCAGACAAAGCATATCATATTTTATGGATAATCCAGCAATATTAGTAATTTTCTCAATTTCTACCTAATTTCGTCTATTTAAATGACTTTATGCCTATTTTCCAAAATGACTTTTTTTAGTAAGCAAGAACCAAAAATATGGTGGAAAAAGTCATATACATGATGAAAAAGATGATATGGATCTCATACTTACATTCCTCTCATTTTTCTAATCGACTTAGACATTTTATTTGTTAAATTTTGATTTACGGATTTAAAGATATGAATTATTTCATATTAAATGTAAAAACGAAAATATAAATTAAAATTCATTTTATTGTTATTTATTCAAAATATACTATTACATAATCATTGTTACTTATTCAAACAAAGTTTTAAAATTTAAACAATGAAAAAGCGTAACATCGTAACCGAGAGGTTAATATGATTGATAGGATACTAATATCAGTAGGTTCTAACTTCTCATTTGGAAGCTAATTTGAAAAAAACTCAAAAGTTAAGCGTGCTTGGGCTGGAGCAATTTCAGGATGGGTGACCGAATGGAAAGTTTGACTAGAGTAAGTACTTTAACCTATGATTAAGTGTGTAATTAGATATTAAGTATGTGGCTAAGTGGAAAATTTCGAAATAGAATTTAAAAAGTTAAAAAAGTAAAAAAGTAAAAAAAAGAAAAAAAATTAAAAAAGTTTAAAAAATTTCAAAAAATAAAAAATTATTCGAAAAAAAAATGCCGATGACACTATTGCCGACGGCTTCCATCGGCGTAGACCTATGCCGACGGCTTTCTGGGCTATGCCTACTGGCATGTATGTCGACGGACCTAAGCCGACGGCTACCGTCGGCATAGCCTATGCCGACGGCATTCTGGGCTATGCCGACGGCAAAAAGCCGTCGGCTTAGGTTGTCATTCCCGTGGTGACAACTCCATCAACAATCTATAGTGCAACTGCCTGATGTCCAAATATTGGGCGTATGTACATGCGTATATTCGTATATTGTCTCTTCGTTCAAGACTATTATGCAAGCCTTCGTTCTACGCGTTTTAGAGAAGAAATATCCTGCTCCTCCTGTTACCTGATCCCATCCCGTCCCCGATACCTGATCCTTTGCCAGACGTGAAGACAGAACTGGAGAAAGCCAAGGAAGATGTCAGCGTGTTAACAGTGAAACTGAATATTTTTTTTTAGAAATAAAGGGCTCCGCCCCAGTTCCATTGAAGAAACCACGTATCCTTACATCAGTTTTGAACAGTCTAAGCTCAGAGTTTTGGCCAACATAACAGGTGCCAAAAGTGCTACAACACTAAGAAAGCGAACTACAGGAAGAACTAGCCTATTACATCCACGAGTACCAGGAAAACTCGTAACAGCCACATCAGTTGTTGTCGACAACTTTGAGATTTCGACCATCTTCGACTAGCTTGAGTCCCTTCCCCTCGAGAATCTTGGCCGGGCCAGCGACATCTCTTTCCCAAGTTTTGTCCTCTTCACCTCCCTCCAGTTCTTGACGGTGTTTCACGATCAGTTCCTTGTTGATCGTCACCCAGGGTCTGGCCAGCACAGCGGAGGAGGCCGCTGCGCTAGCTGCTCCACTTCCCCAATCACGCTCTCCAGCTTTCCTTTTGTGTCCCCGGAGAACAGGACCTTCCAATGAGAAAGTAGGGCCGACAGCCGTCTCCAGATGCTCTGTAAACCAGGCCAAGGAGCACGGTTAAAGCATAGGTCATTCCAGATAACCCATAAGACTGTTGCATGAGTGGTATTGTGAACTTTAAATTTTTTATCACATAACCACTTAGAAGCAATACATTGATAAGAGGTAACCGCAATGCAACAACCAGTAGCATTCTTAATTTCAGACCATATTGCTTTCGCAACCACACAGTCAAAGAACAGGTGATCACAAGATTCAGGTTCTGAACAAAAGACGCAAGTGAGGTCGTCAACATTTTGTCTTTTAACAAGATTATCTCTAGTGAGTATCTTGTTATGAGAAATTAGCCACATAAAGAAGTGAATTTTCGGTGGCACCGTTATCTTCCAGACAGCCTGGACGAAAACAGGCAACACACCTCTAAAATTAATAACTGCATAAAGAGAACTAACACTATAGTTTCCTTTAGCCTCGTATTTCCAAATCAGGGCATCCTCCTCATTAGAAAACTGTATAGTTTGTGCAATCTGCATAATTTCATACCATTTAATCATGAGATCATGCCCAAAGCACCTTCGAAACGTAACCTTTAATTGGTTACCATCCCAAAGATCAGCAATAGTAGCTGTTTGTTCGTTAACAATCTCATACACCTCCCAATACTGAATAGCCAGACTGGAGGTTCCAAACCACTGATCCTCCCAAAACTTAACTTTCCTACCATCCCCAATTTTCCAGGAATACCCCATTTTCGCCGCTTTCGCAGCCCATAGGACACCTTTCCAAAAAGGGGAAGCTCCTACCGAAGAAGAGGAAAATATATTTGGGCAATTTACATTATATTTATGATCAATGATCTGTTTCCAAAGTTTATCTCCATCTTGGTAGTATCTCCTAATCCAAGACGCAAGGAGACAAAGGTTCATCTCAGCTAAATTTGGAATACCTAACTCCTTTTTCTGAGCAAGGTTCCAATTAGCGAGATGGTATTTGAAATGTCCCTCATAGTTGTCCCAGAGACAATGGGACATTTGAGAGTTTATGTGTCTAATGGCCCATTTTGGAAATTTAATAACGCTAAGGAGATATATAGGAATGCTAGCTAAAACACTCCTAACCAACTCCAACTTTGCGGCATGGGTAAGAAGTTTACCCCTCCATCCAGAAGCTCTTTTTAAGAGTTTATCTACAATAGGCTGTAGATCTTCCTTTCTGAGTTTTTTGTGATGTAGAGGGACCCCCAAATACTTAAGGGGAAAATCCCCAAGCCTACAGCTCAGAGTTTGAACAAAGGCATGGGCTTCTTCTGGATCAACATTAATAGGAACCAACTCACATTTATGAAAGTTAATCCTTAGACCCGAAATTTGCTCAAAACAGGATAAAATCCATTTGAGGTTCATGGCTTTTACTAGATCCTTTTCAAGAAAAAGAAGGGTATCATCAGCATATTGCATGTTGATAACCCCAAACTGATTAAACCCACGCAGCAGACCAGTAATCTGACCATGATGCGCAGCTTTAATAAGCATTCTAGTAAAAACATCCGCAACCATATAGAAAAAAAGAGGGGAAACCGGATCCCCTTGCCTCACACCCCTCCCCGAAATGAAAAAGTCACTGTTGCAGTCATTAATTCTAACTCCAACAGAACCTCTATCTAGGAGAGATTTAAAACGATACATACATTTAGGGCTAAAGCCCCTAGAGGTCAACATCTTAAGGAGAAATTCCCTATTGACCATGTCATACGCCTTCTTGTAGTCCAACTTAAAGATAAACCCTTCTTGTGAACTAAGTGCAACATCATGGATTATCTCATGAGCCGAGACTACACTTTCTAAAATGTATCTACCTCTGATAAAAGCAGTTTGGTTGGGCGAAATAAGCTTCTCACAAACCGTACCTAATCTGGTAGTAACACATTTCGAAAAGATCTTGAAGCTACAATTAGTCAGAGCAATAGGCCTGAACTTTTGAATAGTAACAACATCAGGTTCTTTAGGAATCAGAGCCAATAAAGAAAAGTTTAATCTATATAGGTCAAAATCCATCCTATTCCAATCATTAAACATTGCAATAAGATCAGTTTTAATCAGATCCCAAAAATGTTGATAAAAGATAAAAGATAGCCCATTGCTTATCTAGATAAAAGATCATTTTTAATCATTTTTAACCAGGAGCTCCCTCATTCTTAGAAGCGGATCACTGCCTAATCTAGCCAAAGACTTAACTAGACTGGACGGGAACATAGCATCCCAGCAAGTGGTGATAAACACCTGATCCAGTGTGGCCATAACCAAATTATCCTGGTTATTAGCCCACGTGTATTTCCGACCACTATTTTTTAATTCCAATAGACTAAATTTATTTATCCAGTCATTGAAGATGTCCGCCCATTTCTGGTTAATAATACCAGTGTTCTATTCAGCACTAGTCCTGATAAGATTGAAATCTCCTCCAATAAGGGAGGGGCCAACCCAACCAATGAACGTCCACACACTAGCGTCCTTTCTACTCTTAATTAAGCAGGACACGCTATATGTATGATTATGCCAAGAAAGAACATCAAACGAATCGCTATTGATACCAACTAGAAGCGGTTTTCTTTGCTGGTAACCAATGTCAAACATATAAACCTTGTGGGTCAAGGATTTTCAGCCGAGCAGGAGTAAAATCTTCCTTCTTAGTTTCCGAAAACCCAATAAAATCTGGGTGGTGCCCCCTATACAAATCACACACCCTGTCCAGTTTATCATTTTTATTTAGCCCACGGCTATTCCATATGAATCCTACTACCATTGGAAAATAAGAGTTTCCTTTTACTGCCTTTTTTCTATTAGACACCTCAATCCAAGGAGTCTCAGGAGACATCTCCTCACTACTGTGAGAATCAGTCACAGTGTGGTCAGATTCCTTACTAGGAACAACCATACTTGATATTTCCTCTGATGTAATATTAATATCACTAGGGAGAAACATATCAGGATTATCAATATGAAATTTGTTAAGCCTATTGTCTTCAAACCCTTTGACAATCTCAATATTATCATGTATATTTTCAGCAGAGTCACCTAAAACAATCCCAGCATTTCTAGCATTTTGCATTAAAGTAGCATTATCTAGAATAGCAAAGGAATTAGACATACATTGTTTCGAGCTCTTACTTTTTGGAATCTCCAGGTTTTTTGCTTTGAGGAGGGCTTGAGCTTTCTCCACTGCAGTCCTACCATCTTTAGGCACCCTTTTACTTGTACGTGTTGCAACAACAGGCCCCCACTTTTTCTTCCCCTTGTTTTGAGCATCTGTCTCAGTTGCTACAACTTCAGTATTGGGAACCACATTGTCAACACTCACATGAGCAGCTTGCTGTGCACTTTCCAACTCCTTCTCTGTATCTAGAAGCTCAGGAGAAATATTTTCTTCTGGTAGAAAATTGATAGGACAAATAACTGTCGACAGCTTGGGCATCTCAACACCCATGATCTTGTTCATCACACTTTTCTCAAGAGACCAAGCAGGGACAGAAGCTGGTTTTGATGCAGCTTGCTTACCAGTTGTACCACCACCTGAATTTGGGGCAGGTATGGAGGAACGAGGAGTTTGATCAGTGTCCATAGCTTTCTTCTGTTGAGTTTCAGGATCAGAAAAGCCTTCGCCAGCTCCTCATCAGAGGCCAGGCCTTCAGTCCCCTTGTCATGTCCATCATCCACCTCATCATCATCTATAAATTCATCTTCCACATCAAAGAAGATCAGGAACAAGCTCTGCTCCATCTCGAACAGCTATCTTTAGGGATTTTCTGTGCATCCCTCACAGACACCTTGACTCTAACTGTCTTGAACAAGCTTCTAAATATCAAGTGCCAGTCCACATTGACCAGGATCCCTATAGTCGAGGCAACCTGAGCAACGACCTTCCAAGTGCACCACTTAGTTGGGATTCCCTCAATCTTCACCCAGACCTCATTGAGATCACTGAACGGTTCCTGCTCCCCATTCCACTTGGCAAAGGAAACACATACACCTTTCTTTTTCAGGTTTATTGAAGGAAATTCCACCAGCTCATCGATGTTTTTGTTTGAAGGAAGCCTCATCAAGCTTCTTAGCACTGAGTTGCCTAATTTGCCAGTACCAGTTTGTTTTCCACATTTCAGTGAAATTTGTTTCCAGCTCTTTCTCAGACGCTTCTCCCTCCAAGATCTGCACAACTCCCACATTGCCATAATTCAGCCACTTAGTAGCAGATTCATTCTCCACATCCACATGGAAGAAGCCTAACCCATCATTGGCACTCCCAAAGTATCTAGCTGAAGGCAGTGGTTTGTACCAATCTGAGCAGGAATCCATGTGATGGCCTGGTTTGCCACAGATAAAGCAGCACTTGGTATGTCACACAGACCAACATAATGACCCGGTTCGCCACAATTGTAACAGATCATGTCCTTATACTTGGGGTCAAACACTTGGACAGAGCTTTTCTGTTTATCTTGAGATTTGTCACTCTTATCTTGCGCAGACCCCTTCTGAACCTGAGCACTATTGTTCCCAGACTTGGCAGGTTTCTTCTTACTCTTTGTAGCATTGTCCTGTTGAGTGTTGTCTCTACTAACACTCCCAGACTGACTTGGACCAGCTTGCACCATAGGTGGAGCAAACTGATTATTCCCAGCTTGTACCTGAATCGGAGCAGACTGACTACTTCCAGCCTGCGCTTGAGGTGGAACAAAATGACCAGGGAAATTCCCCTGCATCATCTGGTTCTGCATGGGATGGCCATATGGCATCTGATACGGCCACTGCTGCATCGGAAATTGAGGCCATGGCCCAGGTGGCATCATCGGAAACATCCCCAAATTCTGCTCACCACCTCCTTGCGGGTACAACTGAAACGGAATCTGAGTAGCAGACGAGCTGGGCTGCGAGTTATCCTTACCAAGATTTTGAGCAGGTTTCGACGCCGGCGCCGCCGCTTTAGCACCACGGGCCTGCCTGCCCCGTCCGGCACCGTAGCGGCCACCACCATCACCTCTACCACCTCCACCCGCCATGAGAATCTCCACAAAAGTGGCTCACCCCGACTCCGTACTCCAGAAATCCTTGGAGAAGGAGAATTTCTTCGCAGGAGGTAATCTCTCCTTACGGCCAACAGGAAAACAATCAGCCGCCGAAAATCTCCTAGCCTCGACCAGCTCCTTCCTCACCCACACCAGGACCGGAGCCTTGCCAGAAACCCTAGATCGAGAGGACGGAATCTCCCACTCCTGCCCGAAAAAGGTCTCCACCACCGCTCCTTCCTCTATGTCTGGCTGTCGTGAAGGCGGATTCCTACCACCCGTGTTCTCTAGACTTCGACGCCCTTCTTCCCCGCCATGGATCTCGCCAGATGTCGTCAATCGACGAGCTCGGGACGACGAACCACTGACCTGTGGGCCACGGTGATTCAAAATCGTCCCCTCTGCTCTTCGCGCCTCTCTCGACGGCGGATCACGAGGTCTGGGCTTCGTCGGAGAACACCGGAAGGCGCACTGCGAAGGCTAGCGCTCCCGCCACGATTCCTCCCATCGCTATCTCCTGCAGCGCGCACCGCTCCCCTAGAGACCCTCGGAGATGGATCTCCTCTGAGAGCCCCGCATACGTGAGTGATCTCACCGGCGGCAAGGGCGTCGGGCGAGGAGAAGGGGGAGAGGGGGAGGCGGCGGCGGGGTTCCGCACGGCGGCGGGGTTGCGTGCGGGAGGAGCCATCGAGATCATCGGTATGAGCATCATGTCTAACGACCTCTTCCCGAGTGAAACTGAATATCGCCAATAGCCTGACTGTGGATCTGAATAAAAAGATCCATGACCTGGAGATGCAGCTGCTGAACAAGAAGGCAGACACCGTCAAGCTGACGAGCGACCTCAAGACGTGCAAACAAGATTGTGATGACTGCAATAGGAAACTCAATGGCTGTCAGGCACACAAGAAGGCCAACAACCCAACCCCATGGCCCAGGTGACGACGACGACTACCACTACTGATCTAGTAAACTGCGAGGTCGGCCATGAGCCATCGCTAAGAAACTAATGTCATCTAATCTGCAATCAGAATTGTTTTTATCTCCAGTGTTTAATCTCGGTTGTGTAGTGATAAGCTATACAGCGAATAAAGTATGCAATTTTTTCTTTTACGCTCACATCCATGCATGAACCATCACCCAGCTTAGGGCATCTCCAGCCGTTCGGCCCCCCCAGGTTTTGAAGCGGCGCTTTTTAGGGTTAGCGCCGCCCCGCACCAAAACCTGGGGGGGGGGGCAATTTCACCAGCCGTTCGGCGGCCCAGGGAAAACACATAGCCCAGAAATTCGAAAGTTCTTCTTCCCGCCCCCAAAAAATAGCCCGAGTTCGGCGATCACAACAGCCATAGTTGGGCAATCATTACAAAAACGCCACAGTTGGGCGATCAAATAGTCTTGATCAAGCCACAGTCGGGCGATCACGGCCACATTCGGCATTCTGTTGATGCACATATCAGATAGAGGCCGGCGACGCCGCGGCGTCAGAGTCGACGTCGACGATGGGCGTGGTGGTCGGAGCTGGCGCCGAGCTCGGAGTGGCCTCGAGGTCGACGACGGGCGTGGCAGCCTCCAGGTCGATGGCCGTGGCAGCTGTCTCGGCGTTCTCCAGGTCGATCGGCGCGGTCGGCGCAGCGGATGTAGGCTGGGCGGGCGGCGTCTCGGTTGGACTGGCCGAGCTCGTCGGACTGTCGCAGGTCGTGTCCGCCGGGGTGTCGTAGCTCGTGTCCGTCGGGGTCGGGGCCGGAGCCGGGACGATGTCGCTGAAGATCAGACGGCGCTGCGCCATGAACCATGTCCTCACCTCGGGGTCCATCGCGGCCGGATCGCCCCCCGTGAGGAATGCGAGGTCGTGGTTCCTCTTCTTCGCCACGGTGCCGGTCCTGAGGAGGTCGATCTTGACCTGGGAGTTAGCCATGAGTGCCGCCCACCTCTTGTTGGCGGTGTCCTCCCTCTTGGCGGCATGGGTCTGGGCGTCGGCGATGCAGGTCTGGATGGACGCCTCGAGCTTTGCCGCTGCCGGCGCGGCGTCCCTCGCCGCCTTGGCTTTCTTGTGGCCCATCGGTGGACGGCCATCAGACGCACCAGCAGCCGCCGCGTCCGGGACGTACTCCTTGCCCTTGCCGATCCCACGGCGTGTTTCCGCCCACTTCTCGCACCCTCGATGACGACGAAGACGTGGAGATACTTGAAGTCGGTCTTCTCGTCCTCCTTGAACGCCTCGAGCATCCGGACGATCTACATGGCGACGAGACCGGCAGCAATGAGCTACATGGCGAAGAAAAGAAAGCAATCACGGCGGAATTCTCACCTCCATCTCGCGGTTCGCGCCGCTCTGCGGCCTGTGCGTGACCTCCTGCTGTATGCTGTGCCACTTGTTGCATTGGGCCTGGATGTTCGCCCAATGGTTGGCCATGGCCTTCTGGCCGCGCTCTGTGGCGCACGACGCGAAGTCGGGGTCGATCATCCGGCGCTCGTCGTACGCCGTCTTCACCCGCTTCCAGTAGTTGTCCAGGGCCTGGTTGGCGCCGATGATCGGGTCGAGGCTGACCGTCTTCCATGCCTCGGCGAGGAGGATATCCTCCCTGCTCGTCCACTTGATGCGAGGCTCGACGGGCGGCTTCGGCGCCACCTTGGTCCCCTTCCTGGGACGGCGGCCGCCCGTGTCGCCATCCTCACCTCGGGCTCCCTCCGCTGCAGGCGCCGTCTCGTCTCCTTCTTCCGCATCCGCATCCTCATCCGCCTCCTCCGTGCCGACACCGGCGCCAGACGCACCTTGGCCGTAATCCCCGCCGCCCCGCGAGAAAAACTCCCCGCCTTGCGAGAGGAAGCCCGGGCACGCCGCTGTCGCCATCGAGCCGGTGATGATGATCTCGTCCATGAGCTCTTGGGGCATCCCGCCCAACAAGGACTGGGCGGCGAAGGGGAGGGCACGGCGGAGCGTCGGCGAGGATGCGTAGCCCGGTGAGCCGATGTACATCATCGGCGGATGGTGGGGGAAGGTGAGGTTGGGGTTGAAACCACCATGGGGGTCGGCGTCGACGTACCCAGGGGAGTAGTGCGGGGACGCGTTCCAGCGTGGCGACGGCGATGGCGAGGCGACTGCGGTTTGGCTCCATCCGGCGAACGGATGAGGATGAGGAGACAAGCCGCCCCTCCGCTTGACCGGCGGCGCCGCAGACGCAGCCGGAGTTGGCGGCTCATCCAGCTCCTCTTCCTCTTCTTCTTCCTCGCCGACGGCCTGGGCCTCGGCCTCCGCCAGGTGCGCGGCCAGCTTCCTCTGCCGCTACGCCTTCACCCTCGTCCGTCGCTGGAGGTTCTCCGTCTCCAGGCGCGCTTTCTCGGCGACCCACTTGGCGTTGCTCATACCCGGCGGCTTCTCCTTCGGCGCTCTCGGCTTCCGCGGCTTCTTGCAGATCATGGAGGTGGCGGAGGACGCGGGGACGGCGACGGCGCGGGGTCCTGTAAATCGGGCGGGAGCCATGGCGGCCAAATGTGTGGGGAAATGGCGGGAACGAGGCGGGGTGAGGGGTATATGTGGGGATGAAATGGAGGGAAAGATCAAAATTATGGAGGGAAGAGGGCAAATTATGGAGGGAAATCGCCTTCCCTCACCGACAAGGCTGGCCCGCGGACGCCTTTTGCCCCCCAAGCGGAACCCAGCGCGCTGGGTTTGGGCTGGGTTCGTCGGCGCGAAACGGCGCTTAAAACGGCGGAAACCGGCGCTAAATCGACTTCTGGTGGGGCGACTGGTGGATTTTTGTTAGCGCCGGCGCTAAAAAGGCCTCCTGGGGGGGCGCTGGGGGGGACGGCTGGAGATGCCCTTATGACCACACCTGCCCCATAACCTATTCCTACTGTGTATAAGCACATTCAAAAAACTGAGCCGGCAAACCTCAAGAGTGGCTGACGAAATCACCACGGACACCTCGTGATGGCAGCGACAATGCAGCTGCATCCGGCGGTGTGCACTTCTCCGTCTCCTCCACCTCCTTGCAGCGTGCCAGTCTCCAACCTCTCCTCTCCCTCGTTGGTACTATGACCATGAGTCTCACATAGGAGGAAGTCTTCATGCAGCAGCTGGCAAGGAGACATACCAAGAGCACTCCTACTAGCCAACCCCATTTGCTCATCTCCATGGGTAGGCAGGCTCCTGATTCTTTTCCCAGATCACCCTTCCACTTAGTCCATCTGAAGACCAGCGGAGCTGTGGAGGAGGTTGATGCCTTCCTCAGGTTATCAAAGTTAAATACAGTTTTGAGCATGCTAGATTGTCCGGGATCTGAACACTGCTGGCAGCTCCAGATGCTCCATCCCCCTTCGTTTGCACGTTGAATCACTGTGTGATGCACGATGCTGCATCAAAGCTAGCATAGAGTAAAACTGCTTTTAAATGTACACTGTTTTAGGTCGTAAATAGAATGGCACGACTAGTGGGAGTTTAAGTGTTTTACACCTACCCTTCACCTTTTGGAGTTACAAGTACCTGATCAAGATGGACTAATGATATCAACAACAGGGAACTTGCCGTGAATCAGTTAACAGAGAACAATTCCAAGTTAGAGGGAGCAAAGGATTATATTGAGCAATTTAGTCTTATCCACAGGAAAGATATGTTTCTCGCGATAGGTTTACCACATAAATAGCATCTATGATCAAATCACAAGTCCATAACTTTTGCAGAGCCATAGTAAACAAAATATGAATTTGTTACAAGTGTCTAACTGAAAATCTAGGTAACAGCACACAAGAACAGAAGCTGGGCAATTGTATCATCATGTCAAACGCATGTAAGTCTCGGCCTGCCGAATTGGGGCATCTGAAACAACTAGTACCATGCTTTTGTTGCCCAGAACATTAATTGCAAGACTTGGGATCGTAATGGTTACTTGAAAAAAAATGTCATGATTGTATGGCATTGTAGGTGCGTTGTATTTTCTTACTGCACAATGAAGAATTGTACAATTCAATAATAAAATACATTATGAGACACGAATGTTCACCTTATAGGTTTGTAGTCTATAAACTAGGACATTAGAATACAATTGCATCATATGCCTCACAGGTACTCTAATCATCTGGTTAACATTGTTACTCTTGCAAATGGGGATTTTCAGTCACACATGCCTTACAAACCAGGTAGGTTAATTTGCTTACATTAGTTCCTATGCCATGCAAATACATGTTTCATGTACTTATCAATTGCAGTGACAAGACCGAATTTCAATACTTGACAAGAAAATATAAGCACATAAGTTGAAATCTTACTCTAATTCAATCAGGATAGTTTCATCCTGCAGCCAGATAAGAAAATATATTGGTTTCTCAAGGGATTGGCCCACAAACGAACGAACGAACAAACATGCCACAGTTACCAAGCGGAAGGAGCAACCAACTTCATAAATTATGTACCAATTCCTAGGTTCTCCATGACTCCATCATCTGTATTGCAGCTCAACATCAATGCAATTTTTTCTTTACCATCTGCCCCGAACAATCTCCAAATGCTTTTTGTATATTGCTGAGTATGCAGTACCCGACAATCCGTGAATTAAATGTAATAACATCAGCCCTCTCAACTATGTGTATAACCAAGTCAAAGATATCATGTGAATAAACAACCTTTCCATATTTCCATAGATTACTTATCATTAAACTGCAGAACACAATATGAGGCAAGAAATACCTCCGTTGACCATTTGGAAAAACTGATAAACAGCTGTGTTCGGTTGTACTCCCGTAGCCAACATCTGACTGAATTTGTCCATAGAACCAGACAGCCTGACAATTTTGCAATTACAGTGGAACAGTTGAATAGATCAGGACTCACTCCGTGTTCCCGCATTTCAGTAAATATGAGCATAAATTAATCCATCATTCCACATTTAGAATATGCATCAACTAATATGTTGAGAAGATGGCAGCTAGCTGATTAAAGAGATAATCATATCAACAAAGCCTCCTTTAGTGGCATACCCACGAAGCAGAACATAGTACGTGAAGATATCAGGCTTGTGGCGCTTCTCAGTCATGGAAATAAATATTCCTGCAGCTTCATCGCCTCACCCATGCTTGCAAATGGAAGTAACTAACTAGTTGAAGTGCCAATATTTGGTATAAGACCACGGCTTATCATTTCTCCAGACATTTTGTGTGCCTCTTTCCACTGGCCCAAAGAGGAATATCCATGGATCATGGTATCATATGTCACTTTATTGGGTTGAACACCATTATCAACCATCTGCCGAAGGACTAACTCTGCCTTGTCCATTGTTCTAGCCTTGCACAGGGCGTCAATAATCGAGGTATACGTCACCACATCAGGCACAACCCCTTGCCGCATCATTTGATGGAATAGATTGCATGCCTTGCTTACTTTGCCTTGCGTGCAGAAGTCGTGGATGAGCGTGCTATATGTCACCACATCAGGCACAACCCGTTGCCGCATCATTTCATTGAAAAGATTGCATGCCTTGCTTATTTTGCCTTCCGAACAGAAGCCGTGGAGGACCGTGTTATATGCGACCACGTTGTGGGTGCAGCCAAGCTCGGACACCCTATGAAGCAGCAAGTTGACTGCCTCATCTGTCCGATTTGCACAGCAGAGGCACTTGAGGAAGGTGCTGGCGGTGATCTGGTCTGCCTTTAGACCCGTCCTGAGAAGGCGGCCGAAGATGGCAAACCCTAGGTCTGGGTGACGGGCGCGACAATAGCAGTCCAGAATGATATTGTAGGTGTGGACTGAGAGGGGCGCTACCCGTGGACCTTCTTCTTCTCGTTGTACACGGTTGAAGAGAGACACGGCGAGCGCGGGGCCATCTCTGCAGGCGTCGGAGGACGGGGCACGGGCGAGCGCGGTAAGGAAGGCGTTCAGGAAGCGGACTGGGACGGGGTTGGCCTGGCGTAGCAATTCGTCGAACAGGTGGTGTGCGTCTTCAGGGCCGAGCGTCCCGGCTATGACGCGCTCCGTGGCCGCGGCAAAGGCGGCGATGGGGGACCAGAAGGCTGACGGCGGCGAGTTGGAGGAGCGGGGGAGATCGCAGCGGAGGCGATGGAGGAAGAGCTGGGAGAGCGGCGCGGTGGAGTCGACGCGAGGCATGGCATTAGGGGTGGGTCTCGTCTTCTCGAGTGGAGTGCAGGCTTTGGTTCGTGCCTGTGGAGTGGTCGCCCATCTCCAGTTAAAGTTTTCCTTTCTTCTTTTTGAGCTGCATTTGGCAATACGCCCCACACTGAGTTTTTTTGTTTTGTTTTTTTGAGATGGCCCTATACTGAGTTGATTTGCATAAATAAAACTTCATTTCTTTTTAGTACGCAAAATTTCGGTTACCATGTGTTACCATGACCTGCACACACAAACAAGACGGAGTTCATGCCCCAAACGGCCCAAAGTAACTACTGAAGAAAGGTCGGTCTGGACAGAGTTACAGGTATTTACCATAATGTTTTTCCCAAGAACATTTACTGTATGCTTAGAAATTCCACTCTTGGCTGAATATGAAAATTAACACATTGCCGCCCATTTTTTCAGATTTGTATGCATATCAACTCAGTCCACAAAGACCTATGAATATGTTTCGGGATATCCATGAGTTTGAACGAACTTTGGTAAGAAAGTCTCTGAAGTAAATATTATGTATGGTTGCAATGTTTTTGCTAAAGAGGAAAATACCCAGTTAGTCTAAATCAGCATGGTATTTAGAGCTCATTCTAAGTTTTAGGCAAATGCTGGCACAGTCGCTAGCCACTGGACTATGTGCAACCTTGTTGTTACATTTCTACTCCTACAATGGAGCACGAGGACCCTATCAAATTCAGATTAACAAACTCATGATATCTCTGATAAGCACCCCCGACGTCAGAGAGGTCATACTGACTGGGTGCCACCTTTAACACAGCAGAGACAAGCCAATCTACACCCAGCTGGGGCGGCAGTTAACGCCATATCCCTGTGTAGCTATCGCACAAACCTTTTGTTGCATCAGTGCATGCCATGGGGGTCTTCGTGATCGCTTTGTGCCCCCCAGCATTTCTCAATCTCTCCTTCCATCTATTTGTTATCTTCCAACTCTTTTCCTTCCAACAAGGTGCACTAAGTCAGAGGAAATACATTGCAAATCTTTGCTTCTCATCCTAACATATGAAAAACAATAACATTCAGAATAAAGCATATACATTAAACACTGACTGGTTAAGCAGCATATAAAGCGCACTTTGTAAATGGCATTGGAATTAGAATTGTACTAGGAAAATTGTGATATTATGTACCAAGTACCAACCCACACCCACGGTATGATACTGAACCAAGAAAAGGCACTGGATGACAGCAAACACGTTATTATCTTCTCTTCACCAAACCATGTGCATTGCATTAATAATGGTAATGAGTATTGCAATATTGCACTTCACATTCACTTCACCTAATTTCTCGAACATGGAGATTTATTTGTCCCGCGATTATTCCTACCAACTCCTCGAAGAATTATTTTGTATGTGGAAATGCTCATTGCTATCCACTTTGGATCATCTCGTGGGACAATCTCTTTCCAGCAACAGGTCAGTCAGCACGGAATAACCCATCCAGCCCCATGTTATCATAACAGTTGTAGGTTCAACTATTTTTGGTCAACAGTAGACTCAATGTGAGAATGCCAACTGATACCATAGCATCAAGTACTCCAAATGTTGTTCAGAAAGAAAAGGTACTCCGAATGCTTTGTTTATATTGCCGAGTATGTCTATGCAGTACCCGTCTATCAGTGAATTAGGTGAATAACATCAGGCCTCTCACATATGGGTATAACCAAGTCAAATATATCATGTGCATCCATAACATTTCCTTCTTTCCACACATCTTTTATTATTGAACAGAAGAACACACCTTTAGGACAATGAATACCTCCGTACATCATTTGGAAAAACGATAAACAAATGTGTTTTTTTTATCTCCCGTAGAAAACATCTGACTGAATTTGTCCAGAGAACAAGCCAGCCTACCATTCTGCAAGCTATTACAGTAGAATAGTTGAATACATCAGGACTCACTCTGTGCTGCCGCATTTCAGTAAATATGATCATAGCTTCATCCATCATACCGTATTTAGAATATACATCAATTAATATGTCGAGAACATGGTAATTAGCTAACTGAAGAGATTAATCATATCAACATAGCATTCTTTAGTGGCATACCCACAAAGCAGAATACATAGAGTACGTGAAGATATCAGGTTTGTGGCGCTTTGCAATCATGGAAACAAAAAAATCCTGCAGCTTCATTGCGTCTTGCAAAGGGAGGTACCTAACTAGTTGAAGCACCAATATTTGGTATAAGACCACGGCTTATCATTTCTCCAAACATTTTACCTGCCTCTTTCCGCAGGCCGAGAGAGGAATAACCATGGATCATGGTATTATATGTCACTTTATTTGGTTCAACGCCATTATCAACCATCTGATGAAGGACCATCTCTGCCTTGTCCATTGCTCTAGCCTTGCACAACGCATCAATAATCGAGGTATACGTCACCACATTCGGTAAAATCCCTTGCTCCATCATTTCATGGAATAGATTGCACGCCTTGCTTACTTCGCGTTCCTTAAAGTAAGCCGTGGATGACCGTGCTATATGCCACCACATTGAGGGAGCAGGCACCTTTTTCTTTCACCACCATATGAAGAAGGTCAAGCGCATGTTGGCTCCTGCCATCGTCACATAAGCCCTTCAGAACAATGGAGTATGAGAAGGCATTAGGTGCACAGCCAAGCTCGGACATCCTATGGAGCAGCATGTTCACGGCCTCATCTGTCCGATTTGCGTAGCAGAGGCACCTGAGGAAGGTGTTGGCAGTGATCTGGTTTGTCTTCAGACCTGTCCTGAGAAGGCGGCCGAAGATGGCAAGTCCTAGGTCTGGGCGATGCGTGTGACAGCAGCAGTCCATGAGGATATTGTAGGTATGGACTGAGAGAGGCGCCACTTGCGGGCTGACTTCTTCTTGGTAGACGCGGTTGAAGAGTGCCACGGCGAGTGCGGGGCCATCTCCGCAGGCGCCGGAAGCCGGTGCACTGGTGAGCGCGGCAAAGAAGGCATTCAGGAAGCGGCCTAGGACAGGGTTGGCCTGGCGCAGCAGTTCGTCGAACATGTGGTGTGCGTCTTCTGGGCTGAGTGTCCCAGCTCGGGCACGCTCCGTGGCTTTAGAAAATGCGGCGATGGGAGACCAGAATTTTGATGGTGGCGAAGTGTTTGGGGTGGAGGAGAGAGGGATCCAGCGGCGCAGGGTCTTGGCGCAGAATTCTGATGGTGGCGAGGTGGGGTGACAGCGGCGGATGGTGTCGGCGACAACCTGGACTGAGCTCAAGCCAGTCTTGAGAAAGCGGCCGAAGAAGGCTGGCGCTAGGTCCGGGCGACCCGCCCGGCAGCAGCATTGTACGAGGATGCGGCAGGTGTAATCTGTGAAAGGCGCCACATGCTGACCGGCGGCTTCTTCCCGGCAGACGCGCTTGAAGAGGGCGATGGCGAGGCCGGGGCCGTCTGTGCAGGCGGCTGAGGACGGAGCGCGGGCGAGCGCGTCCAGGAGGTCGTTCAGGGAGTGCTCGGCGACCGGGGTGGCCTGGAGCAGCAATTCGTCGAACAGCCTGTGTGCGGCCACAGGGCTGAGCGTCCCGGCTCTGGCGCGCTTCGTTGCGGCGGCGAAATCAGCGAGGTGGAACCAGAATGCTGACGGCGGCGAGGTGAAGGAGCGGGGGAGATCGCAGCGGAGGCGTTGGAGGAGGAGGACAGAGAGCGGCGCGGTGGAATCGATGCGAGGCATGGCTCTCCTAGACTGCCGTTGGAGTGCCAGAGCCGGGACGCTCAGCCCTTTGGACGCACACAGCTGTTCGACGAATTGCTGCGCCAGACCAAGAAGGCAGACAACGTCAAGCTGACGAGCGACCTCAAGACGTGCAAACAAGATTGTGATGACTGCAATAGGAAACTCAATGGGTGTCAGGCAAATAAGAAGCCCAACAACCCAACCCATGGCCCGGGTGACGACGACGACTACCACTACTGAGCTACGGAGTAGTAAACTGCAAGGTCAACCATGAGCCATCGCTAAGAAACTAATGTCATCTAATCGGCAATCAGAATTGTTTTCATCTCCAGTGTTTAATCACGGTTGTGTAGTGATAAGCTATGCAGCGAATAAAGTATGCATTTGTTTTCTTTTGCGCTCACATCCATGCACGAACCATTACCCAGCTTGTGACCACACCAGCCCCATAACCTAAACCTACTGTCTACTAGCAAACGTGCCCGTGCGTTGCTACGGGCTTTATCAATTTTCAAATAATCTAGAATAATATTTTTTTTTCGATCTCATATTTCTACGTTGTATTTTACTTGGTTTTTAATCATTACCCAGCTCTTGTTGTAGCATAATTATAGCTAACAGCCTTATCTTTGAAAAAACATCTATTGTTCAGTTTGGTCCATGTTGAAATTTTAAAAAGATATGAATGTCCTATACTGAAGATTTAGTAGAGAGAAGTAGTGAATGAGCTGCAATCGTTGTTCGGCCCAACTCAAAAAAAATACATAGTGCATCCTTATCCTGATCGTCAAGCAAGCTCATTAGTAAAGCTACATGAGAGAGTAAAACACCTAGACTGAAACTATTTGTTCAGAGAACTCTGAGCGTGAGAACACGGTCCTGATCCTGGGCTCCTGGACTTGGTCGAATCTGTTTGCATGCGAAGTACCGTGGTCGACAGTCGACACCGTATCCAAAGAGATCCACGAGCTGGTGTACTAATGGCCGCATACACGCCCAGCACCGGCGCCGCCTGCCCACAACATCATGCTCTTGACCGTGTCCAAGATCACCGGAGGAGACACCATCACCAGGCTTGAGTGGATGGCGGGAGCTCGTCAAGGACTTTTGAACATTAAATCACCAGGCCTGTCTTCATCTAAATGAGTACTGCTCTGCTTATAAAAATCTGAAAATTCAATTCACAAAATGAGCACTGCTCTGCTTATAAGCATCTGAAAAATATCAGTAGCAGTACTGCAGTAGTACTACATCAGATCGAGACCATGCATGTTTCATCTTCCTAAAAATTATCAGTAGCATAACCAGGAAATCGCAGGTACATAAATCAGGTATATAAGCAATAGATCAGCTCTGCACTGTACCATCTTACTTAGAGCATTGATATACAAATCAATAATGCTAACCTGGATCATATCAGGTCGAAGGAAAAAAAGATCCGATGCAGCTCACCTTGGCAGAGGATTGAGGCAACCTAAGAACGCTAGTCTTGGGCGAGCACAACTCTGTTCGGAACTCTGTTCCCTCCCACAGGGAAGACGATGAATTGGTGGTGGTGGTCGATGACAGATCCAGCCCATCCCGAAAACCATCAGTATCGGTTGTTGCTTCCTACACCAAACAAGTTGTTTGTCCTCAACGCTTCTATAAACAGGAAAGAGAAAATCCCTAAACAATGGTGTCGTCAAATGAAGCTAACCTGGGGCTGGATGCAAGTGAATCAGAGAACAAACAAATCACCCCAGGAGCAAAACGAAGGAGGCAGAAACATGGTGAGTAGACAGAATCTGAGAATCATGAAGCGCGCACTCACCAGCACAGTGCCTCCGTCGGAGCTGCGGGGAGTGAAGTGAATCAACTTCCCTAGCCAGAGCACCTCCAGGGTAGCGCGATCGGCACGGAAGCCTCCAGCAAGCAGCAAGGAGATGATGCAAATTCTCCACGGAAGCCTCCGGCGAGGTACAGAATACCGGAGGACGCTATGCCGCCGCATCTGCTGGGGCCTCGGAGGCGTGTTCGATCTGCGAGCAGCGACCCGGATCCGGCCGCCGGAAGAACGGAAACATGGGAGGGACAGGGATCCGGAGGGATTCGAGCTGGTTGGGGCTGCAACGCCGGAGGAATTGATAGGGCGGCTGCTGTGTCTCCCGTGGATCGCCGCCGAGCGAGGGGATCGCGGGAGGTGCGGTCGCCTAGAAGGGTCCGACCCCGACGGACACGGCCGACGGCGGAGGAGCTCCAAGAGGTATCGGCCTATTGGGATATTTCTCTTGGCGGTGGCAGTATTGTAATATCTTCCAAAGCGCAGGGGCAAAATCGGAAAACTAAAAAAGTACCAACCATCACCTCTAGCTATATTATATAGTAGAGAAGATTAGCACCTTCAAAAACTGAGCCGGCAAACCTTAAGAGTGACCGACGAAATCACCACGGACACCTCGTGATGGCATGGCAGCGACAATCCAGCTGCATCTGGCGGCGTGCACTTCTCCATCTCATCCACCTCCTTGCAGCATGCCAGTCTCCAACCTCTCCTCTCCCTCGTTGGTAATATGAGCATGGGTCTCACATAGGAGGAAGTCTTTTTGCAGCAGCTGGCAAGGAGACATGCCAAGAGCACTCCTACTAGCCAACCCCATTTCCTCATCTCCATGGGTAGGCAGGCTCCTGATTCTTCTCCCAGATCACCCTTCCACTTAGTCCATCTGAAGACCTGCGGAGCTGTGGAGGAGGGTGATGCCTGGCTCAGGATATCAATGTTAAATACCGTTTTGAGCATGCTAGATTGTCCTGGATCTGAACACTGCTGACAGCTCCAAATGCTCCATCCCCCTTCGTTTGCACGTTGAATCACTGTCCGATGCACGATGCTGCATCAAAGCTAGCATAGAGTAAAACTGCTTTTAAATGTACACTGTTTTAGGTCGTAAGTAGAATGGTACGACTAGTGAGTTTAAGTGTTTTACACCTACCCTTCACCTTTTGGAGTTACAAGTACCTGATCAAGATGGACTAATAATATCAACAGCATGGAACTTGCCGTCAAATCAGTTAACAGAGAACAATTCCAAATTAGAGGGAGCAAATGATTATATTGAGCAATTTAGTCTTATCCACAGGAAAGATATGTTTCTCGCGATAGGTTTACCACATAAATAGCAACTATGATCAAATCACAAGTCCATAACTTTTACAGAGCCATACTAAACAAAATGTGAATTTGTTACAAGTGTCTTAACTGAAAATCTAGGTAACAGCACACAAGAACAGAAACTGTGCCATTGTATGATCATGTCCGAACTGGAGCATCTGAAACAACTAGTACCATGCTTTTGTTGCCCAGAACATTAATTGCAAGACAGCAACATAATTATAAGGATTGTTATGGTTACTCGAAAAAAATATCATGATTGTATAACATTGCGGATGCGTTGTATTTTCTTATTGCACAATGAAGAATTGTACAATTCGATAATAAAATTCATTCCGAGACAAGAATGTTCACCTTATAGGCTTGTAGTCTAAAAAACTTTGACATTATACAGGAATACAATTCCATCATATGCCTCAAGAGTATTCTTATCATCTGGTTAATATTCTTAAGCTTGCATGGATTTTCATTCACTCATGCCTTACAAACCAGGTAGGTTCATTTGCTTACATTAGTTCCTACGCCATGAAAATTCATGTTTCCTGTACTTATCAATTGCAGTGACAAGACCAAATTTCGATACTAAATATGGAGAAGAAAAGCACATATGTTGAAATCTTACTTTAATTCAATCAGGAAAGTTCTCATCCAGCAGCCAGACAAGAAAATACATTGGTTGCTCTGGATTGGGCCACAAACAAACGAACAAACAATCAAACATGCCACGGTTAGCAAGCGGAAGGAGCAATCAACCTCATAAATTATGTACCAATCCCTACATTCTCCATTATCTGTATTGCAGCTCAACATCACTGCAAATTTTTCTTTACCATCTGTCCCGGACAATCCCCAAATGCTTTCTCTATATTGCTGACTGTGCAGTACCCGACAATCAGTGAATTAGATGTAATAACATCAGGCCTGTCAACTATGTGTATAACAAAGTCGAAGATATCATGTGAATAAATAAACTTTCCCTCTTTCCATAGACTATTTATCATTGACCTGAAGAACACAATATGAAGACAAGAAATACCTCTGTTGATCATCTGGAAAAACTGATAAACAGCTGTGTTCGCTTGTACTCCTGTAGCTAACATCTGACTGAAATTGTCCATAGAAATAGACAGCCTGACAATTTTGCTATTACAGTGGAACAACTGAATCAATCAGGACTCTCTCCGTGCTCCCGCATTTCAGTAAATATGTGCATAAATTCATCCATAATTCCACATTTAGAATATGCATCAATTAATATGTTGAGAAGATGGCAACTGGCTGATTAAAGAGATTAATCATATCAACAAAGCCTCCTTTAGTGGCATACCCATGAAGCAGAATAGATTACATGAAGATATCAGGTTTGCGGCGTTTATCAGTCATGGAATTAAATATTCCTGCAGCTTTATTGCGTCATCCATGGTTGTAGAGGGAAGTAACTAACTAGTTGAAGCACCAATGTTTGGCATAAGACCACGGCTTATCATTTGTCCAAGCATTTTGCGTACCCCTTTTGACTGGCCCAAACAGGAATATCCATAGATCATGGTATCATATGTCACTTTATCCGGTTGAAGACCATTATCAACCATCTGCCCAAGGACCAACTCTGCCTCGTCCATCGCTCTGGCCTTGCACAGGGCATAAATAATCGAGGTATATGTCACCACATCAGGCACAACCCCTTGCCGCATCATTTCATGGAATAGATTGCATGCCTTGCTTACTTCGCCTTCCGAACAGAAGCCATGAATGACTGTGTTATATGCAACCACGTTGATGGAGCAAGCACCTCCTTCTTTCACCACCATATGCAGAAGGTCAAGCGCATGTTGGCTCCTGCCATCGTCACATAAGCCCTTCATAACAATGGAGTATGAGACGGCATTGGGTGCACAGCCAATCTCGGGCATCCAATTGAGCAGCATGTTCACGGCCTCATCTTTCCGATTTGCGTAGCAGAGGCACTTGAGGAAGGTGTTGGCAGTGATCTGGTTTGCCTTCAGACCTGTCCTGAGGAGGCGGCCGAAGATGGCAAGGCCAAGGTCTGGGCGATGCGTGCGACAGCAGCAGTGCATGAGGATGTTGTAGGTGTGAACTGAGAGAGGTGGCACTTGCGGGCCTTCTTCTTCTCGGTAGATGCGGTTGAAGAGAGCCACGGCAAGCGCCGGGCCATCGCTGCATGTGACGGAGGCCGGTGCACTGGCGAGCTCGGCAAAGAAGGCATTCAGGAAGCGGCGTGGGACGGGGTTGGGCTGCCGCAGCAATTCGTCAAACATGTGATGTGCGTCTTCTGGGCTGAGTGTTCCAGCTCGGACACGATGCGTGGCTTTATAAAATGTGGCGATAGGAGACCAGAACTCTGGTGGTGGCGAGGTGGGGAGGCAGCGGCGGATGGTGTCGGCGACAACCTCGACTGAGCTCAAGCCAGTCTTGAGAAAGCGGCCGAAGAAGGCTGGCGCTAGGTCCGGGCGACCCGCCCGGCAGCAGCATTGTACGAGGATGCGGTAGGTGTGATCTGTGAAAGGCGCCACCTGCTGACCGGCGGCTTCTTCCCGGCAGACGCGCTTGAAGAGGGCGATGGCGAGGCCGGGGCCGTCTGTGCAGGCGGCTGAGGACGGAGCGCGGGCGAGCGCGTCCAGGAGGTCGTTCAGGGAGTGCTCGGCGACCGGGGTGGCCTGGAGCAGCAATTCGTCGAACAGCCTGTGTGCGTCCACAGGGCTGAGCGTCCCGGCTCTGGCGCGCTTCGTTGCGGCGGCGAAATCGGCGAGGTGGGACCAGAAGGCTGACGGCGGCGAGGTGGAGGAGCGGGGGAGATCGCAGCGGAGGCGTTGGAGGAGGAGGACGGAGAGTGGCGCGGTGGAATCGATGCGAGGCATGGCTCTCCTGGACGGACTGCCGTTGGAGCGGTGGAGGTGGAGTACAGGCGTGGTTCGTGCCTGTGCCATCTCCGGGGATTTCCTTTCTTTTTTCGAGCTGCAGGTGTACTGTGGTAGTACTATACTGGTAAAAATCTTTCCGACTTTTCCAGCGGAAAATGGAAACAGAAACGGAATGAAAATACGAAAACATAAATAGAATTTTATGGACGGAAATGAAAATTTTAATACGGAAACGAAAACAGAACAACAGGAACGACCATAGAAACGGAAATTCCGTTTCGGTAACATGAAACTTTCCATTTGCGGTGCTTTCCAAATCCATGGGGTCGAGTAAAAAGTTAAAGGATTTGAAGTGACTATGTTTAGGCCATATGTACTCGCATATCATTTCCCTCTCAAGTCGTTCCAAGTTTGACTTTTCAGTGTTGCGCTAGCGGTAGGGATGATAGTAGGTATTTTTTTAGTGTTGCCAAAGTTGACAACTTATGCACAATATTACTTTTCCACAATATGTGTTTTCAAGGTTTTCTGTATTTGTTTTCTCTTATGCAAAAATATATGAAAACAAATGTGACACTACTTAATTATGTCTGCATCCGCACCATTTTCATCCCTACACACAAGGGTCAACTTGGTGTATCAAAGTCACCGTGAGATTTAGGCCACTCATCTGCCATCTAAACTTGATCCAATGGATAGGAACGACTAAGGCAAAATTTTAATTGTCCAGAAATTTTTGAAAAAATATAATAAATCTGATATGTGATCTTATGCATTCTGAGAAAGTTTCATCGAATTTGGACATGCGGTTTGTGAGTAAATAACATTTAAAATTTCTCTTCCAAATATTGAACTCAGAATTCAAAAGTGCCCAGAAAAATCTGAAAAAAATCCAGTAAATCAAATATATTGTGGAATGAATTTTAGGGAAGTTTCGTTGAATTTGGACATACGATTTGTGAGTAAACAATATCTAGATGGATTGATTTTACCTTTGGTCGTTTCTATCCGTTGGATCAATATTGGGTGACAGATACGTGGCCTAAGTCCCACGGTGACTTTGATATAGTAACTCACTGAAGCTGAGTCCCAGGACCAGGCATAGAAGGAGTTGATTAGCAGAAATAATTGTATTTTCTTTTCTTTTTTTGGTCGAGTACAAAAAAATTATTGTCATTTTCGTTTACTGTGACAAAACTAACAGATGGTCACAAAGAAACGGAACCTCCACTAACAAAAAGGAGCTTATATCAGACAAACCAAAATGTAACAAAATGTTCTCCTGATTTTCTTAATGTGGAGAAATTACAGAGTTCATCTTCTGAAGTACTAGATAGAAGTGCAGGAAATCCAGTATATTCTTACTAGATGAATGTCCGTACGTTGCTACGGGATAACAGAAAAATTATACAGACACATCTAAATTCAAAAATGATCTGAAACCGCATGACAAGACATGGTTTCTATTCGTACATCGATAAATACCAATTCTCTTGCCAAATCCTTTTCTTTTTGGCATCTTTTCTAAAATTATGAAACATATGAAGACGTCATCAATTAAAGTACTGCTACAAGCTAGTAGTTATTAAGAAAATATCATAATTGTTGTAATCATCTTAAGGATTATTCTTGTGCAAAATTCTTTTTTAATCTAAAAATGTCTCCCCATATCTCTGTTGCCCTCTTAATGGGTCATGTTTTTTGGCACATTCTAAAAAAGTAAATACACATTAAAAAATTAGATACCACATGCATAGGACTCTAATGTAGGGTGCCACGCTCAGTCAGGCTGTGCCATGTTGTGTATGTGGGGGAGAAGATCCTCTACTCGTCGTTGTAGGGCGTGCCGATGTCGATGGAGGTGTCACGACCATCGATAATTGTAGTATACCTCAGAATGAGAACAATACATTCTTTGCTAGATCAGTGCATTTACTAACTTGAATGTGAAACAAATGAAATTTCCCCACCAACTTCATTGGAAGCATATAAAATATAAACATTTAACTGGATTTGGGTAACTAATTAGTTTAAAATTCAATTTAATGAAATATCTAACGATTTCTTTTTCTATACTACTATTAAAAGAGCAAACTTGTGTTGTGCTATGTTGATACATTAAATCAGAGTCGTTCATTGTGATCAACGTTCCAAATCAAATAGTGAAGCGGTACGTAACCCTTTTAGACAAATCCCCTCTCATGCCGGCTTCAACGTGTCTACCCTGCCCAGCGGCGGTGGCTTCCGGGAAGAAGGACCTCGCCAAGATCGCCACCGAGCTGGTAGAGCTCTTCCTCGAGGAAGCCGGCTTCCGCACCCGCGTCGGCCCAGATCTGCGAGCTGCCCGAAGACACCAAGCCTCCCAGGCAAGACTAATCAACACATCAGTTTGCCTCCTTTTTCCATCCTGTCGACATGGCCAGCAGGACAACATCGTCTCAGCATACAAGCCTACATGACTACATCACACCGTCCTGCTTACTGGACATCAGCAACTCGAATTGCTCCCCGTCAGGTTCCAATCTTGATGTATATCCATGTAATTGTTGTTCTAATAACATGTGTATTGTCCCAATTCTGGACCGCAAAGGAGATGATTTCACCTACGTACCTTCAGATCTAAATCTAACATGTATTTCTTCCTTCTACTTTTTCTAATTATGTAGGGAAAAGCTTTGGGAAAGGACGAATCTGAACTAAATTCTTGCTGCCATCCTGGATAGAAATTGACTTGGCCTGACATAGCATCAGTGGCCGGTATCCCAAATCAGTTTATTTTTGCAAGAATATTGTTATACAAAGGTGATGCTCCACATTACACTCACAATCAGAAAACAGTGATCGTGGATGCTGATGCTGGCAACGGTAAACGGAAAATAGTCTTTGGGAACCACATCAGAGATCAGACTCCGCCCAGCAGTCTGCTTGCCCTCCTCCCATCTGAACATTAGGCAATGCAAGTCGTTCACTTTCTCACTACTTGATTATGTTATACTAATTAATTAGAACCAGATTATTATTAGCGTCAAGGTAAAGTGCAGATGGGAGCATCTCAAAACGTTATGTATTATCCCTCTGGACAGATGCATTGTTCAATTTTTTGATATACGCACTTCCCGCTAATTTTATGTTGTTTTGGTAAAAAAATCCGGACTGAGTTGCAGCCTTGCAGGAGAAGGAGGTGTTGTGGTCACTGTTGTTTCACCATGGATAAAAGTCCGAGGACCACGTTTCTTGTAATTTCGGTAAGAGGACAACACCTGATTGAGTTCCCAAATCCAATAATTTTTTCTTATTTCACTCATTAGATTTAGGTACAACTGCGTTGGTAGGTTCTAGCTTTCTTCAAGGCTTCAAGCAACATAGGCCGTGGAAGTGAGCTTATTTTGGATTGTGTTTAACAATTTGATGATGAATTCTATTTCCCGAACCAACTCCGTGTTTATTTCTCGTGAACTCTTACCATCAGCACAAATGTTAGCATTGAATCAGAATGAGCCATGGTTCAGTGAGCTCAGATTCAAAATTTCGAGCAGTATAATTTACCATGATGTCTTCTTGCTTCCAACCGATGGACTTGATGGAGACATAAAATATAGGTAGATACTGTTAGTACATGATGCTCTGTTGTTAACCCTGATAGACGACCATACAAAGAACTATGCTATACAATACTCAAACTTTAGCATTCTATATCCTTGAAAAAACTTTGGCATTCCAAGTGAGATTCAGTTTGTTTAGTCTCAGATATTGACTGCTTGCCTAGACTTAACCTTTTAATTAAGGATGCTTTGTAGTTGCTCCGTTACTATATGGTACAGTATGAACATCGCAACTGAAAACTAAACAATTCATGTAATTTCTTCACCTCTTATGCATAGGATGGCAGATGATAAGCAGATCCAAAGAATGGTGATATGTTAGTCAACCGCGTTGCATCTGAATAATGAGCGTATGATATGTGGATGAAGATTGTTCCGGAGAGATGTATCCCCAATGATTTTCACATTAGATGTCTCCATCATAAAACTCATTTCCAGTATATGAACGTCGCCACAAATATATCTCGGATAGACCTACCCGTTGTGGACTAAAGATTTGAAAGGATATTAATCGGAAAAATGGTATTGATTTTGGTGTTTCTATATTTTGTGCCAATTGTGGTGTGTACTGTTTGACAAGTTATTTATCGTTGACAGAAGAATGTGAAGTTATTTACCTGAATGGAATTACAACAAAATTGCCTTAAGTTGGTTACCAATCTCCATGAGGTGTACATGAGAAATTTCATTATTTTTTCGAGTAAACTTTTGTGTAAGAATAGGTTTAAGAAAATTGCACCATGCTAATAAGACTTCTACATTTCTCGCCGCTTGAGTATGGTAAGTATTGGTGGAAACGTGCATCGCACGTACATGGTTACTAGTAAATATAAACATCAAAACATATTGGTGGGTCATTCTCTTTCTCCACCACACATCCCCTTTTCTCTCTCTCTCCATTAGCTAGTACTCCTATTTAATAGGATCTCCGTTAGCTTCTGTCATTGTGTGCCAAATCCATAGCCGGAGCAGCTATTTGATTCGAAGAAACAAATGAGAGGGAGCGGATGGCAGCAGCTACCGTGCTAGAGAAAGAAAACAGAGGAGCTGGGAGCACGGTAGCAGCTTTGCAGGTGGGTGCTTTGAAGTGCAGAATCCAATTTACAGAGTCATACAGTCCTCAACGGACTGGGATTCGGTGGCTTCCCTCTGGACAGTCACGTGTGATGGCTACGTGTTGGTGAACCCCAAGGGGAAGGTTATGATGTAGACAGCAGAAGTTTTCCCTTGAATAATCTACCCAAGGTTATCAATCCAGTAGGACTTGACGATCTATCGGAAGGTTGTTGATGTTGACTCCCCCTGGCGCTAGGGAGCTTGCACCAACGTGGAATCTGCACAGACACAAACCAGAACTTTGCCCAACACGAAACAGAGAGGTTGTCAATCTCTCCGGTCTTGCAGAAACAAAGAGTTAAACGTATGGTGTGGAAAACAGCAGGAAACACAGCAAGTAACAGGAAACAGATGATTGCAGCAAGTTGTGTAGACAGTATGAGGAAATTGGACCAGGGTCCACAGTTCACTAGTGGTGTCTCTCTCAGAACAGATAACTAGCATGTTGGGTAAACAAATTACAGCTGGGCAATTGACAAATAGAGAGGGCATAACAATGCAATACATGCCAAGATGTCTACTATGAAATCTAGTTGGGCATTACAACAAAGTATATAGACCGTTATTCCAACCGCATCTATGCCTAAATAATCCACCTTCAAGGCAGCATCCGCATCCTGTTCAGTATTAAGTTGCTAACAACAGATTATTGCATGAAGTAAAGTGTGTAATGTAATCAATACAAGTGCCCTTGGACACTGCACCAATGTTTTATCCCTAGTAACAACAGCACATCTACCATCTTAGACCTTTCTGTCACTGATCCAGATATCTAGAGACTGAACCCACTATCGAGCATAAATACCCCCTCTTGGAGTCACAAGCATCTACTTGGCTAAAGCATCTACTAGCAACGGAGAGCATGCAAGATCAAGAGCACATAGATAAACAACTTGAATAAACATGGTATCAATATTCATCAGATCCCAGCAAACACAACATCTAGCATTACAATAAGATGATCTTGATCATGTTAGGCAGCTCACAAGATCTAAACATGGAGGCACAAGGTAGAGAGACAACCATCTAGCTACTGCTATGGACCCGTAGTCCAGGGGTGGACTACTCACGCATCACTCCGGAGGCAGGCATGGTGATGTAGAGCCCTCCGGTGATGATCTCCCCTCCGGCAGGGTGCCGGGAAGAGCTTCAGAACTCCTCCGATCTGAGATTGACGATGACGGCTGCGACGGAACTTTTCGTGGAATATGATCGACCGTCATAGGGTTTTCGCGTCGCGGAGATTATATATAGGCGAAGAGGCGGCGTCGGTGGCCGAGGGGGGCCACCACGCCATAGGGGGGCGCGGGCCCACCCTGGGCCGCGCCCTAGTGTGGCGTGGCCCCCTGGTGGGTCTGCTCCGACTCCCCTTTGGACTCCGTGATCTCCTCGTGATATTATTGACGATGTCTTTTGTTTCGTCCAATTCCGAGAATATTTCCTTAATAGATTTTCTGAAACCAAAAACAGCAGAAAACAGGGAACTGGCACTGTGGCATCTTGTTAATAGGTTAGTCCCAGAAAATGTATAAAAATGATATAAAGTGTAGCCAAAACATGTAGCAATTGATATAATAACAGCATGGAACATCAAAAATTATAGATACGTTTGAAACGTATCAACGTGGTAACAAGCGCCCCCACATCCACCGTTCACTCTCAATTCAACGTCTCAATTCAACGGTTAAGATTAGCTCAAAACGTAAAGTCAAAATTTAAATATTTCAGAAAATTGAAAAAATTCTAGCAAGTTGTATATGGACCGATTTGTATTTTGAGAAAGTTTCACTTCATTTGGACAACTGGTTAATTTTTAAATAGCTTTTCATATTTTAATCTTAAAATGCTATTAAATCATAAATGGGTTCTCCAAATGAAGCGAAAGTCTATATACAACTTACTAGAATTTTTTCAAATATTTCTGAAATGTTTGAATTTTGACTTCACTTTTTTGAGTTGATATTAACCGTTGGATGGTGAGTGAACGGTGGATGTGGGGGCGCTTGTTACCACGTGACTGTCCAGAGGGAAGTCACCGAATCCTAGTCCGTCCTCAACGTCGTTGCGAGTTGCGACGGCTTCTCGACAGCATGCGCCGGCGTGGCAGCAATGCATGGTGTGGTGAATACCCAGAGTTCTGTGAAGCCAACGCCGGCCGGCTGGAGAAAATCGCCAGCCTGTATTTTGGTTGTCGGGATTCTTGAGAAAATCGACGACCTCCTGCAGCTAGAGTTTGGCCTGGTCGACGCTAGAGACGTCCTAGAAGCTGACCCCGTTCTTCGGCACCTCCTGGAACTTGCTCGCGGAGGAGGGATTAGACGTGGTGAGGAGGGTCTGGGCGAATGGGTTCGAGGCGGGATCCAGCGCCTCTTGCTGGAGCTGAGGTTGTGGTGCAGACGGTGGAGCAGCGCAGTCGGGCGGTGCCGTGCGGCGCTCGACTTGTGACCGATAGCTCCACTGGCGGTGGCATGTGCGGGAGGAACGAACGGCAGCGGCAACTTGGAGGTGAGGCCGGCAGCAGAAGGTCGGGTAGGACGCCGGTAGCAGCAGGTCCGGCAGGCGACCACCATTAGGAGTCTGGAGCTCGGCTGACTCTTGAGATCAGGGCGACAAAGCGAACAGGGGAAAACAGGATTGGGGATTTTCTATTTTCACCAAACAGTTTAACTTGGCGGTGGCAAAGAGCGTAATTATCAAAGCAATGAGAGGTAAATTTGGAAATTTAAAAAACGTACCATCACCTGAAGACATATTATATAGTAGAGAAGAGATAGAGACAGAGACAAAGGTAGCCGGTGACTGCAGGAGTGCAGGACATGTGGCTCTCGTACCAAATTTTACCAATGTCAAGCGCTAGCTCGATTGGCATAGTTTATGAATTTGTACCGCAATGAACATAGCTTTGTTTTATTATATAGAACATCATTCCTAAAATGTTTTCTATGCAACAAATAATAATGAAGAAAAAATAATCTCAAGCCGCTGACCGCAGCAAATCTTCTACCTCCGGCGAACAAAGCTCGTGCTAGTTGAAAAGACAAAGACCACACCAGGGCGAACACGAATGCCATGACTGTCTGACCGATGTCTCGCCTTTGCTCCACCACGCCCATGCCCCGCCTCCACCTCCACCTCCGGCGCCGCCTCTCCTCCTTCTCCACCTCCACCTCGCACGTCTCAAGCCGCTGGTCTCCCCACCACGCCTTCGCCGCGGCCACGGAGCGCGTCCGCGCTGGGACGCTGAGCCCGGTGGGCGCACACCACCTGTTCGACGAATTGCTACGGCAGGCCAACCCCGTCCCCGAGCGCTCCCTCAACAACTTCCTGGTCGCCCTCGCCCGTGCTCCGTCCTCTGCCGCTCTCAGAGATGGACCTGCCCTCGCAATAGCTCTCTTCAACCGCGTCTGCCGAGAAGAAGCTGGCCTGCAGGTGGCGGCGCCCTCAGTCTGCACCTACAACATCCTCATGGACAGCTGCTGCCGCGCGTCTCGCCCTGACCTAGGGCTTGCCTTCTTCGCCCGCATCCTCAGACTGGCCTCAAGACAACAAGTTCGTCGCCACCACCCTCCTCAAGTGCCTGTGCGGCGCAAAACGGACTGATGATGCTGTCAACGTGCTGCTTCATAGGATGTCCGAGCTCGGCTGTGTACCTGATGCCTTCTCATACTCTATAGTACTTAAGAGCTTATGTGATAGTAGCAGGAGCCAGCAAGCGCTCGATCTGCTCCAGATGGTGAGAAAAGAAGGAACTGGTTGCTCCCTTAATGTGGTAGCGTATAACACAGTCATCCGTGGCTTCTTTAAAGAAGGGGAAGTAAGCAAGGCATGCGATCTGTTCCACGAAATGATGCGGCAAGGTTTGTGCCTGATGTTGTGACATACAGCTCGATTATTGATGCACTGTGCAAGGCCAGAGCAATGGACAAGGCAGAGTTGTTCCTCCGGCATATGGTTGATAACGGTGTTCAACCAATACAGTGACATATACTAGCATGATACATGGATATTCCACTTTGGGCCAGTGGAAAGAGGCAACAAAAATGTTCAGACAAATGACAAGGCAGGGTATTATACCAGATCATGTTACTTGGAACACGTTCATGGCCTCCCTTTGCAAGCATGGCAGAAGCAAAGAAGCTGCAGATATTTTTGAGTCCATGATAGACAAGGGCCACAAACCTGATATCTTCTCGTACTCTATTCTGCTTCATGGGTATGCTACTGAAGGATGCTTTGCTGATATGATCAATCTCTTTAATTCAATGGCAGGCAATGGTATTGTAGCCGACTGCCGTGTTTTCAACATCTTAATTAATGCATATGCTAAACATGGAATGATGGATGAAGCTATGATCATATTTACCAAAATGCGGGAACAAGGAGTGAGTCCGAATGTATGCACCTATTCAACTGTAATAGCTGCACTTTGCAGAATTGGTAGGCTGGGTGATGCTATGAGCAAACTAAATGAGATGATTGCTATGGGAGTACAACCAGACACAACTGTTTATCACACCCTAATTCAGGGTTTTTGTACACATGGTGATTTGGGGAAAGCGAAGGAGTTGGTTGCTGAAATGATGAACAAAGGTATTCCTCGTCCTAACATTGGTTTCTTCAGTTCAATAATGAACAATTTGTGCAAAGAAGGAAGGGTTGTGGATGCACACAATATTTTTGACTTGGTTATAGACATAGGTGAGAGGCCTGACGTTATTACGTTTACTTCACTAATTGACGGATATTGCTTAGTCGGCAATATGGAGAAAGCATTTGGATTACTTGATGCCATGGTATCATTTGGCATTGAGCCTAATGTTTATACATATAATACACTTATTAATGGCTATTCTAGAAATGGAAGGATCGATGATGGCGTGACTCTCTTCAGGAAAATGATGTGTAACGGAGTTAAACCTACAACTGTTACATATAACATCATATTGGATGGGTTATTTCGTTCTGAGAAGAGAACTGTTGCTGCAAAGAAAATGTTCCATGAGATGATCAAAAGTGGAACAAAAGTGAGTATTTCCACATACGCCATAATTCTTGGAGGACTTTGTAGAAATAATTGCACCGACGAAGCAATCGTCCTATTCCAGAAATTAGGTGCAATGAATGTGAAGTTCAATATTACAATATTCAATACCATGATTAATGCAATGTATAATGTTCAGAGAAGAGGAGAAGCTCAAGATTTGTTTGCTGCAATACCAGCCAATGGATTGGTACCTAATGCTTCTACCTATGGAGTAATGATAACAAATCTTCTAAAAGAAGGATCACAAGAAGAAGCTGACCATGTGTTTTCATTAATGGAGAAGAATGGTTGTGCTCCAGCTCTCGTCTGGTAAATGATATCATCAGGACGTTACTGAAAAAAGGTGAGATTGTCAAGGCCGGAAATTATTTGGCTAAAGTTGACGGAAAGAGCATCTTACTTGAAGCTTCAACTACTTCGTTGATGATGTCTCTATTTTCACAGAAAGGGGAGTATCGGGAAGACATAAAATTGCTCCCTGCAAAGTTCCATTTTTTTTCAATGGATTCGGTTGAGTAGTTGATGACACATTGCATATCAGCTTAACACTTCAAATTCCATAAGACCCTGCTGCCGGTATAAGAAATCCCATTCGCCTGCTTGTAGAAAGTAGGTCCATCATTTTTTCATCAAGTTGGTTTTGATTTGCGTCGAAATCACAAGAATGTGGAATATCTTGGAATCTTGTGATCTTCGATGGCGAGGAATGGGAGACCAAGTCATGAATTGAGTTCATTTGTTGCCCTTCTTGATCCCAATTAAGCTCAACCCCTGACCAGGTTGGTGGTGGAAAAGTATACGTCAAAACAAGGAAGGGTGGAATGATAAAACTTTCACCAAAATGTATGTTAGTATGCCAGTGGCTTGGCCCCAGTTTGGAAGCTAACCCTTGTACCTTATTATGATCTTATTGGATTATCAAATTAATTTCTCCAGTGGATATAATTTCATGCTCACACTATTTGCAACGCCACTAGACCTGGAGCAGTTTTTAATAATTTAGCTACTGTACTTAAGTTGACTAGTTTCTGGTTCGTTTGAATTTGGTGTAATATCACTTCCTTGATGTTTTATTTCGATAATTTTTTTATTGTTTTCATCTGAGATTAGAGATATTTTTATAAAATTATCTGAGATTATCATGTTACAGTTTTAAAGATCTCAGAGTAAACCTGGTGTTCTCCTTTTCATATGAGTTTTTTTCATCTGAGATCTGAGATGTTTTTACGAAAATATCTGAGATTACCATGTTTTCGTTTTAAGGATCTGAGAGTAAACCTGGTGTGTTTCTTTTTCTTCTTTTCGTTTTTGTTATTGTCCCTCGCTCCATCTCTTATGTGCTTGTACATTGTACTGACTTATCGGTTGTATCCAGTTGCCTGCAGCTTTGCTCATTTAACAGGCCTGTGAAGAGAACCATTTTGGTACTTGTAGCTATGCTCGTTTGGTAAACTTTTTACACCTCCTTGGATTAAAGGAACTGGTAATTTGTGTAGTGAATGACCTTTCCACTTTTATGTTATGCAATATTGCAATGCATGCATACTTGAAATTAGCCCGTCTGGAGCAATTTTTATGCTTAGATTATCAAATTTGATCAAAGAAAGTGATTGATACTTCCCTTTTTGCTTAGTCTGCGTTTTCTTTCTTGTATTGTGTATATTTTTGTGCAGGACAAGACAAGTGGTAAGCATGAATTCTCCTGAGGAATAGACTTGAAGATTAGCTTGAAGGCTTTTAAGATTGAGTATTCAGATATCCAAGACTGTTAGTGTACATGATCTGGACGCCAGGCTAAGCAGGAATGCCACATCACTCTGCACTTCCAGAGTCCTGATTAGCTCTAGTTAACTGCTTAAAGGCAATGTTCGTCCGTCCGATGAAGATTACATCATCATCAGATTAAAAAGCAACGAAACTGTTCCCCTGCATATTCGCTCCCTGCACATACCTCTCCGCACCGGGTTTAAATTCTTAAAAATAGTTTTCATACAATTGATATCTTTTGTTTCCATGTGACATCCAAACATAAATATTGGAATTGGAGTTCAAATATAATTCTCCTTAAATTGAATATGGGCTCAATTTGAACTAATTGAATTCAGTTCTTGGGAGACAAATGAGGTGTTAGGTTTTTGGTCCTAGGAAAAATAATAAAGATAAATAGGAGGAAGATGAACCAAAATGGTTTTAGACCTATAAATACAACCGCAAAACATATTTCTCCAAACCTTGCAAGGCGCCTTGTCTGCTCTCCGGTGTGATTGATTAGTGTATGTTACACTCATCCTTTCTCAAGTTGAACTTTGATTTCGGGTCAAAGTTAAAACTTTACAAAGTTTGATTAAGCATATATAAAAATATAAAAAATATGTACAATATCAAATGCATATAATATGAAGTTTGGTAAACTTTGTAAATTTTACTTTGACAAAAAATTATCGGAAACCAGTAGAGTACTAGAGTGTATTTTCAAACAAGTGCGAGGAATCTCGATGCAAACGAAGCAATCAATTTGCGGGGACCTGACGAGCGACGTACGTGGCCGGGACTAGAAGGCAGCAACACGTGCGGCCTGGCCCATCGTCCCTACGCTTCAAACAATGGAGCTTTCTGACGTTGAAGCCAAACACAAATTTAACAATGATGGAAAACGATACTAAACAAATCAGGTTGCTTGACAGTGCGCCTTCAGTCACTTCCACTGGACCTGTCTCTTCTCCACCGTCTCTGGTTTTGAAGATACACAACTACTCAAGCCCACAAGGTTGAAAAATTGCAATCCCTCAATCAATTAGATGTGGCACACCAGCCCAACAATATCATCAGCAAGCTGAGCCTGATAAATAACACGGACGCATCCTACATAACCATCATGCCAGTTTTCCACATCAAACTAACAGAGTTGTCGACGTGGAAAACTGGCCTGATGCACCGTTGATATAAACTGGACGTGAATTTCTTTAATTGGTATAGTAATGGCTATATGCACCACTGATACAAAAACCGAAGGTAACGGAACTTCTATATTCTGCAAAATGTAAATAAAGTGAGTGTAGAACTTTTACTAAATATAGTAACCGATCACAATGCTGACTTAAGAAATATTGTAAGGCTTCACCAGTTCTGTTCTTACATGATTGTCATATGAACTTGCCACGAAAGATTTCACAGTTCACGGTCAGAAGGTCGGCAGGCTGAAGTGCCAAGCGTCAGGTCGGAGTTCAGGTCACACTTATATCTTAATAACAAGTCAGGGTGGTGTCTTCCCCCATGGTCTTGTTATTAAGGGAAAACAAAAATGCATCAACTCGATCAAGGCATTGACTAGATTAAAGTCATGGACCTGGTTATTGCTAACAAAATGAAAGTACTGCACGGGAAACTAAAAAGGGTAGGGACACAATCACCATATTAACCATCCGACCAAAGGTACCTTCTAAGGATACAAAAGTATCCAACTCCTAAATCCTAATCTCAAGCACATGATGTAGTATGTATCTACATTTTTTATTAAAACATTATATTCACTTAAGAAAAACCCAGGTTGAATATTCATATAGTACATTTGCAAAAAAAAAAATACATATAGTTTGACATGGGCACCATAAACTCCCGATGGAAATGCCTCGCACGAAGCTGTCAAGTTAGCTTTGCGCCTGGACCTCACATGTAGGCTCAACTATGTTGAGTATTTAAGCAATTGTTCGATTAAATTAATCTAAGAATAAATCATGAACATGACGTGAGCAATGCTAATGACATACTGAAACTTGATGATAAAAGCATGTACTAAACAGACGGTAGAGAGATCTACACAAATCGCTGGTACTGCAGATATGGAAATAAACAGAAGATGGATAGACGTGTTATACCCTCCAATAGGCCAGTTGGCCGTAGCAGCGGCGGATGCAGCAGCAGCGGCCTCCTCGTTGCTCATGATGATGACAAAAGCGACGCGGACGTAGTTGAAGCAGATGAACGGAGGCGAGCAGTCGCGTGGAAGACGATCCCCAAAAACCCAATCGCCCCTCTCCCGTACAGAATGTTGAGAGGCGGGGTTTCGGAGGCCTGCTCTACCGTCAGCCGTGTACGCGGTAGACGGGATGGGATCACCGGTGGCAGCGACAGAGAGAGTGGAACAGTGGTGGCGGCGCGAGCAGATGTGATCTGTTCTGTATCTGTTGGAGAGGAGCGACCTCTCTCATATAGGCACACACGCAGGTGGAAGATCAACGGAAACACACGCAATTAAGGGAAGAATTAAGAGACTGGAAACGGCCGTACTTAAGAGCACTCAAGACAAAACGTTTCAGCTCACATTTTTCCTTCGTGATAAAAAGATAAGATCGGCTCGGCGAGATTCCCGCAACCCGCGACGCACGTCGCGTCATGACGAGGCGGGCGACGGAGGAGGAGGAGCGCGCGTGTAGAGCACCTCCCTTCTCTTCACAACCAACACCTCATACTAGTGGGAGAAGAGCTCACCTTATAAGTTGGTGTACATCTCTCCGAACTAGCCATGTGGGACTAAACTCTCACCACTTGCCACGACAACATGGTCCTTATGGATTTTTCTGAAATTGTTTAATGGGCCAAAATCCCAGGCTATATTTCAACAAACTATATTCAAGAATATTATACATAATTATCATGTTAAAGGGGGCCTACATTTCTAAAATAGTGCGAGCGTGGAGAATTTTCACTACGTGTAGTGCGCAATTAAGCATCACAAGCTCAAACAAGCGGAAGATTCACAATGTTCAAGAGAAGACTGCCGGTTCTTGCAGCACGATCGTCATTGTATTGTACTCCCTCCGTTTCAAATTAGATGACTTCTATTTGTCCACATGCGTATGTATCTAGACAAGGAAGTCATCTAATTTGAAACGGAGGGAGTACTATCAACTTAATTGCCACGACTAAAATAATGGTTGTCAACCCAATCGAGGCATTGACTTCTCTGAAGTCATGGCTGTGGGTCTTCCAAACCAACAATACGAAAGTCGTGGCGCCCGCGAACCTGAAAATAATCTAGAGTGAAGTCCCCGGTTATACCGGTACCAATATTTCTAAATTTTGGATATATCCAAGCTAGCTAACTCCCCTCTTCATTCTGCGAATTCCTTTTCTTCTTCAACCTCTGGTTCGTCTTCCTTTATTTCTTAGTAATTATAGTACTTATTAGTTTGTTGAATAAAGTCCAGGAGTTTGGTTCCTCTGTCATCTGCTTAGCACCTGGCAGCAGATGAGAGGCAGAGTAAGATCAATGTACTGGGATGAGAGAGAGCACATGCATTGAGGCTATGGTCAAATTTGCATACGTCGTAGTGAAACTGTTTAGACCGGAGTATCCACGAGAACCCAGCCGAGAACACATAAGTTATTGGCCATCAGAGCATCAAGAGGATCTCCAGTTATGTTTGGTTCTTGTATTCCATTCATTGGCAATGGAGGAACTGCCTTGTAGGTTGCGTGGGTAGTACGAAGGTTATTGCAAAGAGGCCACGATCATATTGAAGCAGTGGCATCAAAAGACTTGTGGATTTGGCATGTTTTTTTTTTTTGCATGTCTGGTTCCACAACGACATTAATGTGCTTAACGGATTTACGCAGTTCAATGGACTTGTGATGTGGATACTCCACCATGCTACTACACCGTTAACGAACATGACTATACCATCGGATACTATCGGTATCTATGTAAGCAATCTGGTAGGTCAAAATATAATTGAATTTGCGGCCACACAAGAATCTGTTAGGAAAGATGTTGAGGAGCATATTTGAAGTGCTCCAATCTCGTTGGGGAGCTGCAATGATGTGGGATCCAGAAACATTGTGGCGTGTAATTTTGCACATCATGATTTGTGGAGGACGAGAGAAAAGGGACAGCCCGCACGAATAATTTTAAGAAGCCCAGAGACAATGTCGGCCTCCATGTACAACATATGTTCTGAACTTTTTTCAGATGCATCGACAACTTCGAGATCAACAAGCGCATGTCCAACTACTCAATGATCACGTGATCCATATGTGGATCTTCACTAGAAATCAGTGAATAAAAATCTGAATTTGACACTAAGAAGAAGTTGTATGTATTTTTATGTCCTCTGAGTAATTTATCATCTGAACTATGTTTTTATGTTGATTTGAATAATCGCGCGTGACTTGCATGGATTTGAGGTTTCTACTATGGTGTTTGTGGTTGGAATGAATGATACACGTGTGGGGGCTGTCCGGGTTTTGTCCACGGACAGATAGGCGGTTACAGATGAAGGCGGCGATTCAGGTAGCAGCTCTAGATGAACCTATTATGGTAAAACATTTTTAATTTTTTTTTCAAAATGTCAAAAAATTATAGAAAAAATTCGAATATACATTAGAACATTTTGTGTTAGCACAAAAAAAATGACGTGGAGAAAAACATTTTTTGTGATATGTACAAAAAAGACAAAAATATGTTTCGTACAAAATCATTTTGTAGCGTTCGAATTTGTCTTTTTTGCACAGGTCGCAAAAATGTTTTTTCTTCACGTAATTTTTTGTGCTAATATAAAATGTCTTTAACTATATGCGAAAATTTTATTTTGATTTTTTTGACATTTCGAATTTTTTTTTTGGGCAGTGGGTACCAGTTATGAATTTCCGGGTTACAGATGCTCTAAATTAAATTTATGAATTAGTGCGACTGTGCGAGCGTGAATAATTTTCACTACGCAATGCATAATTAATCATCGCAAGCTCAAACAGACGGAAGATTCACAGCATCCAAGGGAAGACTTTGCCAGTTCTTGCAGCACGATCGTCGCTGTAGTAGTATCAACTTAATTGCCGCGACAAAAAGGATCGATCGCAACCCGACCGAGGCATTGACTTCTCTGAAGCCTTGGCCTTGGCCGTGTGTCTTCCGAACAAACCATGCGAAAGTCGTGGCGCGAAACTGAAAAAAATAAAGATATTTTTGAATTCTGGATATGTCCAAGCTGGTTCGTACGTCTTCCCTTCTTCTGTCTTGGTAATTATAATACTGTTGTTGTTATAATACTAAAGTGTGAGTTTGGTTCCTCTGCCGACTGCTTAGCACGTAGAGTAGCAGATACTCTACATGAGAGTAAGATCGATGACAGAGGGCACATCGACGCGCGCAGCACCCACTCAGGCGGCGTCGCGGTCTCGCCGGTAGCTTTCCGACCAGCTGGCGGGCGGACATGTCGACCTTGATCGAGCTTTTCTCCTTTCCATTTGTCCCCACAAGACTCGACCCGACCCCATAGATAGAACTTGTTCGATCTGGAAGTTAGCCAGAGTCGTGTCCGTCTTCCTCTCCTCCTCTACAGTAAATCGAGGCGAAAAGAGGGCGAGGCGTCGGTGTTCCCCTTCCTCCGCCGGCGTGGGCGCGGATCCTGCCCTTCTCTCGTCGCTCCGGCGGCGGGTGAAGGGTGGGATCCCGTTCCCCATGCCTGGCTTGTAGATAGGGTAGCTGTAGTTCCTGCCGGCGTCGGTTTGAGGAAGGTTTCGGCGCCGACGAGGAATAAGTCCGTCGCCCTTCTTCCTCCTCGGCGCTGGCTTCGTCGGCGCTGGGTTCTGGGCGACGTGGTTCATGGTTCCCTCGACGGCGAAGCTGGGAGGGTTTCGGCGCCGATAGGGAGAAGCTCGTCCGGCTCCCTTCCTCTTCCCTGCCGGAGACGGCGGTGGGGGCCGTTTTGGTCTCGCCGGAGCTCGGTTCCGGCGATTTTGGTTCTCCACGGTCTTCTGACTGGTGGAGATTTGTCTTCCCCCGGGCAGTTGGCACGACGACGCCGCCGTCGGCCCATGGTGGGGTCCCTGTTCTTCCATCCGGGCGTCGTCGTTGCGCCGTCCCCTCCAGCGGCTGCCTCGAGGATGGAAGATGTTGTGTAGGAGGTGCGCTGGGAGCTGGATGTCAAGTCTGCGGTGGCTCTCGGTGCGGCGTGCAGCAAAGATGGAGAGGATGGTGGGAGTTGTTTCCGGCGCGGCTGGGCTGCTGGCGGTTGTCGGAGCTGGAGCTGGAGGAGTGGTGGCCTGGCTGTGCCCGTTCAAAGTTTGATGATCCCGTTGCTTGCGATGGGTGGATTTTGCAGCTTTCAACTTTGTTTGCAGGTCTTCTCTTCTTCAGGTTTGGAGGTGGTTGTCGTGGTGGATTTGCTGTGCTTTCCCGAGTTCTGCTTCTGGCTTGGTTTCTGGTTTCTGAGTTTGTAGCGTGCGTGTGTTCTTGCTTGTATCTTGATCCTTGATTGAATACACGTTTGCTTTCTAAAAAAAAGAACTTGTTCGATCTGGGACGGCAACGTCGTGAAGATGGGTCACAGCTTTAGGGCCAGATAAGATAGTACTTATCTGTTGGAGGCCATAGATAAGGTTAACTACTCATCCGTTTCCTCTTGTTTATTTTCTTCCGCCAGTTGCGGTTGGAGCTGCCGAATAAACTTGCTACGTGGAGCTTATAGATGAGGAGCCGCTTGCTTGTCGATAGTGGTGGAGCTCTAGTTGGGGCAGGCTTAAACGTGGGGTTTAGACGAGAGCTGCTGCCTTTGTCGGTGGGTGGTGTGGCTTCTAAGTGGCGATTCGATGTGTACTAAACTGTGGGCTCAGTTGTTGACCAAACAAAAGTGTTTACAAACCACTCTTGGCCTTCATATACTTGACCAAATTTCAACAATATTCCTATAGTTCAATGCAACTCGCACACGCCGGCCCCATTTGGTTTAGAGTTGTTCGTTTCTGTCTGTTTGGTCAAAAAATAACGGCTCAACGTGCCGACGCAAATGGACCGATTTTTCGTTTTTCTGTCCGCGCGAGCCCTTTTCTGTCAAAATTCGAGCTAGGTTTGCGTCCGCCTCGTGCCCTTCAATGTGGCGGGCGAGTCATTACGCCGGTGAGCCGAACCCTATCTCACAAACCCTAGCAGCCCCCCCCCCCCCCCCGCCCCCCAAATCCTCCTAATTACGACCACCACGCCTCCAAGGCCATTTCCCAGCCACAGGGATGGATCCACCACCGCCACCTCAGCACCTCCTAGATCAGATTAAGCATGCGTCGGAGCGCGCTCGGACGCATGCTTAATCTGATCTAGGAGGTGCTGAGGTGGCGGTGGTGGATCCATCCCTGTGGCTGCGGCAGCTTCTCTCGCCGCATGCCAACGAGCCCGACGTTGGTTGGCAGCGAGGAGGAGGAGGGCACGATGACCCGCACCTCCGGGCCGGTCATGCTTGAGGAAGAGACAGCAAGTCCGTATTGGCAAGCCGAAGTGCTGCCCACAAGTGGCCAATTTTGTTAATATTGCGAGATCTCCATTGCCCACAACGGAGAAGGACGACAACCTAGTATTTTAGCGTAGTATTATGTGTGAAATCTATCTATTAGATCAAATATAATCTTAAATTTATGTAGTCTTTCAAGTCTAAATATGAAATGCATTAATTCAACTGGGAAAAAAGGGACAGGGCGGCGCAGATGGCAGTGGCCAGAAGGCCGAACAGTGCCCGACGTCTATGACTAAAACGGACAAATCTTGGACACATTTTATTTAGATCGGCGTGTTGGAGTGGCCCTTACATCAAATTAAGCCTACGATTATGCACAAGTTATGGTCTTGATATCAATCGACAAGTTTCTCTGAAGAATTCTTGGTACCAAGCTCATGCAAGCACCTACTTCACACACTTGGGAGCAAATCCAAGTACCCCAACCGATAGACCAGTGGTTTAAAACACTATCACATTGTCGAATTGTTCGCACGACCGAAATATACGCACCAAAAAAGACGAAGAGGAGGACACGACGATATGCGAATATTCCCGGCACCAACGGGAAAATCCCAGAGAGAGAGAGGAAGGGGGAAGAATAAAAGCAAAACGTTCCGAGGCGAATCAACCCGGATGCTTCCAAGCTCCAACCCATACCCTCCACCCCACCAGACCACTGCCCCCTCCTCGATCCCTCTGCCAGGTCGCCTCCTCCCTCCGCGCCGCGTGGGCTTGCGAGCTGGACCTCCTCTGGATTCCCGCTGCCGCCCGCGGAGTTCTCGATTCGCCGGGGACAGATCGCCCGCCGGGGTCGCCCCTCCATTGGCCGGCGCTGGATAACAAGGTGGGTTCGCTGTCTCGCTGCTGCTGCTGCTGCTGCTGCGTTTTCTTCTTCTGATGATTTAGCCGTTGGGGGTTTCTCGGTGCGAGCGCCGACGGGAGGAAAAAGGGGCTGCGATTCTCGGCCGGATTTCTCCCCGTTTCCGTGGCGTGATTTTGGGCGGCGGAAAAAAATGGGGGTTCGGCCAGCGGCGGAGTAAAGCTGCAGTTTTGAAAAAAAATTGTTGGATTTTAGCGGTGGTGTTCATCCAGGATTGGGGATTGATTGGAGTTTTTTCCCCATTTTTTGCTCGATTTGTTCCTGTTCGTGCATTGCGTCTGCGTCTTTGTCCCTTTCCCCGTCCGATTTGCTCGGCGGAGCGGCGTTTCCTTGGATCGTTGCGGGGCTTGTTCGCTTCCGCGCCGCTGTTCCCCTCCCCATTTCCGCCTGCCTGTTTCCAGCGGTTCGCACCGAAAAATCGAAATTAGTTTCGCAGTTTAGGCGCCGGATTAGTTTTTTAGATAAAACGGCGCCGGATTAGTTACTGTCCAGCTTTCTGGTGCTCCGATTTGGGCGGATTTGCTGCCCCGGTTTCGGCCGCCCCCCCCCTCTACCGCACCGGGTTGGGCGGTCTGCCTCCGTTCCCCGATGTACTAGTAGAGTAGCTTGAAATGCGGGTGCGCTCTCGCCAGATTTCTTGGTTTGGGGAAAGGCTAAAAATAGCCATCTCTGTGCGCTACCAGACGGTGGTTCCAAATCGTAGACCTGCTCTAGACCAAAGCAACCGAAAACAATGGGCGGATCGTGCGCAGGTTAGCCATGTCTAAAGCTAAGCGATGTGATGCTTTGTTTGGTTGCGAAGCTGCCTGTGGAAGGGGTAGAGTGGCGGCGCAATTAGCGTCTAAGCAGGACAAAGAGTTGGGAGCTTTGCGTGCCCCTCTCCTGTGACTCTGCTTACTTCGGGTATGCGTTGTTGTTTTGGTTAGTATTAGCATCATCGTTTCCTTTGGACCAGCTGTTCTTAGAATGCAAGGAAGTTTCTTCCTCCTCTTTCTACCTCGGTTTGGTTCTCTGTCTCCTACCATTGTTATCCTTGTGTGTTTGTTACGTACATGGAATTAGGCGCGTTGCGGGGTGCTGGTCTGTTTGGTGGTTTGGCAATTCGGGTTGAGAAAGGCTTGACTGTTGTTTCCCTTGTTTGAAATCTGTGGTAACAGCTGCCTGGAATGTGGACTTTTAACTAACTGACCTAACTGCTGGCCAAACTTATCTGTGTATGCAGGCAGACAGTTTTTCATCAGAGGATTGTTCTTGTGGTTTAGGGAGGAGGACATCTGATCCGAGTATCGATCCCCGGTTAAGAATGGAGCCTTAGTTTTGTCTCTTCATGCTTTATTAGAGAGGCATTGTTCTTTCAATTCTGATGGGAGCTAAGGGCATGAGCGACCGGGATACTTTGATCGATTTGGAGAGCGGGAACCACGTTGTTATTAGTGAGCATAGCTATGGAACGGATGCTAATTTTGCAGTAGGCCTAGCGAGAACAGCATCAAATGGTGCGCTGAATGGTGTCATATGCACCAAGGATGACGGAAATCAGCAGATGGATTGCTCCCAGCCCTCCACGGAAGCTGCTGCCAAGAGTGGAGATGACAGGAAGTCCGAAGGGGAGGAGAAGCTGGGCCTCTTGGATAGTTCTGGAGGCGAGAAGGCAAAGAAGAAGCGGTCCAAGAAACCACCACGGCCACCGAGGCCACCGACGCATTTGCCGTTGGATGCTTCTGACCAGAAGCTCCTCAATGAGCTGAATGAGCTTGCTTTGTTGAAGCGGGCAAGGATTGAGCGGATGAAGGCTTTGAAGAAGATGAAGAATGCCAAACATTCCTCAAGTAGCAGTTTCTGTCCGATGATCGTCACCATTATCTTCTGCCTCGTCATACTCTGGCAAGGTAAATTAGTAACCCAAGTAGGAACAATAGCATCTCATATGTCATCTTTGTATGGTAGAACAAAAATATGTACAGAAATTAAGTAAAAACTTTCTTAGTCCTGAGACTAACCTTGTCAAATGCAAGTTTCTCGGCGATGCAGTCATACTGATAGCTGCCATTGCAAGTTAACCTGGCAAACTTTACAGTTCATCTAATGAAATCATTGTAACATAGTCGCCATTAATAACCTACACAATATTGTTATTCCTTCATTAGGGTTTTTAACATTCAGTTATTGTTATTGAGCAATGAGTTTCTTGTCAAGATTTACATTATAGTTTGTTACATGTCCTTGTAGAATTACTGAAACTTGTCAAACTGTTAATCCATGGCCATTATGGTAGAGTTAACATTTAATTTTGGACGTAACTATAGAAGTGATATTTGTCCTTGGGCAATGAAAAGATCCATTAGTATTGGATGCATGCAGTAGAAATTATTTACTTTTTGTCCATGTGGTCAAAAACTTGTTGGTCTTCAGAAATACTGTGTACAACGTCATGTAAAATCACTATGAGTTCTTCAAAATTTATTGGCCTTTAGAAAAGAATTGCCCTAAGCTTCCTTATTTCTTACACCACAGGATTTTTCTCAAGGCAAGCGTCTGGAGTAAGCTTCCACGGATCACCTGAATCTTCGGTTAGAGCACATAGCAGTCTGATCTCAATTCGGTTCTACAAGAACCGTTCTAGCATCAGACCTCAAAGTTCGACCTCTGCCGCTCCTAAGTATGTGAACTTGTTTTTTCCTTTCCAAAACAAAATGTCCTACTTGAATAAAAACATCAAGATCTGGAGCTTCCTGTCACAACCTATTACGTATCATGGTTTATGTGCTGCTGATATCTCTACTTCCTTTCGCCTTTGCAGCAACGTAGAGATGCGCCACCGGGGCTGGAGATCCGTAGCAAAGGGAGGAATGCTGCGGCACGAGCACGAAGGCCGAGCATGACCCCGGGCGGCACCAGGACAGCTGTCACCGAGACGCGCCGCCCCCCCCCCCCCCCCCCGCTCACCATTTTGAAGCTCACCACGACCAATAGGCCGATGTAAATCTAAGGGGATGTTCAACGCCCTCGAGGCGGCTCGCGCTGTAAATGAACCATTAGTTTGTGTTCTGCGTGCGTGCGTGTGTGTTCCCCCGGGTTCCATGCTGCTAACCAGTGGACTTTCTGTGGTCATGGCACCTGGTTAGTCTCTTGAGAGCAAGCTGTATGATGATGCTTACAATAATAAGACTTGCGAGTAATAATAGTCTTAATCTGATCCTGATCTGAAGCAAGTGCGGTGCATGATGCTCGGTGTTATTCTTCTTGGCTGTCCTCAGCTCAGAGTGTTGACTACTGAGAGCTGAGACTGTCGCTCCTTTTTTAGATCTGCACCCAGCTGGCAGTTGCTCTTCTTATGCGCACAATAATGTACTGTCAAGCAAATCAGACGCTCTGATTCGCATCCATCTTTCTTTTTGGTCTATTCCATGTGCTTTTCTCGTGGTGAACGTCGCCTGGCATTGCTTCCTATGTAGCCAGCCGATCTTGTCAACTGACATTAAACGCACTCTCTTAACATAAGATGGCTTTTAGTACATTGTCGACATACACTCTTGCTGTCACTTTGCTGGCACCTCGAAATCGCAAGTTGACCAGTACTAATTTGACTATACAATTTAGTCATTAAAATTAACAATAAGATATTTTTGAATGTACTTTGAGAACATATGTAGAGTTTCGTGCGTCCTAACTCCTAAGTGTGTATGTGCACATTATTTTGTAGGGATTTTTTTGTTGCAATCCATTTTAAAAAACAAATCTTGTCCTATGTACATGTAAATTTTAGGGAAAATATATTTGTTGCGACCTATGTAAATCAAAAACTAAAATGGTGCTCTAAACATTACTTTCCACAACACCGTTTTTTTCTACGTTAGAGTTTTTGCACACATGTAGTGACACAAAGAAGTATAGACTTGCCAAATTGTACATATATATGAATTTTAAAAAATATCCATCAAATCAAAGCAAAGGTCATAGCATTCGAGAAAATATTCATATAGTTCAAAAAAAAAAATGATTGTAGGTTTGAAAAAAAAGCGGATTGGTGATTCAAAACGAGTTCGCGGGGTCAAAAAAGTTATTCACGGGTTAAAAAAATGTAATTTTTTTGAAAATATATATTTTCAAGTGTCACCCAAAAGGAGGAAATGAGGAAAGTATAAAGGAAAAAGAAACATAAACACAAAAGGCGAAAAAAAGCAAAAAAGAAGCAGAAACATTAAAAATGAAAAAGGGGAAAAACGCAAAAGGAGTTGGCCCATACGGGTAGTGATGTGGACGAGTCAGCGATAGGTATCGCTGTAAGCGATATTATAGGGCAAATGTTATACATTGCTCATTAGCGCCTAAAGCGTGACGCTGGTGGGCTGGCCCGTTTAGGTGTTTTTTCGTTGTTTCCTTTTTCTGTTTTTCTTTTCCGTTTCTTTTCATTTTTTATTCTGTTTACATTTTTGGAAAAAGCTTCCGATTTTGAAAAATGAATGGATTTTGAAAATGTTCGGAAAAGAAAATTGTTCAATATTTAAAATTATTCAAATCTAAAAAATTAATTTTGGAAATTGATCAAAATAAAAGAGGAAATTTTTTCTAAAATTTTGAAAAAGTTTCATATTATAAAAAGGTTCAGATTTGAAAAAGTGCTCAATATTTAAGATAGTTCAGATTTTGAGAATTTTTGAAAATTGTTCAAATTTAAAAAACGTTAAAAAGTGCTACTCCAAATTTTAATAGTTTTTAATTTAGGCTTGACACAAAGGTAAATTCTCTAGATATGCAACTACAGTGAATTTACCTATATGACAAGTTAACTCTAAGCAAGGAACAAGATACAAGTAAAGACTAAAGATAAAGGAGTAACCGGAGTAACCGACGGGAAGCACGCGGAGATAAGGATGTATTCCTGAGTTCCTCCTTTTTTAGGGGAGTACGTCTCGTTGGAGGCGTGTGAGCTTCATCACCACAAGCTTGCTCAACGCCACAAAGGCCTCACCCTATTCTCCGATGAATCTCACCTCAAAGGCTCGGTTCACCTTCCACTATCGGAATCCTTCAAGGCGGAATCGAGCCTTTACAACAATATTGGACACACACCCACAACTTAATTGGGCGCTCCCAAATCACCACGAATCTGTCACACAATAGCAACAAGTAAGAACAACAAGATGCATAGGTTTTCCTAGTGGAAACTCTAGGCTCAAATCCTCAAGTGAATGAGGGGGAAAAACAAATCGCTTCGGTGAAGATGTAGATCTTGGCCGTCTCCTTCAATCCTCCAAACGATCAACAAGTTTGGTTGGGAGGTTGAGGAGATCTCTTTGATTTGGTGGCTCAGCTGTAGGTGTTCTTGAAGGTTTGGTCGAGCTACTCAAGCTTGGAGAAGGAGAGGATACCCCTCTCAGATTCCTGACCGTTGGCGAAATGGTCACACCGTAGACTCCGGTCTGAGCAGGTCGGAGACTCAGACTGTCTCCGGTCTTGTTTCGGTCTGCGGTACAACAGCTTTCCCACTTTGAGTGTCGCCTGAGGAACAACTGGCTGGCCGGAAACTTTGCGTCCTGAGTCCACGATTCCGGCTGGGCCGGAGACTCCGGACTCCCTCCGGTGTTCTTCCGGAGCAGAGTACATCAGCTCTCCCCTTTTGTGTCTTCGAGGAAAAACGGCAGGGCCGGAGCAGTGAAACTCTTTGCCCTTAGTTTGAAAAAATATATGTTTACGTGTCACCAAAAAGGAAAAAAAATGAGGAAAATATAACAGAAAAAGAAACATAAACACGAAAGGTGAAAATAAAAAGCCAAAAAAGAAGCAGAAACAGAAAGAAAAGAAACATAAATAAAAAAAAAAAAGAAAAAAAAACGCAAATGGGCTGGCCTATACGGGGTAGCGTTGTGGACGAGTCAGTGATAGGTATCGCTGTAAGCGATATATAGTGACTGCTTAGGGAAATTCATTTTGGTTGGGCTGGGCTAGGAGCTAGGGCGCTTGGCTTCAAAAACCTGGCTCACAGATTGAGCCTCCGAGAGTTGCGCAGCCTATCGGGCGATCGCGCAAACGGGGCCACTGCTCTGTTCTCATTGCGCGCGATGTGTTCGAGCAAATGTCGCCTCCTCCTCAGGCAGCTCCACCGCCGCCATCTCTCCACCGCGCCGGCATATAACCACCGGAAGAGCAACCCGCAAGTTACCATCCGGTGGCCGGAGCAATCCAATCCCTCTCCCGACCCGGAGACACGGCGCGGGCCCATGAGGCCACCGTCAGGAGGCTCGCGGCGGCGGGCGACGTGGACGGCGTCCAGTACGCGCTGCAGGAGATGCGGCTGCGCGGGGTGCCGTGCCCCGAGGGCGCCCTCGTCGCCGCCATCTGCGCCTTCGCGCGCGCGGCGCCGTCGACCGCGCGCTCAAGACCTTCTACCGCGCGCACGACCTGGGGTGCGCCGCGCCCACCGTGCGGGTGTACAACCACCTGCTCGACGCGCTGCTCCGGGAGAACCTCGTCGGCGCGGTGGTTCCCTGTACGACAACATGAGGAACGCCGGCGTAGAGCCCAACGTGTACACCTACAACCTGCTCATCAAGGCGCTGTGCCAGAACGACCGGGTCGACGCCGCGCGCAGGATGCTCGATGAAATGGCTAGGAAGGGGTGCCACCCGGACGAGGTGAGCCATACGACCATTGTTTCCGCCTGTGCAAGCTGGGCAGGTTGGAGGAGGCCAGGGGTGTCCTGCAGAGACGCGCCTGTGTGCACCTCGTACGATGCCTTTGTTCATGCGCTCTGTGGGAGTTGAGGATTCCAGAGGTGTTCTTGGTTGTCGACGAGATGGTGAAAAGGGATGCAGCCAGGTCCGTCACCTACACAAGCATAGTCCACGCATTTTGCAAGGCCGGGGAGCTGAGACTGGCTTGCGCCATTTTGGCTAGGATGGTAATCAAAGGCTGTGCTCCAACGTTCATACATTCACTGTGTTGATGAGAGGTTCTTCGATGATGGAAAGGTGCATGATGCGCTTGGCATGTGGAATTGGATGGTGGATGAAGGATGGGTGCCGTCTATAATCTCTTACAACGTTCTCATCCGTGGCCTTTGCCATACTGGTGATCTAAAGAGGGCATTATCTGTTTTCAGTGGCATGGAGAAAAACGGATGCTCTCCTTGTGTGAGGACCTACTCTATTCTCATCGACGGATTGTCCAAAGCTGGGGACCTAGATGGTGCCATGTCAGTATGGAATGACATGACACATGCTGGTTGCAAGCCGAACGTTGTTGTCTATACGAATATCGTGGATGTGCTTTGCAAGAAGGTGATGTTTGATGAGGCAGAAAATCTCATCGACAAGATGTCATTGGAAAATTGTCCTCCTAACACATTGACATTCAACACGTTGATCAGAAGCCTGTGTGACTGCGGAAGAGTGGGGAGAGCTTTGAGTGTGCTCCGTGGGATGGCAAGATATGGATGCTCTCCTAATGGCAGGACATACAATGAGTTGCTTCATGGTTTTTTCAGGGTAGGAAACTGCGAGACGCCTTCAAATTTTGATCGAGATGCTAAACAATGGGATTGAGTTGAGTTTAATATCTTACAACACTACGATTAGTGGTCTGTGTCAGATGGGAAGGCGCAAAGAAGCTATGATTGTTCTGGGGAGGATGATGCTCCAGCCAATTCGACCCGATGCATTCACTTTCAACGCAATAATTCATGCTTATTGCAAGGAAGGGGATGTCAGAGCTGCTGCTTGGATGTTAGGTCAAATGGATGCAGTTAAGTGTCCACGCAACATAGTTGCATACACAAGTCTGATATCGGGGCTTTGCCATCAGCATAGGCTGGATGATGCCATGGTTTACTTCTTGAAGATGTTATATGAAGGTATCTATCCAAATGAAGCGACATGGAATGTGTTGGTCCGTGGATTATCAACTCTCGTGGGCGCCATCAAACCAGTGCACTTGATTGGTCATATCGTTGAAGATTTATAACCTTAGTCCTAGAGAACTTTTACAAACCTGGGCGCCATCAAACCAACTTAGTAGATTGAGCATATTGTTGACGATTTATAAGCATAGACTTGAAGTCCATTGGTGCTACCATTTGAACTTGTTAGTCAAGGGCAAAGCTGTGACAATCAGCATTTTCTCTGATAATTATTGCATGAGGTATGCTATTTTATGATAATACTAATGCTATTTTGATATTAGAGATTAAAAGGTTTTCGTTGTATGTATGTTACTACAAAAGTGATAATATGACTTAAATTTATGAAGATAATTCTCATGATTCTCAGAAGTACCATTCAAATTCTCAAACTAGTGCATCTTCTGTTTGGTCAGTATGTAATATGCGCAATATGAATATGTTTTAGGACACCTCGTTATATAATTTGATCCCTTCATGTACTCCGCGCACGTCATTTGATCCCTACATAGTGAACTTTATACGTGAAAGCAGATTTTGTGAGTATATGCTCACATGAATGATGAACCCCTTCACGAGTTTGTATGTTTCGAAAATTCATAGCACTGCTAACTGTTAAGCTAGGCACATGTACAAAAGTTCATGGAAAATAAAGTCATGTGTACTGTACAAAGAAAAGAGATATTAATTATATAACAAAGAGATGTTCAAGCTGTGAAGAAAGAGACACTCTTAACTTTTGTGCTGTATAGTACACATATGATCATTGTTTTTCTCATTATTTTGTACATTTATTTTCCCAAATATGTATGTTTCTAAATTAACATTATGTAAGATCTGAGAAGTTTTTGTTTATACAAAGTTGCGAAGGGGTGCATATGGTTCAGATTAGACTTCCCAAACTCCCCTAGAATATTTTAACTACTAAGTTTGCACTTTAGCCTCCTTGTTTATAGATAGAAAAACTCTTTCTTGGTCGAAACATTCGTGTAGCAGAAACATCCGCTCTGCCTGTGTCTGCGCTGCCCATATAACTTCAGAGAGAGGATACATACACCGTGCACCGATATGCATTTTATTGCTTTCATGTAGTACATACCAAAGTTCAATAGGAAATTTACAACGGTATTTCGGTCTTTCGGCATATCAAACAGAACACATGCCTTTACTTTGCTTTGTTGGCAGCTCTCTGATCCTCCAATTTTTTGTATACTTTGTCAATCTCAGGCTGCACGTGAAGGAAGATGAATTAGAATTCCTCAAAAGAAGCAAGAGAGAACAATTATGGGCAAGGTAGAATGAAGACCATATGTCCATATGAGCCAGCTGTACAGTATTAGGATTCCCCATGTCAGCTTTACTATGCTATTAGTTATCTCTTCATAGATCGATAGTGATTTTGTACGGTATTTACCAATTTTTGTTGGGTTCAATCGAACCAATGCAAATACACTGTCTCCGATCCTGACAATTAGTGCAAACAACAAATATCACACTTCAGCGGTTCAACAGATATTACCTGATAATATTTGAGCATGTAGTTTCTTCTCTTCTTCATCGTTGCAGTGACCAGGTCTCTTTCAATGTCAAAAGGTACAGGATCCAACACTATGCCTTTGATGTACTCGAAACCTCGTAGCTGATTTGTAACATGCAAAGAGGGTTACCATATATGATGTTTAGAGTCGCGGTGAAGAGTAAAACATCAACGATCCATACTATACAGAAACTTTTGAGTTCGTTTTAAATTCTAATGCAAAATGCAGTGAAAACTATGTTGACCATAATGTTAGGATAATTTGATGGGTGACATGATGAACCATCTGATATGTTCGGTGTTCAATTTGGAAGTGAATAAATGACCTTACCTTGTTCTTCTCTGCAGCAGTTGCGAGCTCTTTAAGGATATATTCTTTAAGGCTTTCCAATTTGCATATTTCATCGAAAGAACCTTTGTATCCTTTTGACGCTGCCCACTTCATGGTGTTTTCTTCATGTGGATTAACTACTGCGACTAACATTGACCTGTAGCTGTCCCCGTACACCCAGATCTACAAAAAAGTGACAGTATTACATTGAATGCAGGGCCATGCACTCTTATAAGAATATGATTCACTGGAGGTTTTCCTTACATCTTCAATAATTTGAGGGAAGACATATACTTTCTCCAGATACTCAACTGCAACATACTCCCCTTGCGACAGCTTAAATATGTTCTTCTTTCGGTCAATTACCTTCAGGATTCCATCTGGGGTCATCTCTCCAATGTCTCCTGAGAACAACATTGTGTCAGTACATGCTATGTGAAACTTCATCTTGATTGTCTGTTTAAATTAAAATGTCATTCTTCACCTGTATGAAACCATCCATCAACTATGACCTCGTTTGTGAGCTCAGGATTTTTGTAGTACCCAGTGAAGACAGTGTTCCCTCGGATGAGGATTTCTCCACGAGAAGGAACACCAAGTGGATCATAACCCATCTCAGGTACTTCTTCCAATCGCAGTTCAGTGTAGGTGGCGGCGACACCGACAGTTCCAACCAGGGACATGTCATCAGGGTAACCCACTGTGCTAGGTCCCAATGTTTCTGTTAAACCTGAGCCAAGGCCACAAAATCTAACATTATACTGGTTCCTTAACATAGGGATTGCTAACTAAGCCATGCATTATTGGAATTTTATATGGAGAAAGAAATTTGTGGCTTGTCATTATCTTTGTGAAATAGGAAAAATAGATGCCCACATTCTTCCTTTTGCAAACAGTAATGTGCAATAAAATTTAATAGCTTAACTCAAGAAGTTGGCTGGAAATACTCTTAAAATTAGTTTTGCAGTGAAAGTAATTACGGGGTTAGGATAGAGAAAGGTAAACATGGACCCAACCTACATAAGGAACCAGCTAATTATTCAGTTCACTTATGGCTATTGCTAAAACTGATCAATTCATTCCAGTTCCAAATAGAACTTGAACTCATGCTTGAACTAAATTGACCCTCCAAATTTGGTGGCATATCTCATCTATATTTGTTTGCCTTGGCAACTACTTGTTGATGCTTTGGAGTCTTTTACTTCTGTGATGATAGCAGTTTGCAGGAGGAAATTTGAACAATGAAAAGGGTCTACATGAATTACCATATCCTTGGATAAAGTATGCACAGCTGGTCACCCTTAAGAACTCTTCTATTTCAGTACTTAATGGTGCACCACCGGAGATTAGTAGACGAAGACGACCACCAAGCCTTGCCTTGACCTGGAGCAAGCAAATGCAACAAACAAACCAGATACAGAAGTCATGACTCGTGAGTACAACCTCTACTGATCTTTCATTATTTTCTGAAAGTAATTTATCTCTAGGGACTCTTTCTTAGTTATGAACAAAATACCTTGCGAAAAGCCAGCATGTCAGCAAAAGGCGAAGCAGTTTTGTGTGTGTACCCTGCTTTCATGCCTGCTAATTTCCTGGATTGCAAAAGCTATGGTGAGCTGACGTGATTTATTTGCTGCAAGAAATAATTCATGATGCTAAGCAACTTACCGGTTGTACAAGGCATTAAAAATCACTCTCCTGAGGGGTCTGAGATCTGCTAAGGCCTTTAAAATACCTAAATCAATCATAAAAATTTCTGAGTTAGCAGATATGGAGGCTCAGTTACTATCAAATTTTCATTTTACCACCTTCATAGATCTTTTCATACACTCTGGGCACCCCAACTAGCAGAGTTGGCTTTAACTCCATGAGATCGTCTCTCAAAGCATTCAAATCCTGACAAAAGAGAACATTGTGGTCGTATTAAAGAAAAATGATCACAATTCACCAGTAAATTAGAAGTAGAAGCCTAATAGGTGGATTTGCTCACTCCATGGTAATAGCCAACTGAGGCTCCTTTGTGAAAGAAATACTCTTCGATCATGCGGTCCAGAATGTGAGCAAGTGGGAGAAAAGAAAGAAACACATCTTCTGTTGACATCTGCATGCACAAAACCAGCAAATTTGCTTGGATTATGCTTAAACAGGACCATCTATTCAATCAGAATTAGGCTTATTCACATCATTATATCTGATAGAAAGGAGTAACCTTATCCTCAAACTGGTCCATGAAGAGGTCCACCCCTTTTACATACATTCCATGGCTCTCGTGGCTCAGCATAACACCTTTGGGTTGCCCGCTTGTTCCACTTGTGTACATGATGGTGCATGTATCATTTGGTTGCGGTGGACAAGGTTTAGCTGGTTTATCCTTTCCCTGAAATGCAATTCAAGAATTGATGGTTTGATCAACACATACATGACATCACAGACATTGCCACCAATCTTTGCAGTCTGAATGGTGAATGGGCATTGTTAATTCTCTTTACCCACCACTTTTAAGAAATCATTCCAGGAGTACACTTTCATCCCAATCTGCTCGGCTTCTTTGATTTGTTCGCTATTTGCTGAAGTGAATGCCACCAATGCTGCAAGCATGTTTTGGAGAATAAAAATTTCGACTATTTTATCGTTCCTAAACAACAGAGACCCTAATCACTTTACAATGCTTACCTTTTAGCCTCGTCGAAGATTTGCAATTTGGGGACAGTATCTGCAAATAAGAAATACTATCAAATCCAAATTCAGATAAGATTCTAAATGTATTAAACTCAGCTAATAAATTTGATTGTACTTCTTTTATTTTCTTGTCTTGTATGAAGACAACATCAATCTCAGCATGATCGATAATGTAGTCAACAGCTCCTGCACCTGCAATCTCAGGGAACAGTTATTAATTATGCTTGATACATAATATATTTTTTCTGATCAAAAGCCCAAATGCTGTGTTTCAAATTTTGCATTAGTTGATCTGAAATATTTTCTGACGAGGTCTATTATTTATCAGTTTCCAGCTTACCTAAAGTATCGTATAGCGGGACACATATTAGGCTGTAACCATTGCAAGCCTGCAAAGTTAATTGTGGGATTATCATTATTTTTCCTGGTCAAAGGAGATTAAGGAAATTATCATTCAGATGGGTTTCCAGTGGTTACCTGCATCGCTACCACCCACTGAGGGCAGTTTGCTCCATAAATTCCAACTGTGGAACCCTGCATAGATCAAGCATAGGAGCATGGTTGCCTCTAATTAATTTGAATTTTACAAGCGCTCTTCGAAATACAGAGATGACATGAATGGAAGAAGGTCTATTTTATATAGGTGAGTGAAAAAGCTAGCTTAAGTTTCGTTATTACCGGTTGCACCCCCAGTTGCTGCAGTGCAGAGCCAATTTGCAGGACTTCGTCATAGACCTCCTTGTATGATTTCCATAAATAGGGCCCTGGCTAGAAGATGAAATGAAGAAGGTTCCTATCAAGAACGAACTAATGGATAATAGACATGTAGCAGTAGCAGATACATAAACTTCATTATTCTTGGGGTTAGTTGTACACGTGCATACCACTCCATCTTTAAATGGACGCCATCCGAGCATCCGGTTGTTTGGATACTTGCCTGCTGCTGTTCTGCAGGGGCGCAAGCAAAAGAGATCAAAACCAAGCTCTCAAAGATTCTTTTCTACCATGATATTTTGCATGCGGATGACTTTCCATTTCTGGTTAAAACGATAAATCTAGCGTTGACACATGGAATCTAAAGACTAGGTTTATCATGCATGGTGTTCTGAATAACGGCCTAGATGAAATCTCAAACTATCTTATGTTTTATCTTTACAGGTCCTTTATGAAGGAGCCAGCTAAGCTGAAACTCATGTACTTTTTGAAGATTAATGCTAGGAACTCGTATTGACACGGTACGGTATGTTCTTAGTTCTGCTTTTGGCCATGTTCTATTTGGATCCAACTACCGCCTTTTAAAAAGGTTCTAAAAGATAACTTTGAGAAAAATAATGAATGAGCAGGAAAAGATCTTCAGAGTACACATTCAACTTAAACTTTCAGACCTTTAGTAGTTCAGCGCACAGTTTTTCCGGTAAGCAGTGAGTGCAAACAAAACATGACATGTGCATGTACTTTTTTCTGTTAGGGAAAATCACATGCCTGTCCTTATATGAAGATCCAAAAGTTAGTTTTGGTAAAAATCAGAATGAGATTCTACTCCATACCATTTTTTCTTGGCAAACACTCAGTACCATCTTGGAACAACTGTACACATGCAGAGTAGTTTTTTTCTGCTATTGGGAAAAAACCACATGTGGGGTAGAGCAAGAAACAACAGATGAATTCGACTGACATGGAGCAGACGTCTCATTTACTTTCTTCAGTGCACACTAGCTACCAGTTCAGTCTGTCTTTGTTTATGGGTCCATGGTAAAAAAACATAGTAAGTACTGCAACAGTGGAAGCTATCTAGACGAAACTTTTTAGAGACAAATCTAGTAAAAACTTTAGGAGAAAAGGGTCGAAGTTGTTTCTTGTGTTTACCTGAACACATCCCAAGAGGTTCTCATGTCAGGCTCAAGCGGCGGGTACCCATCCTTGGCCAGTATGTTCCGGAACACCGGCCCTACCGCCAACCGGCCATCCTTCCCAGGCTTCCCATCCTCCACCTGAATGGTGAACACCTGCTTCTTTGTCCCGTCCATAGATCCTCCAAACCGTGACCCCTTGTATCAGAAACCAAAGTTAGCAACTAATTCTACCAGGAGCTCACGCTCTCTTGCCGTAACTGAAAAAATAAATACACTCTTACTGCACTGGATTGATCAACGCGTGCCATCGAACAAGAGGATTCAACAAAATATACTATGTCTGAACTCTGTCGTAAAAAAAATAAGAGAATAAAATACAGGAGCAGGTGGTTCCTTATGTGCCAAGAAAAACAGTAGTTTCTACCCAAGAAGTAGCAGGACAGCGAGGAGCGCGTCTCGGCGCTGTTTCAGACTTTTCTCCGTTGCAGTCAGGGAGAAGTACTTGCTCTTATTTATTCTTTTCTGAAAGAGACGATCTTTGAGTTTTCAAAATCTGTTGTTTACTTGGTTGCAGCCAGCAAAAAAGACAGTCAAGACTCATTCCAATGACAAAAAACAACAATATCTGCTTTCATCAAGAAAAGTTCTTCGCGTGTGTGTGTGAAAGAGAGAGAGGGAGAGAGCTTGAAGAAGAGGAGCTTAGAGAGAGAGAGAGAGAGAGAGAGAGAGTACAGAAAACAGAGCTTGCAGAAGATGAACTTGGAGAGATAGAAGAGCTTACAGAAGAAGTGAGCTTGGAGAAGGCAGAGATGAACCCTCAGGATCAGCCGGGCATGCAGTAGCTAAGCGCCGCTGCTGGTGGGAAGAGGAGTGGGCTTCTTTCTTCCTATATATGCCAGGTTAGGCAGGGGGAGGGATGGCCGATGAAGGTTGTGTCTTGTGTGCGTGCAAGGAAAGGAGAGACGTCAAGCGGGACCCACCTGGTTAACAAGCCAAGCTAAAACCGCTTAGCTCCAAGGTTTAGCGAGAGAAACCCCGTGAAGGAACGGCTTCCAGAAATTAAGCATGCCGTGCTAAGCGCGTGATCAACATCACGCTAATCTCCTACTGGGTGATGTGGCGCCAAATGTGCGGTTGCTGTCCCACATGATCAGTCAGCCATAACGAAGGCATAGTCATTCGGAATGATTTTATCATCCCAAAATATATCTGGAGCCTGTTACAGTGATTTATGTTCCGGACAGTAAGTACACTTGTGGTTTTACTAGGAAAATTGCCCTTGCGATGCCATGGGAAAAAATCAACAGCGGCGCCGGGGACCATATGGTCGCGACTCTCCCAGGCGACGGCGGACGGCGGCGACCAAGGAGGCGACGAACCAGGGCATAAGGAGGATAGGGAGATGGTCCAGCGGGACCAGAGGCTCACCACGAATTTAATGGAGGGCTCGACGAGGTCGGGGGCGGGCGGAGGCGGCGGCGAATCGAGCGCCGACGTTCGGCGGCCGGCCCCGGAGAAGACGACCACGGTGGCGACGATTCCGGCGCGCCTCGGGCGTCCCAGGAAGCGAGACTTGACGGAGATGGAGAGGGGACGGTGGCGGAGCTTGTGGCAACCTCGGATTCGACCGGGGAGGAGCGGAACGGCGGCAGCTCGCGTCAGCGGCGACGGCGACCTGGGGCTCGCGCGGGAGAGAGAAACGGAGGGAGGGAGAGACGTGTGCGGGATAGTGAGCAAGGAGGGAAGGGGAGGCACGACGCTCCCTGGCCTTATCTCCTCGCACGGGAGGCGTGCAGGAGGTGGCCACGGCACGCTCGGGCACGCAGCTGCGCGCCTGCCTGGAGGTTGAAGAGAAAATGCATTGTTGCAAAAAGGTCCCTGGGTTTTTTGGAAATTGCAAATAAGTCTCTCCGACGTACGAAACGACGAAAGCTCCTCTGCCCTGTGGACTGCGGGTTAATTTCCCAAATTGCCAGGGGGTTATTTGCAAAATGGCGCGACGACGGACGAAACGAAGGAAGTGTTGCTTCCTTTATTATTAGGTAGAGATTTTAAGGTTTAGCCGGTCTTTGCTGATCACACTGTTTATTCTCTACGGTGTCGAGATTAACCTAGGACGTACGTCTGTCCAACGACAACGAAAATCCTTTCATAAATTTCAAAGCATGGAGCGCCTCAGTTTGCGGAGGAGCTTACAAGGCTGATATAAAAAGAGTAGCTCGGACAATATAGCATCAGTCTGCAGAAATGAGAATGATGTGATTGCAACTGTTGTAATATCGTGACGTGTCTCTACGTCATTTCGGACTAAATTTATAGTTTCGAAACATGGTCTTGAACAAAAATTTATAGTTTTATAACATGTATCTGTCCTGTGCTGTACATTTTGTGCTAGATTTACAGTCTGGCCGGATGTAATTGTAGCATTGATACCCTGCAGTAACAGAAGATCCAGATGCGGCGACTCATCCATCAGATAAAACTTGGACAGAAAACTCTCGCTGTCGTACTTGTGTTTTCTTAACCTCCAGCCGCTGTTTGATGGTTACCTTTCATTGTACGTATCAGTCCCTGGTATTCAGTTTTACGGTTGTCCAACCTTGATCCAAAAATCCAAAATCGATCCTCCTGAAAAAAATTCTATGAAATTCCTACGATATAGGAGAGGGTCGATACTTCCAAGAGGCCCATCAAAATAGTAACATTGACAATAGTATGTCATTAGTTGTGAGAAATAAATTATCTTAATCGCCGTATATGTTATAATCAGGCATTGTATCTATACAAAATTTTGGACAAATTTATAGTTTGACCCGATGTATTTGAAAAAGAAAACATTAGTGTGTATCACCAACAGAAGATCGAGATGAAGCGGATCATCCATCGACTAAAACTTGGACATAAAACTCTCTTTCGCAAAAACAAAGAACTGCAAAATATAGAAAAACTGCCAGAAATAATTGTTCAGATGAAAAACATGGAAAGTGTCTTGATCCTACGCGATAAAAAATCTTAAGAAGAAGTTTGAGTGGATATCTGAATTCCTATAAAACCGAGCCATAAGAACTGTCGGTTCATAGAAAAGAAATCCTATCAAACTCTATGATAAAGGTTGAAGCTATCAAATTTCTTGCACTAGCCAACGCAATAGAAGGTCTGAAGTGATAGAAATGGCTAGGCAATGCAAGAAGGGAGAGGCCAACACATGCATAGAAATCTCAGAAGCAATTAGCTGCGAAAGTCAGGATTCAAACTCGAGAACTATAACTCTCATACCATGTCAAATTTCATGCATTAGTCAGTGCAAACAAAAGCCCGAACTGATGGAAAGGGCAGACAAAATCTACATATACACTGCAACATCCCATATCACGTGTGAGTTTTGAATCAAGAGGCCTATGCGTGTACTCGGAGGGGACAACAATAATTTTGGATAAGTTGTGAAAGACATGACTCGAACTCGAGACCTACGGTTCTGATACCATGTCAAATTTCATGCACTATCCAACGCAAACAAAAGTACGAACCGACGAGAATGGCTAGGAAATTCAGATATACACTTCAACACCACCTCTCACGTGTAACTTGGGGAGACCAACATTTGCATGTAAATCTCAGAGGTATGACTTAAAAGGCCTATGCATGTACACAGAGAGGGCAACAGTAATTTTTGGATAAATTGCGAAAGTCAAGACTTGAACTTGAGACCTACGAGTATGATACCATGTGAAGTTGCATGCACTAGTCAACACAAGCAAAAGTCTGAACTAGCTAGTTTACATATACAATTATACACTTGAACACCACCTCTCCCGTGTGACTCAGAGAGGCCAACATGTGCATAGAAATCTCAGAGGTATGACTCAAAAGGCTTATACGTGGACGCCTGCACATGGACACGGAGATGGAAACACCAATTTTTGGATAAAGTTTGAAAGCCAGGACCCGGACTTGTGACCTATGACCCTTATACCATGTTGCAATAGCCAACACAAACAAAAGTACGAGCTGGTGAAAAGGGCTAGGCAATCCACGTATATATTTCAACACCCTCTCACGCGTGATTCAGGGAGGCCAACACGTCCATAGAAATTTCGGAGGTAGGTATGTCTCAAGAGGCCTATACGTGGACACAGAGCGGACAACATCAATTGTTGGATAAATTGCAAATGGGAAGACTCGAACTCTCAATTTCATGCGCTAGGCAACGCAAACACAAGTCCAAACTGATGGGAAGGGATAGACAATCCATATATATCCTTCAATAGGTGAGTAGTCATGTTTCATGCATTAGCCAACGGAACCAAAACATCCGAACTATTGGAAATGGCTAGATAAGTCACATATACATTTTAACACCCCCTCTCACGTGGGATGCAGAAAGTCAACACGTGCCCCTGGAATAAAGCGACGGCACACATCTCACGAATGACAGAAGAGACCTATACGCGGACAAAGAGGGGGCAACGATAATTTTAGAATAAATGCAATAACCAAGACTCAAAATCGAGACCCTAGTCTCTGATACCATGTCATATTTCATGCACTAGCCAACACAATTAAAGTTCGAACGGATGGAAAGAGCTAGACAATCCACATATACACTTGAACACCCCCTCTCCGTGTGCTCACGGAAAGTCAACACGTGCAAACCAGAAGAGAGCGACGGCGTGCGTCTCAGAGGTATGGCTTAAGAGGCCTATACGTGGACAAAGAGAGAGGACATCCAATTTTTTGGATAAATTGCGAAAATCAGGACTCGAACTTAAGACCCTAGCCTTTGATACGATATCATGTCTCATGCACTAGCCAACGCAATCAAAACCCTAGGGTCACGAGTTCGAATCCTGATTTCGCAAGTTATACAAAAATTGTTGGTGCTCTCTTCCGGTTTGCACATGTCATGTTTCATGCGCCGTATCTCTCTTCTGGTTTACACATGTTGGGTTTCCACGTCACAACGTGAGCTAGTGCATGAAACATGACAAGTAGCATTGCCAATGCATCATTAGTCTGCATAAATAAGTTATGTTCTTGCACTATATGTTATAATCCTATAACGTATCTGCACGTATTGTTTGCGGAATCTATAGTTTGACCGATCGAATGTATTTCCAACATTAATGTTTATCAATAATAAGAAATCGAGATGCAGCGGCTCACCCATAAACCAACTTGAACGGGGAGCTCTCGGTGTCAAACAGGCCTTTTTAGATGGAAGGTAGCAACATTAATTTCCCTGTGCCTTTTTCAGATAATTAGTTTGCCGTTACATGTTCCTTGGGGAAGTTTTCTGTCACTACCAGGGAAGTTTTCCGTCTGCTATCGGCTGATCTCTTATCTCCGTCACTGTTGCAGGCTTACTATTATCAGTGTGGCAACAGTAACGTTTTTTCTAACGATGCTTCTCATTAAACGGATCCCCCCTGCCTGTTTGAGTAAAAGTCTGAACCATACCCTGAACAATTACCGGTTTTGCAGCTCAGCTTAGAGCATCTCTAGCAGAACCCGCAAACGGTCAAACCCGCATCATAACCGCCCGATGCGGATTGAAAACCGCAAAACGGCGGAGAACAGAATCCGCAAATTTACCCAACCCGCAAAAGATTTTGTAGGGCCCCGTGAATCCCCGCCTCGGAACGGCTTTTTCGCGGATTTCGGCGCCGAATCTAGGGGCCCCTGCATTTGGTCAAAACGGTTGGCGGTTGGGAGTTTTCACCACGGGTTCTTCCTCTCTTCTTCCCCATCTCGCCGCCGCCTGCGAATCCCTCCCTTTCCCGGCCGCATCTGACGGCGCCCCGCCGCACGCGAGCTGCCCCGGCCGCGGAGGTCCCCTTCCGCCGGTTTCCCCTAGCCGCGTCCGCGGAGAACGGAAATCTGCGCCGCCGCCGCCGATCTGCCGGTGAGTCTAATTCCGCTCGATTTCGCTTCGATTTCGGCCGTAGTAGTAGGTAGTGAGTATGCCTTGCCCATTTCAGATGGAGTTGAGCCCGGAGGAAGAGCTCGTGCTCTCCGATTCGTCGTCCTCCGACGACTCTGATGTGGAGGCGTTGTTCGCAAGCCGGCGGCAGCAAATGGTGGTCGCCGTCCTCGCCGTCAAGGAGTTTGAGGACTGGTATGCAAAGCGGCGGCAAGGATCCAAGGTTGGCCGGCTTTGCATACCGCGCAACCGCTTCTACGGCAACGAGCTTCTCATCTTGTATTGAATTATTGTTTAATTAGTGTGATTCAAACTTTTATTGTAATAAACTATTTGTGAGGATTCATAATATCCTACTATTGTAATATGAATCTTTATAATTTAGGTCTAATTTATTTATCATTCCATTTTTATGATATTCATGCCTATCTTGCTGTTTTGCAAATGCAGTTTCTGAACGCCGCGCGGCGGAGCAGAACCTTCTGTTTTGCGGTTCTGCTTTGCGGGTTCTGCTCCGCCGCGCGGCGTTTCGAGCCAAAAAACGCGAGTTGCGCGAACTGCAAAACTGTTTTGCGGGTTCGTATTTTGCGGGTTCTGCTAGAGATGCTCTTACAGTAGAAAAAATCCTTCCTTTTGCTCAGCAGCTTACCCGTTCTGTCTTCAACAGGGATAGCTAACCTATATACTGCTGCAGCTGACAGAGTCCACACTTGATTTTTTTTTTTTTTTTTGAACAGGGGAAAGGCCCAAAAGGGCCTAGAGCTGCATTGATATAACGGTGGGATTACAAGTTTGCATACAGGACCCTAAAGGAAAAGAAATTATAGAACAGTCCTTGCATTTAGCACAGAGGACCCTAGGGCAAAGATCAAAAAAGCAATCAGACCCTTCTTCATCCTCTTCTCCACCGACGCAACAAGGACTCCACCGCCGGCCATCCTTCATCTCACCGGGGACGTGACCACTTGGGAGAGGAAGAACGGTGTGCGCCGCCGGGAATCCTGCAAAGGGCCTCCTAGATGGCACTCCGGCCTGGAGGTTGAAAAAGCTCAGGTGGCACTCACACCCGAGCACGGAGCGGCCTCGATGGCCCTGGATAACATCGGCGACAAACGGCCTCTGTTGATGAACTCCGTACTGCAGCAGAAATTCCCCAAGGAGCTCCAGATCCCGCCACCTTTCTCCATCCTCCGCCACCACGACGACGAGATTGAGGGGAGGCAACCAGACCCTAAGCTCCAGCAAGCCATCGGCCTTATTTATGGAGGACCCCGCCGCTTCCAGCTTCACCACATACGGCCCCGTCCACTGGAGCGCCGCGACGATGATGAGAAGCACAAGGCAGCAACGGATCCGACCGGCGGGATCCATCGCCATCCTCCTGGCATAAAGCCAAGCGCGAGCATATTGCTCATACGGCACATGGCCAAAACCTACCTCTAAGCCTACATCTACTATGTACAAGAGGAGCCTACCACCTATTCCATCCCCACGCCGGCCGGCCGTACCTCCGGCGGGCAGGAAGGAGAGGGGCGGCAGCGGAGATTTGGAGGCGACTCTCAAGGGGGCGGAGGAGACGAGAGAAAGAGAGAGTATGCGGTCCTTGGTCCACACTTGATGTTCCCAGGCATGCAGCAGGCACCCATTGATCACACTTACCTACCACTTAATTTGGTAGCTACTGGTGCTATTTACTGCTATGAAATGATATTTCTGGCCAGGTAAAAAACCGATATTTTCTGGTAAGGTTAGCGTGTAAGACTGGTTAAATTGCTCAAATCAAGTGGATAACATAGATAGGATGTTTTGTTGCTAGAAAAGTACTCCCTCCGTTCCTAAACGTAAGATGTTTTAGATGTTACACGTATGGTCTAGATATATACGTACTCAAATGAGTGAACATACTCATGAAATATGTCTAGATACACTTGTGTACATGTGAATGTGGACAAAGTCTTAAACATCTTACATTTGGGAACCGAGGGAGTATGTTTTTGGCTTCTAGTATGCCAGAAAGGGCAGTTGACTGGCTGACAGAGGCCATGCCACTGTCAACCAACTTGACCCTAACCTTGACTCCCTCGTATTAGACGGCTAGGTCATAAACTCTTGTGTTGACCGATTGACTGTTGCATCAACCAGTTGCCGTTATGATGAGGCCAATAGTCTTACAGGTCTATGTGTGGAAAATATGGAAGAAAATTCTAATAGAATGGAGTAACTAAACGAATAAGATCGTATAAACAATATACATAAGAACATGGGCACATTCTCTGAACTTGACAGTGTCCATGCTCATGCACGTGCAATATGGTTCGGATATAGGGCTAGCAACGCGAAGATGCTATAGTTAACGACAGTGCAATTGGTGGCCAGTTGGAGCTTGCAGCTCGGGACGCCATTAATGGCGGTATGGGTTACCTAGGGTTCATGCGTGTCCTGATTCATGTATGGGTTACCTAGGGTCGTCATTTATCTGGCCCGTCATGGTATGAAATGGCGCTCAGATCGACCCACGGACAATTCCTTTATACCGGTCGGTCGGTTGTTACAGTGCATGTATGGTCGTATGCATGGAGTACATGCTTGGGTTATGCAGACAGCTGTTGTTGTGCTGAGGTATCCGGTAAGTAAATCGATCAATTTCAAGGTAAGATATTCAAATTTGATACTTCCCGCATTCTAAGATGGCATTGTTATGTCCTACAAACTACAAAGTCAAGATCAAGTGGATTATCAGACGGTGGCAGGAGGTTCTCGTTTGGCGGAACTCGAAAACTGGGGTGGTAGGTTCGACGGTGGCAGGAAAGGATCGATGGCGAAAACACAAACCATGTTGGCGGCGGTGATCCGGCTTGCAGATTGGGAATAGAGTGTGGTCACGGTTTTTCTTTTTAATTATTTGACCATGTGCATACTTGGTGTTTCGAATTGATCTTAATATTGATTTGTTGTGAAGACCGAGTGTATTTGATATCTTCTGGATAGTAATATGTACCCTTGATCGAAAAAACTATTTTGAGAGGGAGGCATCACCCGTGGGGTAAATTCACTAAAACGGATAAACTTTAACCCGGAGAATAGTTGGGGGGGGGGGGCTTGCTTTAGGAAAACATATTAGTTCATTTAAGGTTGATGTTTAGCGAATAATTGAGCCAAAAATATATATGGGTTTATGCGACATAAACCCAAAAGTATTCTAAACAGAATCGGTGTTGTTGTTGTTTTGGGGGATTAATTGATAAAGTTTGAAGGAGGAAATGAAAAAATTTCACTGCAAAAAAGTATTGGCTGTTGTTGTCCATCCAAAGATTGCAAGAACTTAAATTTTAGCTGAATATTAGAAGTTTCTAAAACAATTACAGAAAAATAAGCATGAAATGAGCCTAGTATTAAGTTGTCATCCTAATGTAGGCATGCATCAAAAAGGAAAGGGCATTTGTAATTCTTTAGTATCCTTTCAAAAATTCAATTATTTCATTTGGAATTTGAAGTGCCCAATTTTTTTTAAAAAAAATCCATAGGAAGTAATAATTATAATCAGTGAGCTTATTTCATTTTCAGCCAAAATTAATTTAGTATTGAAGATATAATTGTTTATGAATTTGTTGTTCAACAAGAACTCATATTTGGCTAAACTTCTAGGTGCACAAGTTTTTCATAAATGATAACATAGAATAATCATAATTAGATGAGCCTACTTCGATTTTTAGACCAATGAATGGAATGACATTTGAAGTTGTTTTCCAGAAATTTTAACATAAATTCTTTAGCAGGTGTTGTCAGAACGAGACAACACGCGTGTTCAGGAATGTAATCATGGACATTTTCATCATCGCCTCCCTTAAAATTCTTGTAATTAAGTAAAGCGAGATGATCAAATTTAGAGCATTATTGGCAGCTCAGTTGTTTTCCAGTAATCTTAACATTAATGGCAACTTAAAATTGTTGTAATTAAGTAAATCAAGATGATCGAATTTAGGGCATTATTGGCAACTTAGTTTTTTTCCAGCAATTTTAACATAAGTGCTTTAGGAAGTGTTGTCAGAACAAGACAACCGCGTGTTCAGGAATTTAATCATGCGCATTTTCATCACTGCCTCCCTCGGATTCTTGTAATTAAGTAAAGCAAGATGACTAAATTTAGGACATTATTGCCAGCTTAGTTTGCTCTCTATTTTAAAAACACCACAGTTTCTATTAAACATAGTTTTAAATACTTGGAGGTGTTTGGCTACAATAAAATGCCATGGGTTTGAAACCGTGTATTTCAAATAAAAAATGAGGTACTTTCATAGTATTAAGAAAAGAGGCTCGGGTTTTGTGAAAATAAGTATCACTTGCCCAGGGGTTGAAATGCTATGGTTTTGGAACAGTTTGGTTGTAAAAAAAATAGCGCTAAACAGAGCCTTAATTCGGGGAATATAATCCCATAAATAGCAGAAGATGGGGCATATTACTATTTTGATGCACCAAATGGTTTTCAGGAAACTTAGCACCAATAAGCTAGCAGACAAGAACACAATCAGGAATAGGAATATTGCATGTCGCTTTAATTATTCTGGTTAGCAATCAAATAATGCGGAGTTAGACAACTCACAACCGAGCAAGTCAACCTCTTTCAGTACTTTGCAGACTTTCAATCAATGGCATTGAGTCTGAGAGAGATGTCGAAGGACAACTGCCGTACTCTCCCACCGATATGGACAGGGCAGCTACCCAGTGTGGCATCTTACGAAAGCGTAGCAAAATGAGTGTTTTATCAATTCTGAGCGGAGATTTTTTGGCTCCAGACTCTAGTGATCCCTCTTATTTGCAAAATTTGAAAATCATATTTGTGAGCTTCAAAAAATTCTGAAAAAAACTACAGATGTAGCCAATGATATATCTCACGAAAGTGCAAAATATCAAATTCAAATACGTTGTATTTTAAGCTACATAAAAATAACAAAAGTGTGAATATGAGTATGCATAGTTTTAAATCTCTAATTTTTATCAGATGTGTTATTTTTGTGTAGCCAAAGAGGAGATAAGGTAGGCGACCAGGGAGGCGGCTCCAGTTCCTCGCTCCGCCGCGGCCAAGGCCGGCGGTTCCCTCCTCCTCCGTCGGCCGCTTCGGCGGCGGGAGGGTGGGGGAACCTTGGTGCTTCGGTCTCGGTGTGTAGATAGTAGGAATAGGGTTTCGTGCGCTGCGTCCTGGATGAGGACGGCGTCGGCGAATAAGGTGGTCTTGGTTCTCCTCATCTCGCTGCTCTGCCTTGGAGGGCAGCGAGGAATCGGTGGCCCTCTGGTGTCTAGCGGTGGTCGGCGAGGCGGTGGCGGCGACCATCGTATGGACTTTTGTCCTCCGGCTTCTTCCCTGCTACGGCGGCGACTGCTCCCTCGTCTCCGTGAAGCTTGTGAGGTGTGGCTCTGGAGCTTTCTCGGTTCGGATCTGGCTCCGGTGCAGGGTTGGTGGTGTGTTGGTGGTCGATTTGCTGTGGGAGGGTCGGTTCTTCGGCTTCTTCTGCTGCATCGAGTGGTAGGAGCATCTTGGCCGATGGTCGTTCATCGTTCTATATCCCGGCGTTCGACGGCGGGTGTCTCCAGATTCTTGAAGGCATGGTGGTGCTCCTCCTTCCAACGGCGGCGAGTTTCCTGGTGGTTCAGCTCCTCAGCTGTTGCTCCGGTGCTTCGTTTCGACGATGTGTGTGTGAGCCTGTGTATGCGTGGGTTCTTGTATCTGTTCTTCTATGTTGAATATATGCAGGTTTATCTCAAAAAAAAAAAAATATCACAAACTGAAAATTTGCACATTCATAGGATATATCATTGGGCTACATCCGTAGTTTTTTTAGATTTTTTTGAAGCTCACAAATATGATTTTCGAATTTTTAAATAGGAGGGAGCACTGGAGTCCGAGAGTCAAAAACACTTGAACTTGAACTTGGAATATTGTAAACAAATTTAGTTCAATATACTTGAACTTGGAAAGTCAAACTGTGGCTTATGTTTACGAATGGATGGAGCATATCTTTTACCATCGTGGATACCGGCAAGGGTGGAAGCAACTGATGCTTTACCTATTGTGGGTGTGAGTTCGTCAATCTTAAATTTGATTGGCTAATTCAGCTTTAGAAGATGCTTATAGAGTCTCGCTTACGGATAAGTGTACGTGTATGTGAGCGTATGCGGCCGTAAGAAAAAACAAGGGTGACCAAACAAAACAAGCACGAGCGGCTGGTCTGACGGATGTACCGCTGGCTGCTAGCCTGTAAAGATCGATGAAGTGTACACTGTACTACTACATCGTGATGACGATCGAGCAGCTGGTCTGATCCAACTATGTTCACGTGATGAGGTGTTGTAGACCGTGCTCCTCTGGTCGATATTAACTCTGGCGCTCCTTGTCTAGACACACACACACAGTAACGGGCAAGTACATTTAAGCTGCACGCAGTATCGCGGACCAGCCTCATTCATGGCGTTCAATGGAGTAGGTGTCCCATTGGCAAGAACATGCAGGTTCTCGCAGAGGAAGATGAGAGGAATTCAATGGAGGAGAGGCAAAGAGGAGAGGAGATGCCATTGGCACCCACTGTAGTTCTACTTGTATACAGTGTAGGTAGGAGATGTAGGTGGTGCAGTTTGTTGGAATTAATTCTGACTAGTTGCATCTACCCACAGTCCCATCCATAACAAGGGCAAGCAGGCGCCCAACCATGTGTCTGCCCTCCATATAGTTTGTTCCATTTTCATCTTCACCCTATGCATGCACGGTGACGTTTCTCGTTATCTCGATCGTATCATGAAGTAGAAATGTTCAAGATAAGTATTAATTCCAGTCAATCTGAGTAGTGTTACTCGGTCATTGACACGGACAATGGTGTCAGAATCTAACTCGGATTCAGGTGTCCAATTTGGCAAAAAAAAATCACTCACAAAGAATGTCACCTCTATAGTATACTATCTGTATATGTGACCTGCTTTCGGTATTATCGACATCGGGAGTATTGGCATAATATCTCCCTGTGACCGAAGATATTCTTTGCGAGGAGCGATACAGGTACTGGTATGATACTCAGCAGGCGCAGCGTGCAAGTTTCTCTAGCACGAACAGACATCTACCCTTGACGTGTTCGGTGGTCCGTGCTTACAACCGATAGAGAATGGCACATGTAACTTATTCTTATATTTTTGGAGACGATAATGGAACTTGTAGTAGTAGATAATGGAACTTGTATTTTTTATAGTCTCTTTGCTGATAGAACATATTACATTGAATTTGACCCATCATAACTCATCGCATGTGTAGACTACTAGGAGACAATTATTTCGCATAGTTGATTTCATGAAAACAAGAAATAACATCATATCTATACGAGTCAACTGGAATATGTATCAACAGTTACTAGATGATCTGTGAAATAAATAAATAAGAGTGACCAAATCCGACCACAGGATTTGAACCCATGCCTACCAGAGGGACACCACCCCACTGTGCTCTAGCCATTAGGCCGGTGCCAATGCTAGTTTCTTAGCGCGTTTTTATAGGCATTTTGCTGATGTGGCATACTATTTAATCAAGAGAGAGTGAGGTTAGCTTAGCTAACATACAACTCTTGCACGTGGCCATAGGAAAAAAATGGTTTTAATCCAATCATATGTATACGTGAACCCCAAATCATTAAATGTAGATACAACACATAACAAACAATGCTGTATCTTACATATTTATTACTCCTATGATATCGTGCTAAGAAACAATGCATTGGCACATGCCTTAGGATAAGAGCTACACTTTTAAAAAAAAAATAGGGGACTATTTAGTATCATGGCTTGAATGTACTCTATAAATTATTTTAATATTGAATTTGACCCATCATACTCATGGCATGTGTTGACTGAGAGACAATTATTTCCCCAAGTTGACTTTATGAAAACAGGAAATAATATCATATTTATACGAGTCAACTTATGTAGTATAGACCGTTCCTAGATGATCTGCCAAATAAATAAGAGTAACTAAATCTGCCCACAGGATTGGAACCCACGCCTACTAGAGAGACACCACTGTGCTCTAGCCGTTCGGATAAGGGGTACACCTTTTTTTTCCCCTGAGGGGACTATTTAGGTGTGGTAGAATAAGAATTCATCTTATCTTCGGCATTTTAACTTGTAATTCGGACACACATCGGGGTCCGATCGTACGCATTAATTTGGATGCTAGTTTTTTAATATTTATATAGTAAATTTTCTCAGTGTTGGGCTTCGCATTTGGCATGGATATTTTAGACACGGCGAATAATACTCAGAATTCCGAATGCCACTTATATAGTAGGCTCTTCGATGGGTATTACCATAAACTAACTATACGCTGACAAAAATTATGTGTTGTGGCAGATATATTGTTCGTGTTGTTTGGCCTTGTGGATGGTATTGTTTTAGTACTCACAGAGTTTCTGGGGTACAAAAAACAAATGGTGTACATATGTCGTCTGCGTGTTCGGTGGTCTGTGGTTCCAACTATTCGACGATGGTACATGTAATTTTTTTTTTGAAGTAGTTAGGCAGTGGTTCGCCGATTCAATTAAGAGGAGAATAGAGGTTCAGTTACAAGCCAGAGAAATCTGGCACATGTAATTTTAGAGAGGTCGATAATGGAACTTGTAGTTGTTGGTTCCCAAAATGCACATTTATATGCTACCACATGTTGACTATGGGACACTTATCTCGCATACTCGACTTTATGACAAATAAAAATAATAGTGTCGGATTTGTACTCCCTCGTCAAATTATAGTGCATATAAGGTTTTTTGCAAGTCAAGCCGTGTAAACTTTGACTATGTTCATAGAAAAAAAATACCAACATCTAGAATATCAAATCAAAAGCATTGGATTCATCACTAAGTAGTAGTACTTGTAGATATAGATAAATTGCTCAATAAACTTGGTCAATTACTGAAGTGTTGTTATTGTAAGACTTAGAGATGTTCATGAACATTACTGAAGATTTCGGCGACGAGTGCATTCAGGTCAGGATAAGATCAAATTTTACAAAACATGTTCTGTTCATAGCCACATATCGTCAAATTTTACCACATGTGTAACATCGTTTATAGCCGTCATTTGTGTCTACCTACTCGGGTTGACCCACAGTTCTGTTAGACCATACTTTCTTAACAGTCTGCCCACATGTTATAAACTCGCATTGTACCCACGATTTGGTAGTAAACCTGGGGTATGATACTATAATTCATTGCTCAAACCAAACAAGACACATGCAACCAGATGGTTCTCAGCATCTTGTCACAGTCTATGCACAGCCGCAATTGAATGTCAAAGCATTTCTGCTTGTGCTAGGATTAGTACCAGCAGGATAAGGCTCAGCTACTGCTGCGACTGCGGGTACATGCAATAGATGCATGCAACAACTGTCTACTGCATGGAGCATGGTCCTCTGGAAATTGAGCGCTGCCGGCCAAGCTAGCCCGGCCCGTTCTGTTTGAGCTGGTACACTGCTTCCTTTTCAGTCTTCCGTGGTTTTAATTACTGTGGTTTACTACCGAATATATATTTTAGTGTGTTGCAATGTGGCACTTTGTGAAATTTCATATGTCAGCTATTGGAGCAAGCTGCCTCAGTCAATACAGGGTAGGGCATTTTGGGTTCCAAGTAAAATTGGATACTACGAACTACTGAATCCGACAGGAACTGAAAACATAGGAAAAAGAAAAGGTAACTCAATAAAAAAGTTCACTAAGTTGGCCTGATGGAAAATTTTCTTTCAGAACTGGATGCAAACTTGACTACAGAAAAAACAACTTGGTTTCAGAATATACAAAGTAAACAAGCTCAATGGGAAACAATACAATGTACACCATAATCCTGAGTTTTCTGAAAACTAAAGAGGTGCAACATACGTGCAAGCAATGCACTCCATGGAACAATAATATGGAACGAGAGGAGAGGAGTACTACTTCGTAGATGTATAGCGATTTGATGGACGGCATGGACCAGTGATAAGAGTAAATAGGGTGGATATACGTCCAACGGCCACACTAATATTGCCGTAGTACGATCAGTCTTACTCTTGAGCAGTCGCATCGCTCGCAGGAGTAATTAATGTTGCACAACCTCTGCCGGCTAGCCGGTCCCGTCCCGAGGGTGTGCAGCGTTAGTTGAAGGAGACGAAGTCGCGAACAACACACGTATAGAAAAGTAGATGACACAAGGTGTAGATAAGGATCTCTTTTATTTCTCTGTTTCTGTAACCAGTACATACAATATTGCCTTGCTTATATAGGGGGAAAGAATAGAAGGATAAGAACCCACTTAACGTAAAACGTGGGGATAACCTAGGCCATTACGTGGGGTGGAAGACACCACCGAAGTGGGCTTCCACGACCCCACGGCCCAAGTTTCCCAACACTACCCCTTGGGTTTTATCTGTATATCCATGACTCAAAACTCTGAAAAACCCAATGGGAAAAATCTAGAGAAACGCACATGGTATACTTTTGCTATGTTGCACGAATTGCCCCATTAAAAACCTTATGTGAGAAACTTCATAAAAACTCACTAAAGGGAAAAAGAGTACAACTCACTTAACTTTTCAGTCAAGTACTCAATCATCGAGATCGAGATTTCAGCGATGAGTTTGTGAAGATTCTCCCCCTGAACCTTGCATCTCTCTAAGTCTCATCATACCCATTCCACGAACACATCTCTCGAAAGAAGATGCTGGTAATGATTTAGTGAACAAATCAGCAAGATTTTCACATGACTTAGTATGCAAGATTCTTACTTCGTTCAACTTTTGCAATTCATGTGCATAGAATAATTTGGGGTCGATATTCTTTGTGAGATTGCTCTTCACATAACCCGTCTGGACTTGTGCAAGACAAGCGGCATTATCTTCGTAGATGATAGTTGGGGTTTGGACGGTGTTCAGCCCACATGTCAGTTGGATGTGGCCGATCATCCGTCGAAGCCATGCACACTCTCGTGATGCTTCATACAATGCTATGATTTCTGAGTTGTTCGTCGAAGTTGTTACTAAAGTTTGCTTAGACGATTTCCAGGAAATTGCTGCTCCACCACAAAGGAAAACATATCCAGTCTGAGATTTCGCATTATGTGGGTCTGACAAGTAACCAGTATCAGCATATCCTACAAGCGTAAGATCTTGATTCCTCCGGAAAAACAAGCCAAGATCTTTGGTCCCTTGGAGGTACCGGAAGACGTCCTTGATGCCTTTCCAATGTCTATTGGTAGGCTCAGAACTGTACCTAGCAAGCAAATTGACGGCGAACGCAATGTCCGGTCGTGTACAATTCGTGAGGTACATGAGTGCGCCAACTGCACTCAAGTAGGGGAATTCTGGTCCCAGAACTTCCTCCCCCTCTTCCTTAGGCCTGAACGGGTCCTTGTCCCGCTGTAGTGATCTCCCGATCACCGGGGTCTTAAAAGGATATGCCTTATCAAATCCAAATCTTTCTAACACCTTCTGGGTGTATGCAGACTGGTCCATTAAGATCCCAGCAGGAGAATGCTCAAGTTGTAGACCTAGGCAGAACTTGGTTTTGCCTAAGTCCTTCATCTCGAATTCCGACATCAGGTAGGAACTCGCTTCCTCAATATCCTCAGGTGTACCGATTAGGTTCAAATCATCCACATACACCGAGATAATACAGAAACCATCTTGTGATCTCCGTATAAAAACACTTGGGCAAGCTTCATTGCTCGTGTAGCCCTTCTGATGAAGGAAATCGCTTAAACGATTATACCACATTCTAATTGACTGTTTGAGTCCATACAGTGACTTCTCAAGCTGAACACTATATAAACTTCTATTTGCTCTATGTTGGTTCGAAACAGGGATACCTTCGGGTACCTTCATGTATATGTTCGAATCCAAGTTACCATAAAGGTAAGCGGTGACAACATCCATAAGTTACATTTTCAAGTCCAATTTTACTGCCATTGAGATCAAGTATCTAAAGGTAATTCGATCCATGACTAGGGAGTAACTTTCCTCAATATTGACATCTAGTCGTTGAGTGAATCCATGGGCGACGAGCCTTGCTTTGTACCAATCCACCTCATGTGTGAGGTAACTGTCTCCTGCCAATCTTTCCAATCCGACCTTATTTTACAATCAGCGAGATTGTTAGGCCTAGGGTCGGGATCTATGATTGAGGCAATTCTATAGCAAAGTTAATGTTGACAATCGCCATTGCTCGGTTCCTTGACTCTCCATTTACATAATTTATGGCCATTTTGTCATGGGGCGCATCTGGCGCTACCTCTTGCTCTACCGTATTTCCCATTATAGAAGCGAGGTCCTTTAGCATTTCCGCGCCGATGTGTGTAATCACATCTCTGCTGGATGTTCCCTCAATAAGGACGTTCAAGTCTGGAATCCCGTGCACAAGACTTTCCGTACTGGTGCCAGGTCTCAACTGGCTCCCCTTTTTCTTACTAGGGAATTTGGTGACTATCTGTGATAAATATCTCTTATCCTTCTTCCTCAGGCGTCCCCGAGTACTTAGGAGTTGAGAACCCGGATTTCGCGTCATTTTAGGCCTTGGACGGGAGCGGGTGCAACCATTAGTTAACTTCGGTATCAACCCTTTCCGGTGCATTGCGCGCAGGCACATGCGACTTTGTCACAATCTTTAGGTCACTGAAATGATCAGTCAGTTGATTCGCTAAAGAATTCAAATCTATTATCTTTTGGACTTCTCTATTAGACTCAGCAGTGCGCGGGTCATGAGCATGGATCCCGTGGCTTGCCACGTCATTTCTCGACTTTCATCATCAAGGGATTGATTATCTCCCCATAAAGTCGGGAAAAGATCCTCGTAAAAAATGCAATCCGCGAAACGGGCCGTATGGACACAGGCTCATAACCACCGTATATCCCCGACTTAGGGAGCGGTCCCATCGCTGATCGCTAAGGGGGTGGTATTGGTACATATACCTGGCAACCGAACCTACGAAGGTGGTAAATTTTCGGTGCCGACCCTTGCGCAAGCTGCATAGGAGAGTGGATGTTGTAGGCAGATGGTTGAAAATTGATGAGATTGGCCGCGTGAAACACCGCGTGACCCCAACATGTAGTTGGTAAATTACAACCTTGAAGGAGCGGTCTGACAATGAATTTAATTCTTTTAATCAGTGCCTCCACAAGTCCATTTTGTTTGTGGACGTGCGGTACAGAATGCTCAATTTTGATTCCCATTGCCATGCAATAATCATCGAACGCCTTTGAAGTAAATTCATCGGCGTTGTCCATTCGAATGGACTTTGTACAATAGTCGGGAAATTTATTCCTCATTTGTATGATCTGAGAGATCAACTTTGCAAAAGCATGGTTCCTTGTTGACAGCGGGCAAACATTGGACCATTTAGAGGAAGCATCGATGAGCACCATGAAGTACCTAAACGGCCCCGAGGGGGCTGAATAGGACCGCATATATCCCCTTGGATATGTTCCAAGAACGCGAGGATTTCATCCTTCACCTTTAGGAGGGATGGTCTAATGATTAATTTCCCCGTAGCGTATGCGGAGCACACGAAATCATCAGGATTCGGGAAATTTTTATAGTAACACTATGACCATTCGAGTTGTTAATTATATTTCTCATCATTCTAAGACCGGGATGGCCTAACCTATCATGCCAGAGGCTGAAAAGTTCAGTGCATCGAAAGGTAGTGTACACAGGCAGTGCTACAAAAATCGTGTAGCATAGCCCTGTGTCCAATGGAGGAAAATCTTCCAAGAACATGTTTACCATTTTCATCGCGCTCGGTGATTAGGAGGTATTCCACCATTCACAACACCAGTCTCAGCTAGAGACTATTAGCGTGAAAACCATTGAAACTTAAGAGGGTACGAGTGACTTGGGTACAACAATGCATCGTTAATGATCAAAGTTGTTCCCATAGGTAGTATTATAGTGGCTCTTCTGGAGCCAACTATACGGATTGCAGCCAGCGATTTTCACAACACTACCTCGAGATTTATTAGACTCGAAACACACAATCTCTCTCAAGATGGTATTTGTGTATCGTTTTCCACAAGACATGTTTACTCCATTGGGGTGCCACACGTGTTCTAAAATATAGCGTCTAATTAATATAAATGAAGCGAGGAAGATGCTACATTAATCAATAAACGCACAAATATTTTAGAACATAACACAATCATCTCTATTAAATGATGGAATAAATGAATGAAAACAAATTCATCCAATCGCCGATGAACGAATAAATGTTGGTGAAACAAATATTATTGCTCTCATAGAGCTTACAACCAAATCGAAATAATTGTATCAAATTTATTGCCATAAAGGAATCATGAAATAAATGAAGGGAATTTAGGTGGATTCCGCAAAGTATCCATCCACCTCAGCCCTAATTTCGAGTTCACTCATCTTCTCTTCATTAGCGAGCATCGCCGCAGCAGAGTCGATGTCCAGCTGTGGTGCTGGAGGGGCATGGTGTGCTCAACCTCCATGGACACGATGGCGTTCGGGGGAACCGCCACATGTGCCTCCACAGGCGCCTCGCTCTGCGCCACCACGGGAGCGGCGGTGGGCGTGGAGATCATCACGGGCCTCGCTGCGGGTGCCGGTGGTGCCTCCACCTGGACAAGGTGCGTCTCGCGCGTCTTCTTGGCCTTGTACGCGTCCACGACGTGCTTAGGGGCCCGACACTTCCTTGAGAAATGGGTCTTAGAGCCGCAACGGAAGCAATCCTGGGGCCTGGCCTCCCCCTGACCCGCCTGATGTTGCTTGGCCGGGTGGGGAGGGTGAGGTCCCTTCTTGCCTTTCTTCCACGCTTCTTGAACTTGGGCTGGCGTACCTTGTAGGCGCCGGCATAAACTTCCTGACTTGGACCCCCTCCGAAAGGCTGCGAGTTGAAGTTATTTTTGAGAACCTCATCCTGCGCCTCAGCCACCTGAAGGGCGTCAATAAGCAAAGCATACTGCGTGAATTTCTCCTGGCGGTAGTTCCACGCACTCTGGAGAGCTGATGGATGAAACGTGGAGAGAGTCTTCTCAATCTTCTGACTCTCCGTGATTTTGGTACCACAGAGATCAAGTTGAGTACAGATCAGGTGTAAAGCTGAGTTGTAGTCTCCCACTGTCTTGAAGTCCGCAAACCTCAGACGCATCCAATCTGCCTCCGCCCGTGGCTTAATGGTGTACTTCAGCCTAGCGAACCGTGCCTCGAGGGCGGTCCACAGGGCTGAATCACTCCGTTCTGCCATGTACTCGTGTTTCAACGTAGTACACATATGATGGCGGAGGAAATGCAGTGCTTGGGCGTTTTCCGCCGGAGTGGTGGTGCTGGGGGCCGTTGCGGTCCCCACATCCAATGCTCCCTTAATCTTCCGGCCCTCAAGGACGAGTACCACGTCCGAGGCCCAGGTCAAGTAGTTCAGCCCGTTCTGAGCCAACTCCTCAAACTCCCTGTTCATGATTCCGGCCATCTGCGATTTATGCAAAAAATATATCAGATTACAGCGGGTAATCGATTGCATAAAGCGATGTTGATACAAAAATGTCAATAAGACGACGTTCCAAAATTTAAAAGACATGCGAAAATGCTTTACTAAGTATTAAAACAATTAATTACTGTAGTAAAACATGATATAAAAGCCTGTACGTAGAGATATTATGCTAAGCGCGTTCGAAACGTGAAAAGTGTCCCTAAAAACGACTTTCCGTAGCTATTTTCTGCCCAGATATACAATTTCAGCAAAACAGACTACAGATAAATTATTCTGCAGGAATAAAATTATACAAAAAAACTGGAAAAGTGCAGGTGCTAAATGTAAAAATGCACGCGTAGATCCGTGATGACCCAAAAGTATAGGGGATCGCAACGGTCTTCGAAAGAAGTAAAACCCAAATTTATTGATTCGACACAAGGGGAGTCAAACAATATTTATAAGACTTGACAGATGAATTGTCAGTTCAGCTGCACCTGGAAATAGACTTGCTCGACACATTTTATCAGTAGCAGCAGTTTTATGATAGTAGCAGTAGTGAAATAATAGCGGCAGTGAAATAAAGGCAGCAGTAGTAATTGAAGTAGACAACAGGATTAAAATACTGTAGGCATAGGGATGGATGAACGGGCGTTGCATGGATGAGATAGTTCATGAAATAGTCATACATAGGGCAATTGCAGGTAGATAATAATAAAGCATCCAAGTAATAATTAATCATAGGCATGTGTTCCGTATTTAGCCGTACGTGCTCGCAATGAGAAACTTGCACAACATCTATTGTCCTACCAGCCCGTTTGCAGCGGGGTCTCAAGGGAATCTACTGGTAATTAAGGTGCTCCTTTTAATAAAGCACCGGAGCAAAGTATTAACACTCCGTGAACACATGTGATCCTCAAGTCGTAGCCATCCCCTCCGGTTATCCCAATTTCTGTCACTTTGGGGCCTCGGGTTCCGGACAATGACGTGTGTATACAGCTTGTAGATATGATCCAAAACAATAATTATTCTCATGATACAATAACATGTTCAGATCTGAAATCATGGCACTCGGGCCCTAAGTGTCAAGCATTAAGTATAACAACTTGCAACAATGACATAAAGTACTAATAATGGATACTAGACACCATGCCCAAACAATCTTACATCTATTACATGAACGATCTCATCCAATCCCTACCATCCCCTTCAGCCTACAGCGGGGAATTACTCACACATGGATGGGGGAAGCATGGTTGGTCAATGGAGAGGCACCGGTGATGATGATGGCGATGATCTCCTCCAATTCCCCGTCCCGGCAGGGCGCCAGAACGGAGTTTCTGATCCCCGAACTAGGGTTTTCGGTGGCGGCGGAGCTCTGGAATGTTTTTGGAAAAGCGTCGATCCCCCTCGCGTTTTTAGGTTAAGAGGACTAAGTTGTCCAAAGGGGAGCGTCGGGGGCCACGCCAGGCGGCCACACCAGGCCTCGACGCGGCCCCACCTCTGCCGCGCCGAGGGTGCGTGTGGGGCCCCCGTGCGCCGTCTCCGCTTCATCTTCTGGCTCCGTGGGTCTTCTGGGAAAATAGAATTTCTGTAATTTTTCGGGAATTTTCCCGAAACTTTGACTTTCTGCACAAAAACAAGACACCAGGTCAATTCTGCTGAAAACAGCGTTAGTCCGTGTTAGTTGCATTCAAATCACACAAATTAGAGGTAAAACAACAACAAAAGTGTTCGGAAAAGTGGATACGTTTTGGACGTATCAACTCCCCCAAAGCTTAGCTTATTGCTTGTCCTCAAGCAATTCAGTTAACAACTGAGTGCGATAAAAGAAACTTTTACGAGCATGTTTGCTTCATATGATGTATACATACTTACTATATGATCAAACTTAGGCAATTCATAATAGGAACTATGCAAAGAATGATACTTAGTAGCTATGCAAATCATGAAAAGATACCAACATACTAAGAATAAATAACATAACATACATCTATCCTCATGAATTGCAATGTTCGTAATAAGATATGAAAAAATGGTATCTCGCTTGCCTTTATTTGTAGAGCAAAACATAAATGCCAAGGCACCTCTGAAGTTCAAGTGAAGACTAGATATAAAGATATCAAAGATAAGAGCATCATAGTTATACCTCAATTAACCGTATTCTGGGACAAGCACATTACACTAAGAATGACAGTTATGCTCTCGAGGAAATGCTCAAAGAAAGGATGGTGACTCAACATAAAAATAAAAGATTGGCCCTTCGCAGAGGAAGCAGAGATTTAACATGTGCTAGAGCTTTTTATTTTAAAACAGAAGTAAAAATGTTTTGGAAGGTGGTTGTTCCTGTCAACGAATCAGTAATAGAGTTCTTGTTATCTTCCATACTAAACAAGTTGAGAGCGGTTCCGAGTTATTGATATTAGTCATTTATAGCATGCACTTTTATATAGCATGACACTCCTCCCAACCTTTGCTTTCACAAACCATGGCTAACCGAATCCTCGGGTGCCTGCCAACAATCACATACCATGGAGGAGTGCCTATTTTATTTTACCTTTTAGATGTTATAATGGTCTAACCAGCTCTTTGCAAAATTAATGACGAGCAGATGAAGCATGCAAGTCGGGAACTTAATTTAGTATGGAAGATAACAAACCCAACTACTACGTCCTCATGAGCTAAAAACAGTCACAAAATGAGAAGTATTTTGAAGGTTTTAAAGGTAGCACATGAAAATTTACTTGGAATGGTTCGAAATACCATGCATAGGAATTTATAGTGGACTCTTTGGGATAACTTGGTTTTTAGGATTTGGATGCACGAGCAGCATTCCCGCTCAGTACAAGTGAAGGCTAGCAATAGACTGGGAAGCGACAACCAAGAGAGCAATAACTGTCATAATCATACTTGCGACAGAATAAAATTAACGGAGGCATAAAAATGATACTAAAACTCTGAGACAAAATAGATCATCAAGGCTTAATTGACTTTTGTTTTTCAGTCATAAACATTCATGAGCATGTGGCAAGTCGACTCAAGTAAATCATTCAGAGGAGGATACCACCCTGCCATACCGTTTTACGAATAGAACAATGCATGCAAATATCTATATGACATATTATTCAATATTAGCAAATTGGTACTGATCATAAGAAGACATGAACTACTAAGCAATCATTAAATAACATAACCACTACCATGACAGCTAAGCATGTTCATATGAGTAGGTATATTTACAAAAATAAAAACAAATAGAGTTCATACCAGCCTTTTACCACATCCGGATTGTCGTATATCATCATCATTGCTTTTCACTTGTGTGGCTTGAATGATATGAAATGATAACCAAGCCCCAAGTGGAGTCACGGAAATTGTCGAACTCTAAAACAACTATACAAAACAGAAGAAGAACAATAAATATTTTTGGGTTTTCGATTTTAGAGCAAGCATGGAAAGAAACAAACAAGTAAAGCAAAATCTTTTTGGATTTTTTGAATATTGAACCGAAATGAAAAAGATAAAGTAAACTAGTGCTACAAGTACAAACGAAGAAAGAAAGAAAATAAAGGAAATATTTTTGGTCTTTTGGGGTTTTGTGAAAGTAAAACGAATACAAGAAACAACAGTGAAAAAGAAAGAAACAAACTGAAACATGGATATACAAAGTATCGACATGATATGAATATGATAAAATGAGTGAGCTGTCGGTGGATCGGCGTACCTCCCCCCAAGCTTAGGCTTTTGGCCTAAGTGGGAGATCAATCATCCCCATGGCTGCCAGCTAGGCGCGCCCTCAGTGTACGACGAAGAGGGTTCCTCGTCCGGGTACGAGCTCGAGGATGCACCACCGTGGTACACGTGTAATCCTCAGGGGTGCCACGAAGGTCTCCTGTCGGTGCTCGGGTAGTTGTAAATGGAAATCCGGTGCACCAAGGTACTTGTCCAAATCCTCCCTTGAATATGACAGAGGACTCCTGAAAATACTGAACAAACTAGGCTGCGGTAGCCGGACCTCCCGCTCAGGCCATTAGAAAAAACAACTCTATACAGCAAATATCCATTGTATGAACTAGTAGTAACAAAATTATGAACTTTCATAGCAGCAAGATCAAGTCTTTCCGGAACCATCAACTCATCAGTGGGATCAACGAATAACCAAGATCAGCTAAAAGACGTGCATCATTAATCCCTCCAAAGATGGGACCTTTGGTGGAGAGGCGGCGAGCAATCAAAGCACCAAGGTTGTAGGTTTTATCATTTTTAAGTGCAGCAGCAAGAAAAGCTAGATGATAATTAGAAATATTACTAGTGTTCTCTCTAGCAAGCACACTTGAGGCAAGATAATGTGTGAAGTACCTGATGGCTGGAAATTGAATGTTCCTTATCATACCTCGCTGCGCTGTACGGTGGTCATCATAGCTCAGCTCATGGTAAAGATCCAACAGCTCACGCGGTGTGCCTTGATCTTCCTCGCTGTCCCGGATGGAGCAATACCTATGACCCTACAAAATCTTTTCAGCTCCATGGTGCATGCACGATTATAAATCTTAAACTCAACAGTTGGGTTAAAGGTAGCATTATTAAACTTAAAACTTCAACAAAAATCTTGGTGAGTCTAGCATATTGTGCTCTCTCATCCTTCATGAATTCCATCAAACCAACTCTGTCAATTAATCTCATGAAATCATCATGAATCCCTGCATCTCTCATAAAGTTAGAACATGGAAAAATGGATGGATGTGCAACACCATCATCCTCCTCATCACCAATCCTTGGTGCTAAAAGATCCTCATTATATGATGGCCTAAATGGAGCTTTTGCTCTTGAGGCCCTTGTTTCCCTTGAGGAGGGTGGTGTTTGTCTCTCAAAGATTTCTCCATAGGTATGTTTGTCCATCTTCCTTTTCGGAGAGCAATTGATCCAAATATCAGCAGCAAAGATGGGCTGAGCAAGGAGATCGAAAATCGCGAGCAAGAACAGCAAGAACTCAAGTTTTGAACAACGGTGGAGTGTGTGGTCGGGAGAGAGAAAGGAGTGGGAGGTGGCTGAGTAAGTGGAGGGCCAGGTGGGCCCCACACCATGCCAGGGCGCGGGCAAGCCCCTGTCGCGCCGAGGGGGCGTGTGGTGGCCTGGTGGGTCCCCCTGGTCATCCTCACGTACTCCCACGTTCCATTTTAAAAACTAGGATTTGTAGAATTTAATTTTTTGAAAACTTTTATTTCTGACATTTTCTGGGTGTTTTAAATAATGAAAACTAGGTAAAAACAAAATTATGTAAAGACTAAACATCACTAAAACTTTGCAATTACAGTAGCAAAACAGTAGGTAAAACAAGGAGGGAAAGAAAAATGTTGTTTAACAGTTTTATGCACTTAAAACATATTTGTTAACAAGGTTGATCAAGTCTTGCCACCAAATATATTTTATATGACATAAGAGAATTAAACCACATGAAACAATCATTTTACCTTAAATTGTATAGCTATAGATCCAATCATAATATTTTGAAATCCTTCATGAGGGTCATATATAGGGCAATCAATACTTCCCACTTTGATAGTTCTAAAATTAGCAATTGTATTCACTCCAAATAACTTGTCCAGCTTCTTGGGAAAATAAACAGTATGCTCTTTGTCATTAACATTGAAAGTTACTTTTCCTTTGTTGCAATCAATAACAGCCCCTGCAGTGTTAAGAAAAGGTCTCCCAAGAATAATAGACATATTATCATCTTCAGGCATTTCAAGCACAACAAAATCAGTTAAAATTAAGCAATTATTAGCCACTTGAACAGGAACATCTTCACATATACCAACAGGAACAGCAGTAGATTTATCGGCCATTTGTAAAGATATATCAGTTGGTATCAATTTATCCAAATAAAGCCTCTTGTAAAGAGAAAAAGGCATGACACTTACTCCTGCCCCTAAATCACATAGAGCAGTTCTAACATAATTATTTTTGATAGAGCAAGGAATAGTTGGTATACCCGGATCTCCAAGCTTCTTTGGAACCTTACCATTGAAAGAATAATTAGCAAGCATAGTAGAAATTTCTTCATTAGGAATCTTTCTTTTGTTAGAGACAATATCCTTCATATATTTCGAATAAGGAGGTAACTTAATAGCATCAGTCAGAGGAATTTGCAAAAACAAAGGTTTCATCCAATCGCAAAATTTATTATAATGCTCCTCTTCCTTAGATTTGTGTTTCTTATTAGGAAAAGGCATTTGCTTTTGCACCCAAGGTTCTCTTTCATTACCATGTTTCTTAGCAATAAAATCTTCTTTAGTGTACTTTTTGTTTTTAGAATGCTTTTCAGGTTCCTCTTCACTTTCCTCTTTATCAGAGGCATCGTTCTTATCCTTATCATTGTTATGTTCATTACCACTTTCAGTTTCAGCATCAGAGATAGATATACTATTTGGATCATTAACATGTTCATTTTCTTTAATGGGTTCAGGAGATTCTTCAACATGTTTATGTTTCTTCTTCTTCTTTTTCTTAGAAGGAGTACTAGTTTCGTTAGCTAGTTGAGAATCTTGCTCAATTCTTTTAGGATGTCCTTCAGGATACAAAGGATCCTGAGTGGAAGCACCACCTCTAGTTGCTATACCAAAAGCATGTTTATCATTATTTCTAGAAGCATTAACTAGCAAATCCTTTTGCACCTTAGTCAATTGTTCTATTTGAGTTTGAACCATATGAAAATGCTTAATAAGTATTTTAACATCATTAGCAGTTCTTTCCAAAACATCATGCAAATTACTGATAACATGAGAATTTTCTAACAGCTATTTTGTATTCTCATATTGAAATTATCTTGCTTAACGATAAAATTATCAAATTCATCTAAGCATTGATCAGGAGGTTTAGAATAAGGGATATCCTATCATCAAAGTGTTGGAGAGAGTGTACCTCGACCGTGGATGGGTGAGGAATTGGCTTACACAATTCTTCTATAGGTGGCAGATTTTTCACATCTTCAGATTTAATACCTTTCTCCTTAAGAGATTTCTTGGCTTCTCTCATTTCTTCATCATTTAGTTCAAGAATTCCTCTTTTCCTTGGTGTGGGTACCGGAGTTGGTTCAGGCATGGTCCAATCATCATGATTTTGACTTATTTTAGCCATTAATTCCTCGGCTTCATCTGGAGTTCTTTTCCTGAAAACACAGCCAGCACAACTATCCAGGTATGTCCTAGATTCAACAGTTAGTCCATTATAGAATATATCAAGAAGTTCATTTTTAGCTAGTTGATGTCCAGGCCGAGCTCTAATTAAAGAGCAAAACCTTGCCCAAGATTCAGGCATTTTCTCTTCTTTTAATTGTTTAAAGTTAAAGATTTTCTGTAAAGCAGCATGTTGAGCACTAGCAGGAAAATATTTCTGAAAGAAGACATTAACCAACCCCATAGGACTCTCAATAGATCCAGGAGATAAATTATTAAACCAAGTTTTAGCTTCATCTTTCAATGAGAAAGGAAAATTTTAGTAACGAAGTAACTGCGTTTCTTAATATCATCAGAAAACAAGCTACTTAGAGTAGAAAGAGTATTCATATGATCTACATCACTTTCATTTTCAGTACCTCGAAAGGGTTCTTTCTCAGCAATAGATATAAGACAAGTCCACAGAGAAATCATAATCTTTATCTTGTATATTTATGGGAGATGTAGCAAACTTAGCATCAGGAGAAAGTTTATAATTAACAGCACGTCTTTGAAGAAGATTTTTAATAGCATTAACATCTTTAGAAGAATCACAATTTATGTATTCTTCAATAAATTCATCATCAAGTTCAACATAAGTTTCCTCGAGATCATCACTAGGATGTTCTCTCGACCCAGGTGTATAAGCAGGTGTAATAGGAGTTTCATTAGGTGTTTCAGCATTTTCAATTTGTCTAGATTTAGCAATTGTAGCATCTAGAAAAGGACCTAGTGAACCACTTTCATCAAGCACAGTAGAAGCATCATCAAATTCATCAGAAATATTTTCAGATTCAGCAGAAGTAGCAGTACGTGAAGCATGTATATGTGGTGGTGTAACAAGTTTACTCATAACAGACGGTGAATCAAGAGCAAAAGAGGTGCTCAGAGTTGTACCTCTCCTTGTAGTGGATGGCAATATAGGGACCTTCTCATCACGAGGTTTACCCATGATGAATAAATTGCAGCGAACAATATCACTTTCAGGTGAGCTTATAAATAAAGCTATGCTCCCCGGCAACGGCGCCAGAAAATAGTCTTGATGACCCACAAGTATAGGGGATCGCAACAGTCTTCGAGGGAAGTAAAACCCAAATTTATTGATTCGACACAAGGGGAGCCAAAGAATATTTATAAGCCTTGACAGATGAATTGTCAGTTCAGCTGCACCTGGAAATAGACTTGCTCGACACAGTTTATCAGTAGCAACAGTTTTATGATAGTAGCAGTAGTGAAATAATAGCAGCAGTGAAATAAAGGCAGCAGTAGTAATTGAAGTAGACAGCAGGATTAAAATACTGTAGGCATAGGGATGGATGAACGGGCGTTGCATGGATGGATAGTTCATGAAATAGTCATACATAGGGCAATTGCAGGTAGATAATAATAAAGCATCCAAGTAATAATTAATCATAGGCATGTGTTCCGTATTTAGTCGTACGTGCTCGCAATGAGAAACTTGCACAACATCTATTGTCCTACCAGCCCGTTTGCAGCGGGGCCTCAAGGGAATCTACTGGTAATTAAGGTGCTCCTTTTAATAAAGCACCGGAGCAAAGCATTAACACTCCGTGAACACATGTGATCCTCAAGTCGCAGCCATCCCCTCCGGTTATCCCAATTTCTGTCACTTTGGGGCCTCGGGTTCCGGACAATGACGTGTGTATACAACTTGAGATATGATCCAAAACAATAATTATTCTCATGATACAATAACATGTTCAGATCTGAAATCATGGCACTCGGCCCTAAGTGTCAAGCATTAAGTATAACAAGTTGCAACAATGACATAAAGTACTAATAATGGATACTAGGCACCATGCCCTAACAATCTTACATCTATTACATGAACGATCTCATCCAATCCCTACCATCCCCTTCAGCCTACAGCGGGGAATTACTCACACATGGATGGGGGAAGCATGGTTGGTCGATGGAGAGGCGGCGGTGATGATGATGGCGATGATCTCCTCCAATTCCCCGTCCCGGCAGGGTGCCAGAACGGAGTTTCTGATCCCCGAACTAGGGTTTTCGGTGGCGGCGGAGCTCTGGAGTGTTTTGGAAAAAGCGTCGATCCCCCTCGCGTTTTTAGGTCAGGAGGAATAAGTAGTCCAAAGGGGAGCCGGGGGCCACGCGAGGCGGCCACACCAGGCCTCGGCGCGGCCCCACCTCTGCGCGCCGAGGGTGCGTGTGGGGCCCCCGTGCGCCATCTCCGCTTCGTCTTCTGGCTCTGTGGGTCTTCTGGGAAAATAGAATTTCTGTAATTTTTCGGGAATTTTCCCGAAACTTTGACTTTCTGCACAAAAACAAGACACAGGGCAATTCTGCTGAAAGCAGCGTTAGTCCGTGTTAGTTGCATTCAAATCACACAAATTAGAGGTAAAACAACAGCAAAAGTGTTCGGAAAAGTGGATACGTTTTGGACGTATCAATCCGCATTCGGTCCGGTCCGCATCGGCAGCAGGCCTAAATTGGGCCAGAAAACAGGCCGAAATCCATCAACCACACAGCCTGCCCAGTGTTTTAGGCAAGAGCGTAATGGGCCGAATTTGGCCCAATCGCGTCCGACCCATCGCATCGCGTCCCAACTAGGGACGGTGCTAGGGAACCTAGCTCCTCGGTGGGTGGCGGCGGCGCCGCAGCAGCCGCGCCGGCGGCCAGCAGGGCCGCGCGGCAGCGTGCGTGCGGGCGGCCGCCGCCGTTGGAGGCGGGCCGTGTGGGGGCGGTGTGGGGCGCGGATACGGCCGGCGAGGCAAGCTCGGCCGGCGTGGACACGATCGGCGCGGCAAGGCGGCGGCGGCGGCTAGCGGGGCAGTCGCGGCGGCGGCGGCCAGCAGGGCCGCGCGCACGCGGGGCGCGGCGAGACCACGGGTCGCGCGGCGGCTGGGGCATGAGCACGCCGCGGAGCTCGGCCATGGCGTGGGAACGCGACCAGCGCGCGGCGACTCGCGGCCAGCAGGGCTCGCGGCGGTCGGCGGCGCCCTCGGGCGTGCTTGCGTGGCCAGCATGGCCTGCGACTTCGCACGGAGGTCAGCGACGTCGACGCCGGCGATGAACGCCACGAAAACCTTCTCGCGCGGAAGAGCGACGACGGCGTCACGTAGTGCGAGGCTCGGTGTGTTGCGTGGCGGCTTGCCGACCTATGCAACACACGACGAGCGGCTCTACGGCAGTCAGCCGACGACATCGTTTACGCCGACAAGGAAAACACTTTGGATGTCAATTTTCATCATCCGTTCATCTAGAATCGAGACGCGGCTGTGCGAAGCGCCGGTACCGTGATCATCAGGATCACGTCCGTACCGACCCCCTATGGTGCCGTCATCAAATCCCCCGTGAATCCGAGAGTATCGACATTGGTCGGCGACGTATTCATCAGCTCGACTCTCGGGAGGGAAATCGACACCGTAGATAACATCTAAAAATTACGGTAGTCGCAAAAACGGAAAGGAAATTGCGATACGAATCCATTTTTGCGATCAGATTGTGGTTATACCTTCGCGATCGGTGCAGGGAGCCTGCTTGAGGTAGGCTCGACGGCGGCTCGGCGGAGAGCTATGTGCTGATAACGTGTTGCACAACCTCTGCCGGATGGCCGGTCCCGAGGGTGTGCAGCGTTAGTCGAAGGAGACGAAGTCGCGAACAATACACGTACAGAAAAGTAGATGACACAGAGTGTAGGCAAGGATCTCTTTTATTTCTCTGTTTCTGTAACCAGTACGTACAATATTGGCTTGCTTATATAGGGGAAAAAATAGAAGGATAAGAACCCACTTAACGTAAAACGTGGGGATAACCTAGGTCATTACGGGGTGGAAGACACCACCGAAGTGGGCTTCCACGACCCCCACGGCCCAAGTTTCCCAACAATTAAGTTCCTCTGCCACGACAATAAGAAGGTACTACCTGTGAGATTTGACACTAGGGCTGCGTGTCGAATCTTTATTTCTGGAAGAATTTTGAAAAGATAATCTCTCATCAGAAAACTAAATATCCAGTAAATTTTTTCACTACATTTCTGGGGACTCACTTATGGTTTCTTATGTGTAGGATCATATATGTCATGGCACAACCCTTGAGCCCGGACCTTATCTGGAATGCCCGAAATAAAGGCTGGCGGATGTCTGAGTGTTAAGCCACGAGAGGTCCCTCCGATCCTTGAAAAAAGCACCAGGTGTTTGCTCTGGTCGCTTCGGTGGTAGAGCCGTAGGCTCGGCGATTCTTAGCCGGTGTGGGTGTCGTTGCAACATCTTAGGTGTGGTGGGTCTCGGTGCAACATCTTAGGTGTGGTGGGGTGTCGTCTTGTCACAGCGATCCAATGGAGGCGTGGTCTCGGGACTGGTTGGTGTCTTTGTTGTAACGGTTTTCGCCCGGTTTTCCATAATTAACCGGGCACCTCTCTTCTTAATAAATGGAATGGGCAAAGCTTTTGCCCGGCGGTTCAAAAAAAAAAAAGCACCAGGTGTGAAGCCAATGCATATATAAGAATTTGCTTCTATTGTGGCTTAGTTGATGAAATTCCTGGTCACCCGTCATGATTTGATGATTCCCTGAGATTGTGTCTGATCACATGAAAAATTATTGATATGTATGGATGTGTCATGTGTGGAATGAATGACAGTCGGTAGAGAAAGACAGCCACTTGAGAAAGATTGCTACGAGATAAGGAATGCAATTTGGATGAGCCGTTCTGTTCAGCCACACTTGCCACATACACGCACCACACTAGCACACACAGATAATGCAATTCGCATGATTGCATCCAATAAACCTGTCTTAGTTCTAGGCTCTTCTAGCCTGGTACAAAGCTGGAGAGTGGGTAATGCATTGTCACCATCAGACAAGAGAAGAGATGATTCTTTATCCGTGGCAAGGTAATCAATCGGCCATGTTCGCTCCTTGTGCCACAATGAATTCGTGAATTCAAGGGCGTACTGAAGATTAGTGGTCCAAAAGCTAATCAGAGGTGCAATTAAATTTGGGGGGGCATAGTACCAGTTTACCAAGGACGAACCACTGCCGGTTACACTGGTTCGAAAGCTTACATCGTTCCATGGAACTGGAAACTAGTTCCCATTCAGATCACATGGAACGAACCACGGCAAACACACCCCCAATTTAAAAAGCAGGAAGGTCATCGTCTACAAATAGTTGAGTCTAGCATTACTGTCGTTCTGATCAACTGCTGTCGGAGTTGCAATCACAGGAGGGCCATCTACCGATTTGCGTACCTTTCTATGGACGCAAGACACCTTCAGTTCAGTAACCATGATAATTAGTGAAGCCATTCTTGTAGGAATTACTCCACGCTTCTGTACAAAAAAAAAATGCTCTCGTCTCTTCAGACTTCACATCTCCAATGCCTGCCAGGGTTTGTAAAACGGTCAATCAAAAGTTGCATTCGAAACAAACCTCTAACTGATAGCAACAAATGGTGATAACTGGTCCTAAGGACAGGAGGAGCATACAGCTATACTAGCAGTTATAAGTAAATTATTACTTGTGACTATTTCAGTTCCAACTGTGATCATAGATGCAGAGGAAATGGATAGGAGGTAGAGAGTACCGGGGAAGTCCGCATCCACCTTCCACCCAGCCAATCACAGTGAAACCTTAGCTGCTCAAGCCCGATCTCATTCTGTTCATTGTAAGCCTTGAAGTAAACCATGAACCTCTGGTCACTAATAACCTCAGATATCATGCCGACCCACCATCCGTCGTTGGTGAAGGCGTCCACTTCATCGAGCAACTTGAAACCATTGGTGACAGGGATAACTGGAGGAGGGGGCCTGATGTGCTCCTCTCCTATGACTTCGGTCAAGGGCGTGGTTTCATCGTCGGCCTTCAGTGTGTCGTACTCCACTAGAAACTTGTGGCCAACAGATTTGATAATAGTTCCCTGGAACCAAGCTCCACAAAAACCTTCGTCGTTGCTGGTGACTTCCACCCTGCTGCCTTGTGTAAACTTTGCTTGCGGCAATTTCTGAAAGATAGCCAAAGGGCATAGAAAAGGTGATATTTGTTAGCTACGTTAGCAGTTTAACGTGTTTCAAACATGTAGTACAACAACTACAAATAAAAAAATCATCGGTGTGAATTTGCAACTCAATCTTACAATTTTCAGGATTCAACGGTAAGCATAGATTTATTCTAACTTTGACAAACGTGAGAAGAGCTGCCTGCGACATCTCCTGATTAATTTGGTTTAGTAGATGATAGAGCTTTGATTCTGCCTGAACTAAATAGTTCGCAAGTCCCTTGAATTTTTCTCATTTACAAATCATGCAAGTTGATTGTTCAAGTGATTGTCTGAGTGATGTAACTGCCATGGATGTGGCTCATAAAATATTTGAATTTTTGGGGATTAGTACCACCCACCAAAGAGACCCGAGAAACATAATTATACATATGAATAATTTCTTGAAAAAGGATACACATGCAATAACGTTATAAAGAGGCTGTGCATGAATGAAACTCAAGCTTCATCTGGTAACTGGTAAAACACAGGCACAAAAAGAAAACAGAATACAATAAACTTTCCAGCATCAATGCCCTATGCAGAACATGAAAATAAACAGAGAAATTGTAAGGAGCCTTAAAACAGGCATATTATAAGTTCCTATATTCAGTTCTCCTAACCACAAAAAGTGTGATGCATCTTTAGCAATGTCGAATATGGAGCCGATTCTTCCTCAATAACAGAGAAGGTTTCATTCTCTTTACTGTTGTTTTCAACATGTTCCTATCTGTGTATCTGCAAGAGGATGGTGTGAAACTGGTAGGCGACTCCTGGTAAAAGAGGCCAAAGATGCATGGTTTATCCCTTGATCGAGAAAAAATAACAAGAGGAGGGAATAGACTCTAGCACAAATTGTACACATTTTGATGAGTGCTAAAGAGAAACAAGAGCAAAAAAAAGTGAACTGCATATTGCACCACTGGAGCAGATATTGCGACCACAGGAAATAAAAGGTTAGGGACTAAAAACTACTTCGTCCAAGCCCATACGTCGGGCGTATTAGGTTTCGTTAAAGACAGCACTCTGAACAGGAATTACTCCATAATATGTGATTTATAAAACAAGATAAAATTATCAGTATGTACTATTGAAAACGAAGCTAGTGATACCAATTTTATGACATATAGACAACATATTAAGAAAGTAATTCATTGTCAAGAATTGACTAAGGGAAGCTTTATACACGATAAATACGGTGTACTATTGAAAACGAAGCTAGTGATACCAATTTTATGGCATATAGACAACATATTAAGAAAGTAATTCTTTGTCAAGAATTGACTGAAGGAAACTTTATACACGATAAGGAATGCAGGCTCAAGAACGCTCATTTTTACACATATTTATGGATTATAGCATTAAGAAGATAAGCATATAAAGCAACCCAGAAAGAATCCACATGAAGTGCAAAACTTCACGTTCTAGAAACATTTCAAAGAAATGTAGCTAAGATTATGTACACACCTGAGCAACTTGCTTCCATTGACCATCGATCCAGTCACATCTAAGCCTCAGTGCCTTCTGGTCCAACTGAACCTCCTTTCCTGAATTTGCTAGCTTACATGCATACATTAATTTGGGATGGATCTCAGTAATCTGGCCTGGCCACCAGCCATCACCTTGGAAGCCTTCAATATCATCATTGACGCAGAAACTAATAGCTGACCCACGTGGTGGGCAAGGTCTGATTGCTTCACATCAACAATCTCCTTGCACAGTTCATTACCATCGCCCTTCCCAAAAGTCACTAGGAGGTTATTCTTCCAGATAGTCTTTGCAACAACTGCAGGGAACCAAGCAACAACAGAATCATCTTCCAACTTGGAAACTTCTACTTGTGCTCCTTTAGTATATGGCATTCTCATCAATGACTCCTGCCAGGCAAAGAGCAGTGTTTTAGCAATCAATGAATAAACGAAGGTGACAAAACTACACAAGTAAAAACATACCTTGAAAATAAGCAACATTAATCTAAACTACCATGATCTACACAAATGAGAGCAAAATATGGATGCTGAAGTCAATAATTCCAACTTTAGCAATGAAAGAAAGAATAACAAATATAGTGAAGAAACTGACAACACTACAGGAAACACTAATCTAAACTGCTATGATCGCACAACTGGTCGCAAAATATAGAAGCTGAAGTCTATATTCCACAAAGAACGAATCCAAAAATCTGTGCATGTTCTACTATCACCGCTGATGCTATACATGCACCTAAGACGCGGCTAGAAAATAAATCACAAGCTATATCTCAACATATGTAATATCCAGAGGAAAACAAAAACTAGTAAAGCATTAAAAATTCAGTAAAAAGCATTTAAGAAATCATGGATCTTTCAGGGCTGGTACTTCCACAACAATCTTGGCACGGCAACTTCTATCTAGGCTGAGGAACTATAATAAAAACATGTGAAGCTCAAGAGAAGTAAGATGAGCAGCAATATCGACTTTCAAGGGAAGCTGTAGATGTACAACAACTAGCCTCACTTTGTTTCAGTATGAACACATTGTGACAACTATAAGCAACCATTTGCCAACTAACAGATCGCAAACCCTAGAGCAGCCCAGAGGAATCCATTCAACAAATCGGTTCTAATGGACATCTTTCAGGCAGTGGGCCAGAAGCACTAGATCCATACAATCGCACTCCATCAGACACTAGTATACTATACATTCTTTCATCGGATAGACAGAAACTACACTGAACAACAATGCAAAAGCAACAGCACTCATATCCAATTTGCGTTACTAATGCAACAATCTAACGCATTGCAAACTTGCAAGGTCAACGTCTTCTGAATTCTAACCCGAACCAACGATACAGATGTGCTCCCAGATTCCTTAACCCTAGCCACCAAATCACATGGAGATAGATTGGTACTGCATTTCACCACAGTGCACAGAGAAACATCAATCGGATTTAAACCCTGCAAAGATGTTCATCTTCTAACCCTAACCATGAAACAAAAGGAGCTCCGCCAATTTGAATGGAGATAGAATGGTGTATAAAGACGACATTTTGCAGGATGTGTTGGAACTCTCACCATGTCCTCCAGGGAGCGCCATTCGCCGGCGACCCACTCGAGGTGGGGTCGGACGTCCGCGGCGTCGAACTCCGCCACCTCCCTCGTCTCCGGGAAGCAGACCTTGACCCTCCCGTCCGCGCGGTACCCGCCGAGGAGGGCGACGCCGAGCCACCACGCGCCGTCTCGGAGCGCGTCCACGGCGGCGTGCTCCGCGGGGGGCGAGGGCTGCGCCGGCGACGGCGGGGGCGGCCGCGGGCGGACCTGCGACGCGGGCACGGCCTCCGGGAGCGGGCGGCCGGAGGCCCCGGAGACGGCGAGGGCGTCGTACTCGACCGCGTAGCTGCGGAGGTCGGGGTCGAAGCGCGCGACGACGGCGGGGAGGCGGGCCCCGCTGTAGCCTTGCTCGTCGAGGAGCACCTCCACCGCTTGGCCGATAGGGAACACCTCGGCGGGCTCCGCAGGATCCGGGGCCCGCGAGGGTGCCGGCGGCGGCTGGCGGCGGAGTCGCGGCGAGCGCATTGGGTCGCGGCGGTGGTGGTAGGCTGGGCGCTAGTGTGGACTGTGGAGATTGGGAGTAGAGAGAGGGACTACAAGAGCAGGCGGCGAACAAGACAACCGTGTGTCTATTCGACATAAGTTGTACACCAAAAATAAGCATGTGGAAATGTCAACAAAAAAAATACGCATGTGGATGTGTGGCTCACTTAGGGCATCTCCAACCGAGGCCCACTTACGGACATGCCCAGTCTTTGACTTTTATTCTTCTTTGTTTTTTTATGCTATTTTTTTCCTGTTTCTATTTTATTTTCTTTTATTAAATAAATATTTTTTCAAAATAATGATGTTGGTTTCAAATTTTAATATTTTTATCAATCTGAACATTTTTTAATATGAACAATTTTGGTAAACGGTTCAGATTAGAAAAATGTTTTTTAAATGGTTCCGATATAATAAATGTTTATTTTTGAAAATGGATCAGATTTTAAGAATATTCATTTTGAAATTGGTTTCATTTATAAATTTTTTATAATGGTTCCTGATTTAAAAATGTTCATTTTAAAAATGGTTCCGATTTAAAAAATGGTTCCGAGTTTTGAAAATGGATCCGATTTTTAAAAATGGTTTCAATTATTATAGAAATCATTTAAAAATGGTTCAGATTTAAAAAATATTTTAGATTTTTTAATATTGCTAAGTTTTATATATGTTCATTTTTTTATATGATCATCCAATTAGTGAGTCCATGAGTGGGACAATTTTTAACCATGACTTTCATTCTTTCCCAAGCTTGAGCGACATGTTCATTATCATATTGTTTAAAATTCATAATGCCACTTCTCAATGATATAATTTTAGCAGGAGGGTAATATTTTCCAATAAAAGTATCTTTGCATTTAGTCCATGAATCAATGCTATTTCTAGGCAAAGATAATAATCATTCCTTAGCTTTTCCTCTCAAGGAGAAAGGGAATAATTTCAGTTTTATAATGTCACCTTCTACCTCTTTATACTTTTGCATGTCACAAAGTTCAACAAAATTAGTTAGGTGGGAGGCGGCATCATCAGTACTAGCAACAGAAAATTGCTCCTTCATAACAAGATTTAACAGCACAGGTTTTATTTCATAAAACTCTGCCTTTGAAGCAGGTGGAGCAATAGGTGTGCATATAAATCCATTATTGTCTGTGCTAGTAAAGTCACACAACTTGGTGTTTTCAAGAGAACTCATTTTAGCAAAAATAAAAACAGAACTACTAACAAAACCGAAATAAAATAAGTGCTGAAATTTAAACTTTTGTGGTTTTTGATTTTTAGTGCAAACAAGATAAAATAAAAATAAAACAAGCAAGACAAAAACAAAGTAATGAGATTGGTGGCGTGTAACTCCCCTTGCTGTAGCTTTTAACTCCCCAGCAACGGCGCCAGAAAATGTGCTTGATGACGTGAAAACACACGTTCGTTGGGATACCCCAAGAGAAAGGTATGAAGTAGTGCAGCAGCAATTTTTCCTTGAATCTACCAAGGTTATCGAACTAGTAGGACGTAGAAGAGCTTCAATACGGTGTCAACAACAGCGCCGTTAAAATGCTGTTGATGCGGACCTACACACAACACAATCAAACTATTTTGCCCCAACGAAACAGTAAGGTTGTCAATCTCCCTGGCTTGCTGAATACAAAGGATTAAACATATGGTGTGGAGAATAAATATAAATGCAAAAAGGAACAGCGAACAGGTGATTGTAGAATGTGGTGGAAACGGTGGTTTTATCAGTGTAAAAGAATGGACCGGGTCCACAGTTCACTAGTGGTGTCTCTCCATAAAAGATAGTATGCATGTTGGGTAAACAAATTACAGCTGGGCAATTGACAAATGGCAAGAGCATGACAATGCATATTATGACAAGGTTTAATGTAGTATTTATTGGGCATTACAACATTTTACATAGACCGCTTACCAGCTGTATCTATGACTAATAATCCACTCCCGAGATAACATCTCATACGTCTCAAACGTATCTATAATTTTTGATGTTTCATGCTGTTATTATACCAATTGCTACATGTTTTATTTACGCTTCATAGCATTTTTATGCATTTTCTGGACTAACCTAAGATGCCGAAGTGCCAGTTCCTGTTTTTTGCTGTTTTTCTCCTTCAGAAAGGCTAGTCGCAAAATATTCTCGGAATTGGACGAAAATCAACGTGTGCAGATATCTCATCGGAAGACTCCAGAAGCCAGAAGGGGAGACGGAGTGGGGCCACGAGGCAGTGATGACGTGGATCGCACGTTTGTTGGGAGACCCCAAGAGAAAGGTATGAAGCAGTGTAGCAGCAGTTTCCCTCAGTATGAAACCAAGCTTTAATCGAACCAATAGGAGCAAGAAATCACTTCTGAAGGTTGGTGGTGGCGCCGTTTACTCGATCACCAACGTGGAATCTGCACACAACACAATCAAACTAGTTTGCCCCAACGAAACAATGAGGTTGTCAATCTCACCGGCTTGCTGAAAACAAAGGATTAAACGTATGGTGTGGAAAACAGTAGTAAATTGCAGAGAATGAAAAGGAAACAATGTTTGCAGTTGGTTGTATTATCAGTATAAAAGAATGGATCGGGGTCCACAGTTCACTAGTGGTGTCTCTCCATAAAAGATAACTAACATGCTGGGTGAACAAATTACAGCTGGGCAATTGACAAAATATTGAGCGCATGACTGATGCATGTAAAATGCATACATGAACTTTGCACTTTAATTGCTTATATTCTAATCATATTTACATCATATAAGGGTTATATCAATGTTTTATCATGATTTTGGAAATATCTCAATGATTTCCTATTTTTATGGAATTAACCCTGCACAGGCAGAAAACCCTAGTTTTGTATTTTAATGTTTCAGGGACCCAAACGTCAACGAAATCACCTGGAAATTTACGGGCGTCAATATTTGGAAGGAAGAAGGACTACGGAAAAAGGAAGCGAGCAAACGGAGGCCCGAGGGCCAAACGAGCAGGGCCCACGCGGCCACAGTACCACCGCGTGGGACCCACCCGTTTGGGCCTCGTGGCTCCGTTGCCTTCGATCTCTTCTCCACCGACATCGTCTTGACCTAAAAACGCCTATAAAAAAGGTCCCCCGACGTTCTCTGGAAGGAGCGCCGCACAAACACAGAAACACCGAAACGGAGATCAGGAGCTGCAGATTGGAGGGGGAAAACTCCGGCGGGGCGCTGCCGGCGTGGTCTCCATCTTCTCCATCGACTTCTCCACCGTCTCCATGATGAAGAGGGAGTAGTCCACCTCTGGACTATGGGTTTGTGGAAGTAACTTATGTATCTCTCCTCTCTTGAGCTTCACTAATTAGCACCGTATGAGCTGCTGAACATGATTACGGTCACCGTTGTAATACCTTTGTGGTGGATCTTTATGAGTTAATATATGTTTGAGATTGCAATGTTTGTTTCAGTTATGAGTATAGATGCATATTATGTACCCCGTTCTTGTCTACTTGTTTTGATCAAGCATGTTTATGAGAGCGTGTGTGGGGGAACGTGTGCATTAGTTGGAGTAACGGGGGGTGGCTAGTGCAGTGAACGTGAGAGAAAGTTCTGCGATCCACTTTGGTATCTTTACCTTACTTTGTTACCTCACTAGGGATAAACTAAAATACCATGCTACCGGGGATGTGGGCGTGACCATTGCCACTACTCCATGACTAGATCTAGCATGTTCTTATTTTCACTTCATGTCATGATACTTAATGCTATACTCTGAGTTATCTTAATTACTGAGGTGTTATGATTTAGTTCGCATCTTGGTGGAGTATAAGAGAGGTTAATAACCAAAAGATCTCTATGTTAGGACGTGATGCCCATATATCTAAGTAACTTGTTATCAAACCCTGTGTTGCAATCTCATATGTTAACTGTGTGTGTTCCATTGTCTACCACTTTATAAAGAGAGAGTGCATTTGTGAAACCATGAACCCCAGTCCATTTTTAATCATAAGAAACACCTTTCCAACACCATATACCACTTTTCTATTTTCAGCCATCATTAAATCCGAAAATACAAAAATACTTTTCATCTTGCATACATCATTTAAAAACCCAAAAATATCATTTATCATTGCATCCACCATCATTGCATATTTATTTCTTGTTTGCATTGCATAACTATCCTGATATCATTCTTACACCTTGTGCTTGACAACCACAGGTGAGGTTGAGGACCAAAACATCTAACCTTGTTTTGTAGGTAACCAAAAGAAGGATAAGAAGATAAATCTACCACTTCAGATTCCCCGAGAGTTCGATATTAAACCCTCGAGTCACCCCTCGTGGGGAAAACTGTCTTCCACTTACTATACACTCTGCACTTGGAGTCTCAACCTAATCCCGTTTATTTGTGCAGGCATCAAGACTTGCTCTTCGGGATCATCAAGACGTTTTCTGGCGCCGTTGCCGGGGAATCGTAGCTGAGAGATTTATCCAAGGGTGTGCATCATCGCATTCATCTCACAACAAAGTCAACGTCACCAACTTGTGCTAACACCTAAGCTTGGGGAGGTTGCACCTACGTGAGCACCATCTTATCCATCTTTACTTACAAAGCAATTTATTTGTTTTGTTAGTGTCATTGCATATCATATCATATTTATTTCAGTTTTGCATAAAAAATTAAAAATACCAAAAAAACTTGCTAAAATGGAGAAACGAACCTTTTGGCCATTTAGTGTTAAGAACTTTCCCCAAGATATGAATATCCCTGTTGAGAAATGTGTTGTAGATCCTAATATCATGAAAGTGATTTATGAACACCGTTTTTATGGGAAACCTAAAGAAGATCCTATACCACATCTTAAGAAGTTTGATGAAAGGTGCAAAATGTTAAACTTGAGCCATGCTAATGTTAAAATTAAGCTTTTTCCTTACTCCCTAGGTGGAAAAGCCTTAGATTGGATATTAAGATGGCCACCTGGAAATTTTAGCACTTGGTTTAATTTAAAAGCTGCTTTCGTTGAAAGATTTTGTTCCATTGAAAAGATTTGTAACCTAAGACAAGTACTTATCACCTTTAAACAAGAAGAGGATGAACCTCTAGTGAAAACATGGGAAAGGTTTAGAGGCATAGCTTTTGGAATGGAACATGGTCTTAGAGATTGGATGCTCATGCATGTGTTTTATAGAGGTTTGACTGAAGCCTCTAGGGTCTTTTTGGATAATGAATGTGAGGATTCCTTCATGAATACTGCTGCTAATGATACTCACTATTTACTTGATGGCTTGCTTTTGGAAGTAAGAATTAAAGAAAGTTTAGAAAAAGCCCAAGTACCTGAAGATGTCTTTGATGACCGTTATGAAATATTCAACCTATACAATAGGGAAAAGAAAGTTGAGGAAGTTAAAATGCTTAATGAAGTCAAGGATCCTTTGCTTGACTTAGAAAATTGTAGCTTGCATGAATTAATATCTATCTTACAAAAATTTGCAAGTGATCCTTCCATCAACACTAACCAAGCAGGTTTTGGTTCTTATATTGCTAATCATGTCTTGAAAGAAAAGATTGCTAGGTACAACCAAGAGGCTATGATACCACCTAAGCTTGGGGATATGTGGATACCTAAGGTACTAGTAACTATTGGAAAAGAGACACACCATGCCATACTTGATCTAGGATCTAGTGTCTCTGTTTTATCTAAAGAACTATATGAAGTGCTTGAATTGAAAAATCTTGAAAAATGCTCTATTGAACTAGCACTTGCTGATGACTCTATTAAACATGCTTTGGGAAAAGTAAGTGATGTTATGGTAGAGTTACATATGACTTTTGTGCCTGTGGATTTTCTAATCATGGATATGGGGAATAAAACCTCTAGTCCTATTATTCTTGGAAGACCTTTTCTTCGTACCACAGGTGCTATCATTGATTCAAAGGAAGGGAATGTAAAGTTTCAGTTTCCACACAAGAAGTGCATGGAACACTTTCCAAGGAAGAGGGAACCACCAAAGTTCAAGCTCCCTCATGAGCTTCGTCCACAATAAAACAACAAGTAAGAAGCCTAGCTATATGGCTATAAAGAAAGCGCTTTGCGGGAGGCAACCCGGTTATTTTTGTGTGTGATTTTTCTTTGTGTCCTCTTGCTGTAACAAGAGATATTGTGTCTAGTTTGGTTCTGGAGTTTTTAATAAAGTGCCAAGTTTTACCCTTTTTGGTTTGAAAAAGTTGCTTATAGCGTTCGGAGATTTTATTCCTGCACGAGTCAGTGCACGGTATGATTTTTAATTCTTATTCTGTAACTCCGAATGAGCTCATATTTGAACTGTAGTTGCAACTTTTCATCCTATGTATGCATGAATTTTTTCGGAATTTTTCGGGAAAGTTTGTTAGGGCAGAAAAATACGTTTGCTGCTGCTATTTTTCTGGACAGATTCTGTCCCATTTTGTTTGATGCATGCTTTGAACTTTTAAGTTGAATCTTTTTGATCCAATTGAGTTTATGAGTAGGCATACAACATTATACACTTTCTGGATATGACATATGAATTTCATGGACGAACTCCACTCCTTCGAAGCTAGTTGCACGAGCTTTGATTTCATGTACAACTTGGCCATAGGAACTAAAACCTCCACTCGCCAGACTTCGAATTACGTTGCTGCAGTCACTTGCTAGCCGTAGCTGTCGCAGGTGTAGATCAGCAGCGAGCGCCAAACCCTCCCTGCAAGCGAGTGCTTCCAGGGTCTCGGGATCAGTAATCCCGTTCAAAACCACCGACGAAGCTCCCAGGAATAGCCCGTCGTCTCTCCTGGCTACTGCTGCAATCGAAGAAATCGGAGAATTTTTCGAAGTTGCAGCATCAACATTCACTTTGGACTTCCCCGCAGGTGGTGGAATCCACTTTGGACCTGCAGCAAGTTTCCTCTGCCCTTGACTTGGAGGTTGCTTCGTAAGATCAAGATCCGCAATAAACCTCTCAATGAAGCTATGTGTAGACAGCGGGCTCTGAAACAATCCCTCATGGATCGCTTTCCTCCTCGCGTGCCACAATGCCCAGAGCGTGACAACAACTCTGGTCAGTTCTGAATGTGGCAGCGCATGAAATACCGCTGCCAACGATTTATGCAGCAAGGAACCTATTTGTTTATCACTATTAATGCACCCCACAGAAAAGAGATGGGAGAAATGGTGTTTTGAAGTTTTTCACAGGGATTGGAGGAGATGCACCAAGAGCTATCCAAGGATGGTGAAGACCATAAGCTTGGGGATGTGAAGACAACCCCGCTGGACCTACACACTCTCGGTTTGCACACGTCCAACTTCTGTTTTTCGATCGAAACACTTTATCGCATAAACTTGGAGCGTCGTTTTTTGTTTTTGTTTGAGTCTTGAGAGACCACCACACTATCATTTATATATGAGAGAGCTACTGGAAATATGGGTTGAAATATGTTGGATGCTTTTATAAGATTGGGAAAAGGGATGTTTGATTTGATTTTTAATGACACATATAGTTGCATGATTCATGAGCTTGTTTATGAGTAATAGTTTGCAAATTCTTTTTGTAGAGCTATCACTTATTCATGTTTTGGTGCTGATTGTTATTTCACTTGGTTTAACATGGATTAGTTAGTTCTATGGACACTCATGCATGCATCTAGATGGTCAATTTTCTCCCTTTTGCTAGCCCAAAAACTCCAACAAGCAAAAACTTGTTTCCAACACCTTCAACCAAAGTTATTCCAGTGAGTCCACCATATCTACCTATTGGTTTTATGCTATTCCGAGTATGTTTAACATGTTGTTTGTGTTATCTTACCTCTGAATGAAAATATTTATGTTATTGATTGCAATGATTTTTTTTTTGGATATATAGCTCTCACGAACTTGATGCACAATGTTCTTTTATTTGCATAATAAAACTTGACCCATTGTGATTAAGATTATGATGTTTGTGGCTTGATGAATGTTCTGGGTTGGAAGTTAGCCCATATGTGCTGTCACATGACAAGCTTTCAACACGTTCTTCATCTCATTTAGTTGATATCATGTGCTTTTGTCTATGGATGCTTATCATGTTGAAATAAATGTGGAAATAAAGTGAGTTTAAATGAGTTTGTGTAAATGGTTAGAGAGACGCCTGGGCCGCTAATCTAAGCCATGCATCATTCATGGTGGAAATTTACTTACATACTATGGTGAACCTTCTGTGATACACCTTGTAATAAAAAACTATTCCAAATGGTAAATAAAAAGGGTGTTGAGATTGTTCATTTTGTTTGTTTGTCTTGTCATTTTGATATGGGCTTGTTCCATATCTTGGGACAAGAGGTACCCCAGTTGACGCTCTTGATGATACTATTATGTTTACAATGATATTTAATTGAACTTTCTTTATTTCCCAAGTTGAGTAACACATGGTGTAAGTACTTGTATTCAAGGGGCATGAGACATTCAACCCATTCTTTATCAAGCACACTACTCATATTTGCTTTCACTTTAACCTTAATCATTCAAGATGCTATGATAGGGGCAATGAGAGCTTGACACCAATGAATACCTTATTGCAATCATTAACTTAAGTAGAAGAGTTTGGAAGTTGGATGAAACTTATGCATGCTTTACCTCTACTCACATATACATCTTTCCAAAGTGTACACCTATCATATTCAGATTTTCATCTACACTCTATGACCATTGTAGGATGTTCTACTTATCATTATGCATACATGTGTTCCATATTACTTACTACTATGTTACACTTTGTGAACTATCAATGAACATCCTTGTCTGGGTCTATCAATGACAATGCCTGGGTCGTGACAATGATTGATGAAATACCATGCACTTGTTTCAAATGTATGTGAAAAGGGCTAAACGATTTATACAAAAAATATATAAGGAGTTAAATATAGGGGATCGGCTAGAAACGGTCACCATTTAATTCCTCAAATTAAAATGAATTAAGTATAAGATGCATATAAGGAGTTAAATTTTAGGGGATCGGCTAGGCATATGCTAACTAGTGGAGGACTTGGGCATGATTATTTAAAAAACAGCCGCGCTGGCGGCCGGATTAGCGTTTCTGTTTTAGTTGTAGTCTTTGGTATATCATTCATGAAAAACTCATTCATGAACTGGTTTCCCGTTGTTGATTTTTTTCTTGTACTAGTGTTTTACATCGGGTGACAAGAATCTGTGCTTATAGAGTTGCAAGAATCGCACACAAGAATCTTAATTGTCACCATTACATTGTCAACATTTTTAACTGATCCATCTAAGGAAGAAATAATTGCACTACTACAATCAAAGATTACAACATCTTGCTCAACAGTTTCTGAAGACTTGAAAGCTGAAACCATCATCTCGCTCCGGCTGGCCACGTTTTCGGATCACCATGCCGATCCGCCACTCCACCCACCGCAGCACCACTTCCTTGGGTCCTGTGCGTCTCCCTCGTCCTTTGATCAGCCGTCCGCCAGAGACCACGTTCTGAACTGTTGAAATCAGCACCTCGCGCGCTCTGGATCAGCATGCCGACCGCCACTCGATCTACCGCAGCATCGCCTTCGTAGTTCTTGTATCAGCTTCTTCGTTCTGGGACCAACACCACTTGGTACGTTTCCTTGGCCTTGGGGATCGAGCTGTCACACCTTGGTCTTGCGGATCCGCTCGTGCACCACGCCGCGGCGGTCGTCACGCACCTTCTCCACGACATCAAGCGGCATGATGCCTCCGCGTATGGTATGCTTCGTGGCAGAGGGCGTCGGCGACCTGGTTTCCCTCCCGGTAGATGTGCTGCACCTCGCACGCCGAGAAGCGGCCGAGCAGCATGAGGATCTCGGCCTGCAGGTCCGGCGGTATGCGCCTCTCAGTGCCCTCCCCGCGCAGGAGCTTCACCAGCATCAGGTCGTCCCCTTCCACCACCAGCCTTCCGATGAAGTTGTCCAGCGCCAGGCGCAGCCCGCGGATGAGCGCCCGCGCCTCCACGATGCCAACCGACGAATGCTCCGTCCGCTCGGCGAACGCGACCAGAACGTTGCCGTCGCAGTACCTGATCACGCCGCCGATGCTCGCCCGGCCGGACGCATCGTAGTAGAAGGAGCCGTCGAAGTTGAGCTTAAACCAGCCCCTGGCAGGAGGCTGCCACTGCACCAGAATGCGCGGCTGGAACGGCTTGGCCGCCGGCGAGAGCGAGGAGGAGGAGTAGGACCGGCGGCAACCCTGAAATGGCTGCGGCGCCGCTGCCCACCATGGCTGTGCAGAGTAGGGCACGGTGCAGGCCATCTTTTCCCACTTCAGTAGACATTAGGCACTCTCTCCATTAGCCTACGATGCATATGTATAGTACGTAATCGGACCCGATCGACTGAAGTTTGGAAAGTGGAATCCGAGATGAACCAGGCGTCTACAGTACGCGTCTTGTGATTTATTCCGTTTGGGTGCAAACTAGTGCTGTCCCGCTCCAAGTAGTATCAGTCCTATAATTTGAGAATCTAAATCTTAGCGTGACAGGGGCAAATAACATACAAGATTTTAAATTAGCGAAATTTGATTTTGAAGCTTATTTGCTGGTAAAGAATTATGTATTTTTCCCACATCAAAAAACATGAGCCAACCTTTTATTTCAATTGATCGTGTAGTGTCGACCAATCTTTAATGTACGATATGCATTTAATATTTCAATTTTCACGGATAACCATCAAACATTTTATTTTGGAAGATGAGTTACTCCACAATTTAGTTCCAGGAGTATATCTAGCCTTGCCTTTTTAGCGTGACAGGAGTATATCTAGCCTTGCCTTTTTAACTTGTGACCGTACAAATTAATTTTGGTACCACAATTGCGGCTAGTTTAGAGCATGTCCACGCATCGCCAAAGTACTCCCAAAAGCTCAATGGGGTCTGGACCGAAAAATCGGCCATAGTGGTAACCCCATCGGACCGAGCCGAACCAAATTTTGTCTGACAAACCCAGACGACCCCCACATTTGGAGGCCCGCTCAGGGGCTCTAGACAACGCCTAGAAAAGGTGTCTGATAGGTGGGCCCCCTTATCATACACACACACGCTCGTTCAGCCGTAATTGATGACGCCGTGTAGGAGATCGTTCCGAGCTAATGGCGGTCACACTTGGCCGGACGGTTCCCCAAGTGACGCGACGCGACGAGATACGACAGTGGTGTGCCTACCCACACACGCCTCGCATTAACACCGGTGCAAGCTTAAGCCCACGCGCCGGTGTTGCGGCTTCCCCACACGTCGCATTAACCCTGTCGCACCGTCCTTCAGCCTATCCAGCCCGTCTAGCGATATAAGGGGACCTCCACCTCCTCGTCGTGCATAAGCTCACCTCCAACTCTCCCCCATTCCCTTTTAACCGGCCACCCACACCCCGACCGCGCCAATGTCGAACAACTACGAGGTCGGTGGCAGAGCGAGGGGACACGTTCCGGGGAGACCGTGTTAGTTCCACCGTTATGGCTTGCTCATCCAGCTAGACTTTCGGGTGCCAGAGAGGTGGGTCGTAACAACGGGCGGCCGGCCTCGCGGTGCCTCTCATTCCCGCTAGCCCTCAGGCGTCCAACCTCGTCGTCCTTCATTGGCGGAAAGTGATGCGGAGGAGCAGGCGACGCCTCCCTGAGAACACCAAGGGCAACTAGGGAGCGTGACGATCGTATCCGCAGTGAGCTTCCACCGGTGTGGTGGGGCGCAAACGCTGCCGCTTGCCACCGGTCAAGGAAAGCGGTGGCGAGCGTCGTGGTAGAGCACAGGCGGCGGCGTCGTCATCCGCAACACGCATGATCGCGCGCCACGAGGTGTCTTGGTAATCCACGATGCACAGGATTGTTGCGCGGACGCCTCTACCTCCGTCGACCGAAGCACGAGGCGGATGAGGAGATGATGAGGTGGTTCATGCGTGCTACCTCGTTGTCATCGCCACTGCGCGCCGACGCCCACGATGGCGACTGTGCTGCCATGAGTTGGACTCTGGTGGCGACGACCACCGAGATCGAGGAGGAATCGACAGGCTTTGTGAGGACCATCGAACTCTCGGCGTAGCAGGTGACCTGCTCCGAAGAGAAATAATCTTTCCTTGCCCCCCCCCCCCCGCCTCACACCCACCCACCCCCCTATATGCAGGGTCTGCTTTGAGGGCGGCGAGGATGACCTGAGAAATTAGAAGTTGGGCTTGAAATATATATTTATGTGCAGGGGAACAATCATTCTTAACTATTTTTTGTTTTACTTTTCACGGACATCTACATGTCCATATCAGGAAAGCATATAGCTGTTCTTTTTCGTAAGTCTTCATCGTTTGCTCTCTTATTCTTCTTCTTCTCTCTTTTGCTTCTTCTTCTCTTGTCTTTTGCATGTTGGACCTGATTAAATTCCAGACAACAATGATTCAGAGAAAAACAAATATAGTACATTTAGAAATCTTTTGAATAAAAAGGGGAAAATTAATTTTGAACAAAAAACAGTAAATTGTATAACGTGAACAGTTAATTTTGAATCAATTCAGTGAAAAAAATAGGTGATGAACAATTAATTATGAACCAATTTCAGTGAACAAACACAGTAAATTGATATAATGTGAACAATTAATTTGAACCATTTTTAGTGAAAAAAATGTGATGAACAATTAATTCTGAACCAATTTCAGTGAATAAAAAGGGCGATAAAAAAAGATATTCTAGCACTAACATGAAATGTTTGTACCAAAAATAAAAATATTTGGAATTAAAATAATTATATTGAGCAAATCTAAATGAACATAAATAGTGTGTGAACCAAAAAAACATGGTTCATCTGAAGAAAAAGGTAGACCTTTTTATATTATACAAATTTAAATAAAAAATAGTTTGCGAACCGAAACTAATTAGACTAAACGAATTTGAATGAACAAAACTAGTTTGAGAATAGAAAATATCATAGGTGTAAGAAAAAATAGTTTGCGAACTTTGGAACCTAATATAATTATAGGAACCAGGAATCAACCCCAAATTTATTTATAGTGAACCAAATTTGAATGAACACAAATTGGTTCTTCTAAATAGGACTGAATTGTTTCAAAACTTTATTAAACCGGTGTGGAAACCTGGTTTTTATAGTAGCTTTAGCTCAAAAAAAACATCGGGTATGACATCTCCTAGCAAAAAAAGGAATGATACTAATCATAAAAAACCGACCTTTCTCACCTCGTCGCTCCCATGGGCGGCGGCGGAGGGAAACCCTAGTTCCTATGCTCCTAGCCCCATCCCCTCGTCCTCCCCTCCTCCTCGCCGCCGCCAGGCGGCGTCAGCCAAAGGCCGATCGCGGGTGGTGGGGCTTCTTCAGCTCCCTCACACGGGGCCTTGGCGTGGGCCAAGGAGCCAGCTTGGGCGTCGGGCTTCTCGAAGGGCACGGCGGCGGTGTGGCGGCTTTGGCGGCGGCGGGGCACGCTGGTGGCGACAGTTTCGAGACGGTGCTCCAGGGTGACAGAAGCCATGGGCGACGCGACGGCGGTCAGGCTGGGCCAGAGGCCTTGACTGCACGGGGACGGGCGTGGGGAAAGCGAGATCGGACGGGGTGGTGGGGAGGTCTGGGACGACGCTGTACTCCGAGGCGGCGGGCGGTGCTGGCCATGGACGGTGGGCCTCGACCCGAATCCAGGCCCATTTGGGCCCGATCTGGGCATTGCGGGCCCTGCTGACCTAGGTTTCAGGGGTTCCTCCGGGGAACCCATCCCTGTCCATGTGTGGCTGGGGTGCTAGATCCGGGCCACGAGCCTAGATCCAGCGACCACCTGGCAGGCCCTTCTCGGGCACTCTGGCTGGGATGTGCGGGAGGGCCTGCCCGTCACACCCCGCGGATCGAGTGTTGTTCGCTGTTCTCAGCCTCTCCCGTCTGATATGGTAAGCCCGCTTTCCCTTGCCCGCATCCTAACGGGTGCGAGGTCTTGGATGTCGGGGCGGCGGCCACGGAAGGTGTGGACTGCCCGTGCGCTCTGCAGCGAGCAATGTGGCAGTGGTGATGGTCTCCTTCCTGGGCTAGGTGCTTGGCAGGGAGCGGACATCAGGGGATCCTGGTGCTGAAGGCTTCGGCTCTAGCAGCTCCCAGATCACGGTTTGGGAGTCTGACTCGATGACGGGGGCGGTCTGAGATACGAGTAGGGCAAAGGTTTTTTTCGGGCGAAAGCTCAGCGCTCCTGCGCTGACAGCGACGATTCCTGCAGGCGTCGTAAACCTCTTAGGGGCGTTTTTGTGGATATCTTTGTCGTGTTATGACTCCGGGTGAAAACGTTGGCCTTCGGTCTCGACATTGGCGGCGTTAGCGTCGCTTCCTTCTTGAGGGCTTTGTCGTGGAGTTCCGTTTCTTTATGCTTAGTTCCTTTGTTATCGGTCGCTGGCTCTCCGGTGATTTTTTGTTTATACTTGATCTTCTGGTAAGAGGGTCACCTCATCATATTGTATCGGTTTCGCCGTTATGTTTTTTTTTTATAAAGCGGGGCTACGGCCTGTTTCTAGAGAGTAATCAGTAAAAAAAAACTGCTACTTGGCTTGATGTTGTACGAGCTACGCAAATGCTGTTAGTACCGGCTCACGTTAAGATTAAGTGATTACTTACCTTTATCACCCCAACGATTTCCAACAAGCACTGTCAAACTTTGCTAGTTGGAGATAGTCTTCATTCTAAACGTGTAGTACCACGGGAGGCCACAGTAAATAGGACCATCATTCTCACACTGAAATCGACAAAAGTTCATGCTAGCGGAGAAAGTTTGTTTTGCAAGAACCATACACTTTACTAGGCAATTTGGCACGGCGACACGCCGCACCCTTCGGGGAAACTCATCTACTTAAGATCAATTTTCGTCTAAAGTTAGAAAATAACTAAAGTTCACCATTTGTAGTCTGCAATACGAAATCATATGCAGACAACAGATAATATAAGTCACGGAAAAATGATAGCTTTACATCATAGAAAAATGATAGCTTCATGATGGCAACATAAAAAAGTTCTAACTTAAGCCAATGGAGGAAAAAAAAAAGTTATCAGTAATGACAATAAACAAACTACGTTCATCCTTTGCAGTTTCACAACAATGATTGGTTGCATTGTCTATTTGACCTGAAAGACAGAGATAGAGGAAGGAAGAAGTTTAAATTGTCCAAAGATAGGATGCGTGAGTGTAATCACATGACCCAAGCAGCAGCTTAAATATTGCAACATGCAACTAACTCAATATGTTTTTTACTTATCTGGGTTATGCTGGGCAGCCTTCATCCTTGAAAGAAACTGAATAGGATAAAAAAATGTAGAAACCGAAATAATAATAAAATTTATAAAATGACTGGAAACAACTGAAGAATACACTCTGCATAGTTACGCTGAAACTGTTCACAGATTTTTCATCAAGATCACATATTAATTAGAGGCTGCCAGATCTTCTGCCAAAGTCAGGGCGGTTCACAGATTTTTCATCAAGATCACATATTAGTTAGAGGAGGCTGTCAGATCTTCTTCCAAAGTCAGAGCTGGGGTGGTGAGGCAGAGGCAATAGATGTTTTTAGATCAAAGGCAAGACAATAGATGTTTTGGAAGGACGCTTTTAAGGATGAGCTATTAACGGTGTACTATAGAGCTAGGAAAAATAGGCTGTAGGCAGTGCTAGAATGGCTTGACAATCAGATGTAATACTCATTTTTGTTGTTCTGAACTGTGTGTTCCTTTCAATGATTATTTTATTTACATGAGCTTCTGCCTTTGAGCTTTTTTCAGCTAGGCTGCCTGCAAATTTAATCCGGAACGCCTCCACTTCTTCATCTTTCTGCATTGTTACAAAGTTGCGAGATGTAAGAACATGGCCAACTAACATATTTCTTTTACAAAATTGTAAATACGCAGCAGATCGTTAAATAGGAGGGCTGGCTTTCCTATTTTATGTCCTGATGTTGCAAAGTCCCAGGGTCTTTTTGCTTTGGCAGTTTCCCCTTTATCATCACAGAATGGCAGATCTTCATCTGGGGACATATTTAATTGCCGCAACAACTTAAGAAAGAAACATACAAATGAGATTAGGTGAAGACAGTTTATTAAAATAAACTCAAAACTGATTAAATGACAAAGTGGGCTAAATGAGAACACAATACCTGCGATGATTAGCAATTTAGCATAACTAAATGATATGTGAGTTTAAACACTATATACAATTTTAAGTAGTTGTATCTAGGTTGCATGTGTTGAGCAAATAAATTCAACATAGCCTAATTCTTCCTAAAAGTCTAGGCTAATCATGGTTAAACAATTGTCATTTCTGAGAAAACCAAAGCATAAAAATTATAAACAACACATAACCACAATCAGGCAATATGTTCTCATGGGCCCTACCCTTAAATCAAGCCATAGTCAACTCATTCAGTCATAGCTCACCTGTCAAGAAAAAAACCACCAGCAAGATCAGCAATATGTTGAATAAAGTGAGGACAGTGGAGATAGCTACACCTAAAACAAATAAATAATACCGGCTTGTAAGCAAGCCCTTGGAAAGAAAAACAATAATAAGTAACTAATTACCCTTATAATCCTATACATCAGATTGTGATTCAACCATAGCTAACTATCAGGAAGGACAACTACCTGTTGTACCGAAGCAAAGATTGAGAGACAACTGCATGTAAGAATGATGTCAGTTTGTAAGCAAACCAATTGAAGGAACACATAGGTAAAATATATATGTTCCCACTTTCTACGTTACCAGAGCCTGATCACATTTTGTGCGACCAAAATAATAGAAATCTGCAAGATCATATTTACGTGGTTACTGTGGTAAAACAATGCTACAAAAAGAGTATTGCAGGACAAAATCAGATGGAAAGCCAAAACAAAGATTGGAAAGATAGAACGAAAGGAAGAGAGGTCAGGTACTGCAGATGTGAAGTAATACATATTTTGACAATCTTCTGCTCCTGCTACTATAATTTTCATAGCTGGATCAACTAAAACATGATAAAAAGCATGTCAAATCACTTGCTTCAGTTCTTACCTTGTCTCAAGAAGAAGGACCTAGCTGCGGCATGCCATTGGTGAACTGAAAGGATAGTAAGAGGATAGAGAGCACAAATGCACCTAAAGAGGCAGCAAATATATGCAGGAAATAAATGTTGTAATAAGAATTGAATATAAGTAGCATTTGAAGAAATAAAGTGGCAACCATTCTACTGATCTACATGACCACTCATCCCTTAATATCACATAACAATTGAAAGCAGTACAATGGCAAGGTTAAATCTGTATTTTAGTCGAATAAAAACTGATCTTTATGCTAGCGATGTACTATTCCGTTTGTCATACATTCCAGAAACCCTTCAAATGATCGAGAGCAAAGAGTAATAGTTGCCCAAGCCTTTAGTTCTAGATGATCTTATACTGGCAGGGGTATTTTCATACAGTGAAAATTGAAACATAAAATACCTTATTATTGTAGGACACAACCAAAGCAGCCCTCAAATGGAATCGACACGTCAAGAGTAAGAGTAAAGGGCACAATATTTAAAAAGCATGTAAAGAAAAAGGTTGCAATGTGCCTCTTAATAGCCCATAAGAAATAACATTGAGAAGCAAAATTCAAGACTGTATTTAAATGATTGGGTAACCACTTCGTTTGGCAAAATACATAAATTGTCTCAAGAGGATCAAAGGATACAAAGTTCATTACTATAGAGACTGTATACTCCAGGCCACCAAGATAGAACTGCTTGTGATAAGCTGCACCCAAAGATCAGGGTAAAAATCCAAATGAAAAAAACAGCAATGGCCTACCAGCAAGAATCGAAAGCAATAGAAAAAGGATCTAAACACGAACCTTTCAAATATGCAATGTAATTCCTAGACACTCTGCCAAGACGGCCATCCACAAAAACCGGAGGCCTCACACCTATAGAACAACACCCAGAATAAATTCAGAAAATCATCATGGAAGCAAAAACAATAAACTCTTATAACAGAACATAGAAAGATAAACACATCAGCAAAAAGCCAAGGTCTCCTCCGCAGGCTTCCTACGATTTTCACGCAACATTGCAATAGACTGATAAAGGGAAAATTAATCGCATGGAGCAATATAAAGATCCCTAGAAACCAGCAATGAAGCATATCAATGCCTTTGATTGATGTTTCCTATTTCATTCCATAGAACCATCCAGGACCGAATAACAGAGGTATTTTGAGCATGGTGAAGTGATTAATTCAGCATGTAAATCAATCTGTATACGCACGCTGGGAAAAAAAAGTATCTATACACTTATCCCAATTGATATTTTATGGACCAATACTTATTGTAAAGATTCAGAGACAACATGCGAGGGCCCCCATTAAAGAAGGTGGATTTAATTTTGCTGCAAATTACAAAAAATACAGTGAAAAAAAGAGAATATAGGTATAGGTTACTAATTCAGTGTCTACGGTAAGGAGGGCACATCAATATATTAAATTTGCAGTAGTTCTGTTGTGGAAAAGATCTGACAACTGTGGTAAAGCTGAGCTCATCAATATCTTCATGATTGTGTCCTAAAATGTGTAACATCTCATATGTAAACTATATTTCATAATCTTGACTAAAATGTATGCAGGCTTAACATGCCATCCCAAAGTTTAGTCGGAAAGAAATGAAAATTTTGTAGAGCAGACTTCATGACTTGTACATGAGGGGAAACCATTCAAAACCAAAATAAAAATATTGCAAATCCTACCACTTGCAGTACGCTGCATCTGAACATTTAGACATATGTAAATTTCAGTAGAAGCATTGTGCTAACCATGAAACTGAAATTAATTTCTTCACAACTAAATAACTTCTTACCGACTTCTTTCCGTACAATTGTTTGAATGATTATTAGCATAACTGAATGATTAAAGATGGGAATGAAGCTAGGCTCCTCCATAGATGGGAATGAAAGAGTAAAACAAAGCCAAAGCAAGAAAAAAAATGGGAGAGGTGAATGGCTCCGATGGAACCTGCTCAGTTCAGACACTTAGGATCGATATCATGGTGCATGCCATGCTGCAAGCAAGAAAAAAATAGGAGAGGTCAATGGATCGGATAGAACATGCTCAGTTCAGAATATTCGGGATTCATACCACGGTGCAGGCAGTAAAAGTAGTCACTCTAGTTCGACCATGAACAACAACATTTGAAGGACGGGATTACCAAGATCTTTAAAACAATCTGTTTACGAAAACAAAAGATGACATTCCACTGTAAACAAAACTTCCTAAATATAGCAGAATATATTGTCACGAGAATTTTCATGATCTCATATCTAAACCAAAAGGGCCTCTATGCAATGATTAATTAATTTTTTTGCAGAGATTTGTACTGCAAATAGGATCTATCCTAAGTGGCAACTCTAGTGGCACAGATATATGAATAAGAATAGGTAGGTGCCACACAAACCGGTATGCATCTTCTTATCATGATCCACGGTGCACACACTGCTGCAACACATTTATCTACATCGTTCCTTACTGGCACAATTCCATGTTGAATCCTTCTGCCTTCAGTTGAGCTATACTGAAGAAATGATAACAGGAACAGTAAATGAAGAAGGAAACCTGACGCAGAACTGGAATAAGAGACAAATGCTGAAAACATGTAAAAGAAAGCTAGACTGTAACTAAACGGTGTCTTTTTACAGTAATAGTACTGTAATTACCAAGGAGGGGGAATTGCAGATTAACCACCTTGTTTGATATACAATCTAAGGCAGTCGACCATTAAAAAAATCTTGGTAGCTAGATTAGAGATGAAACGAACACCTCAAGCATCCATGCCATCTCTAATGGAAAACCGCTCCTTTTTATTTGCTGGTACACGTACGAAGTGGTAGTATCATAACATAGTGAGACATAAGTGCTATCTACTTGATAAATAAGAAATGAACAGGTTGACAGGAAGATGCGGCTGTAGAGCATCGGTACGTACTTCCAGCTGGAGATGGCAAGGAGGATCTTGGCCACAGCTTTAATACGGAGGAGGATGGTCTTAAATAAAAGACGAAGAACCGATAAAAGAAGAGCAGACATAGACAAATAGAAGGAGTCCGATAGAATTTCTTGGGCCTTCTCACCTGAACTGGACGGCCGGCCTCCGTGCGACCTGGAATAAAATGTTGACGGCGGCGTCCATGACGAACTTGGCCGGATCCAGGCAGCAGCTGAGCGCGGGCGGCATCTCGGCGCGCAGCGCGTCGGCCTCCTTGCTGGGCGATGACGCCGAAGAAAGCCGTGGAGTCCATCTTCGCGCAGAGCCTCCGCGAGCGGGGGCGGGGGCGCGGCTTGGGCGCCTGCGGCAGGGATGGGATGCGCGGGGTCGGGGGCGCTGAGAGAGGAGGAGGAAGGGAGCGGGACGGCGAGGTAGGAGGCGACGCCTGGGCGCTGCGGCATGGGGAGGGTGAGGCAGTGGAGGAGAAGGATGGTGGCTCGGCGGCGGCGGCGTCGGGGTGGAGGCGTTGGAAAGGATAGGCAGGTGGGGAAAATGGGGAGGATAGGTTCTAGAGCTACGGGTTGGCTTTTTACCTGTGGGGACCGATACGTAATTTATGGAGATCGCAGGGCTTTTGTGAAAAACAGTCACACGGAAAAGCGGCCACCGCAGAGAGGCAACTGGCTGACCGGTTCTAACCGGATGGACTACCGGAAAACGTGGCGCACACTCATTGGCTATAAATCAAGAATGAACAGTACCAGCTCCGCCCAGATCGCGAAACAGCAATCCAGTCCATCCATACACCAGATCGAACGGGTAGAATTCATCAGCCACGTGGATAGCGGGAAACGGTGTGAATATGTCCATCTTTTATATATATATATATATAACTAAAAGGAACCTATTCCTGTTTAAGCTAAACATGAACTTTCTGAACCTTCTCGGATATGCTAAGTGAACCTTCACGCTACTTCATGTGAACCTTCTGACGGAACATGAAGTGAACTTTTTTCCTGAACAAATTTTGGAACAAGGTGAACTTTTTTTGGCAACTGTACGTGAACTTTTTCCCTGAACCAGGTGAACCTTTTTTATAACCGAAGTGAACTTTTTTTGTGAACGAAGTGAAAACTTTCCGAACTGTTTCAGCAATGATATGTGAACCTTCTCGCGCATGACATGTGAACCTTCAGACGGAACTTGAAGTGAACTTTTTTCCTGAACATTTTTTCGGAACGAGATGAACTTTTTTTCGCAATTGCACATGAACTTTTTTTCTGTACCAAGTGAACCTTTTCGCGCATGACATGTGAACCTTCAGACGGAACATGAATTGAACTTTTTTCCTGAATTTTTTTTCGGAACGATGTGAACTTTTTTTCGCAATTGCACATGAACTTTTTTTCTGTACCAAGTGAACCTTCTCGCGCATGACATGTGAATCTTCAGACGGAACATGAAGTGAACTTTTTACGTGAACATTTTTTCGGAACGAGGTAAACCTTTTTCGCAACTTCACGTGAACTTTTTTTTATGTACCAAGTGAACTTCAAAAAAAATTAAATGAACTTTTGTTTAAACATTATAAACCTTCGAGTAAAGAAACAGTTCACATTTGTTCAAATCCGAAGTAAGAAAATAAAAGTGCACATTTGTTCACAGTCAATGAAGTGAAGTACAAAAAATATCCGTGAACTTTGAAATTTTATCAAGTGAACCTTTATTTGAGCTTTTACGAATCTCAAGTAAAAATATACTTGTTTCTCACCGAAATACAAAGTTCTACCTCTCTGAACTTTATTTGTAACTTGCTCTTGAACTTTCAAAAACAGGAACCTGAAGCAGAAAATGCATATGCTACTGCGTTTCCAGGACGAACCGGAAGAAGAGGAAAAATGCAACTCGAGAGCAGCATGTTCCAGAAAAAAATGCGTATGCTACCACATGTTCCAGTACTCCAGTAGGTAGCAGCAGCATCAACTTGCCATGAAGAAGACAAAGGGAAAAACTAAACCGAGAGACAGGCAACAGCAGTTTTCTTCTTCTGAAATTCACACAGTATGTCTCTGAATGAACTGCTTTTTCACGACCAGTAGAACAGGGACGGGGCGACAGGACAGAACGAGCAACATCAAGGGCGCCGTCATCGAGGGATCATGGAACGGCTCGAGTACAGCCCATGGAGGTCGAGGAGCACCAGGGTCATGCGCGCTGGAGGTCGTCGATGGACGCGAGCGAGCGCGTCAGCGGGCAGGCGACAACCGGCGGCGTGTGTGCTGGGAGTTCACCGGGGCGACGCGACGCAGGAGGTCGCCGAGGTCGACGCAGGAGGGCGCGAACCAGGCCCCGGCCGGCAACGTCCTAGACGGCGACGCGGGAGCCCGGCCAGGGAGGCGGCGGCGGCGTGGGAGTCTGGCCAGGGCAGCGGCGGCGCGGGATCCCGGCCAGGGCGTCGCCGAAGCTCGTCCAGGGAGGCAGCGGCGCGGGAACCGGGCCAGGGCGCGGCGGCGGCAGCGCGCGAGCCCGGCCAGGGAGTCTCGGAAGCCCGTCCAGTGAGGCGGCAGCGGCGCGGGAGCCCGGCCAGGGAGGCGGCGGCGGGCCAGGGCGGCGGCGCGGGAGGTGGTCCGGCAGTGCTGGAGGTGCGAGGTAGGAGACGATGGGATTAGTCGGGAAGGTTCGTGGGTTGCGGGTGGGATTTGTTAGTTTCTACGGGACGGGTCAAAATAGGAATGATTCCTGTTTAACCTATATAGGAATCTCTTAAGACAGGTTCCTGTTTAGTCCTGCCCTATATATAATATATAATATAATATATATATATATAGGTACTATATTGTAGCCACTTATATCCATGGAAAATTACAGATTTATCATTCATTATTAATCAAGCAGGCGTGAGCACTCCCAATCAAATCATCGATTCACTATGTATAAACCTATTTGAGTTTTCTTTCCTAGTATAATATGGATTTCTGGTGTACAAAAGTGGATTCGGAATTTAAATTTTTTTTGGGGGGATTTCACTTTTGGTAGTTGATGTTTTGGCTTTGAGTTGACTTTGGGTATGAAAAACATTTTTTGTTTCAAAATCGTTTTGATTGTTCTTTATGTGGTATAATACAAGTTTTATGGTGGTTGGCATTTTTAAGAACCGTTCACCCACCCCGATCTATTCTTAATAGACTAAAAAATTAAATAAACTAATCCGTAGCAACACATGGGCATATTTGCTAGTCTATATAAAAATATGAAAAGTCCAAACATGAACTTTTAATTTGACAGGAACATACATCAATTTTTTTTTACCGGAATATAGAGCAATTGATGTGTCCTTTTCGAACTTCTTTTTTTTGTCTTCCAAGATGCTGTCCTTGTCCCTACTATTATTACAAGTCGCAATAGCAACAACAACGGAACAACCACCGCGCCGGATGAAAAACAAAAAACCACCCCACAACAAGCATCTCGACCTCTACTAGTAGAATGAGTTTCATACTATAGTTTATCGCCCTCCTTACTGTTCACAGCGAGGTGACACAGCTGGGAGCGGCACTAGTACGCCTGAGCGCGGAGAGAAGACATACGGTGTAACAAGCTCCATCGAGTTCCTAATCTGAGAAACAAGTTTCCGGCCAGCCCACCATCGAGGTGTTCATCTTTTGTTCGGCCGGCCCAGATCTCAATTTCTCCCTTGGGACCGGTCTCTCGTCAAGGACCATGGCATTTCCTGGCTCCGCCTCCAGGTTAGCACTGCGTTCTTGTCTGCTACCTTATGCCAGTGCTAACTAGCAGCTGCTTAAATATCTGATTCCACCCAGCTTTGACTTCATAAAAAAAAGACCCGGCAAACGGAGCTTGGCTCTGATGGTTGGGTTCCCTGTGGTGGAACCAGCCCACCCAGGTTCAAGTCCTAGACTTGGCATGGGCGTTTGCATTTACCTGGATTTATTCCAGGATTATCCGGCGCTATTCTTTCAGTGGTAGGTGACGTGCCCGTCAACAGCGAGGCGCCTGTGGTGACTTCGTCAACCTCAAGATCTGCCGGCTCAGTCCTTCAGAGGTGCTCATAGGGGTAGGGTGTGCGTGCGTGCGTTCATAGGGGTGAGTGTATGTGCGTATTTGTGAGCGTCTGTGTTGTACTGTGTTCTCAAAAAAAAAAAAAAATAAAAAAAAGACCCATCTTATAGAAAGCTCAAAAGAGTATGTGTGTTTTTTTTTCTAAAAAGAAATTGATAAAACGAATTTTATTGACCCAATCGTGTCATCAATACCGTATAGAGCATGTTTTCTCTCATGAGCTTGTGCTATGAAGTTTTTGTTAGAATTTGGGCCCATTAGTGTGCAGCCCAAATAAGTAATTCTGAAAAATCTCAAATTGGCCCAAGTGTGGCCCATGTGCACGGCAGAATTTTGGAGGTGCAATGTGGTGCTAAAGTTTAGTCCCACATTACTAGTTGGAGGAGGCAAACACCACCTTATAAGGTGGAGTGTTGTAGCACTTGGTGTGCTAGTTGAGAACAGAAGGCTCTCTCGTGCGCACTCCTCCTCCTCCGCCGCCGTCTGTCCGTCTCGTCACGACACGACGCGGGTTGCGGGAATGAGCCGAGCACCGAACCAATCTAGGTTTTGCAATTGTCCTTGTGATCCTGTACGGGAAAGGGCGAATAAGGTTTTTGGGAAGCGTCTCGCGCGACTGCTTTCAAGTTCTTCATCACGGCTCGACTTCCTGGACGATCTCCGGTCCGCGGGCGACTCGTCTCCAACGTCGTCTTCTTCGAGCTGCTACCGTCGCCGCTCAAGCTGCTGCGTCGCTGCTCCAACGACTACTTCATCTACAATTGTTCGGTACGTTCGTCACGTTCCGATGGCTGTGTTCGTAGATGTCTTGCTGCTGTTCATGTTAATTAATACGTCTAGTATTTTCGAGATTAACATGTTAGTAGCTCTTGCGATCATGTTTATATTCTGGAATTAATCATGGAAATTATGCCTAATATCCAACAATCCAAAAACCTTATGTTTGTTATAGGCAATTTCCTGAGTTAAACATGGGACATCTATCTGATGCGCTGAGGCCGGACAAGTTTACCGGTGTGGACTTTAAGAGATGGCAGTACAAGACCACACTGTGGTTGCGATCTCTGAAAGTGTTCGAGGCTAGTGAGGGTTTACCTGAAGGAACTATATCTGACGAGGATCAGAACAAGTTCAAGGAAACCAATACTGCCTTTGTGGGACTCGTTCTGAGTGCTCTTAGCAACAAGCTGTTTGATGTGTACATGCACATTACAGATGCCAAAGAGCTCTGGGAGGCACTGAACGCTAAGTTCGGTGTAGCAGATGCTGGCAGTGAACTGTACATCATGGAGAGCTTCCATGACTTCAGGATGGCTAACAACCGTTCTGTAGTCGAACAGGCTCATGAGATACAGTGCATTGCTAAGGAGCTTGAGCACGCTAAGTGTGCCTTACCTGACAAGTTTGTGGCTGGATGCATTATTGCAAAGTTGCCCTCTTCATGGAGGAACTTCGCCACAACTCTCAAACACAAGAGACAGGAGATATCGGTTGAAAACCTGATAGCGTCTCTTGATGTTGAGGAGAAGGCTCGGGCTAAGGACACTGCTGAGAGAGGTGGTGAAGGTCAGTCTAGCGCCAACATGGTGCAGAAGAACTTTCACCATGGCAAGAGCAAGGCAAAGAGCAAGCCTTCCTTCAACATGCCTACCAAGACTACTTCTTTCAAGAAGAAGAAGAAGATGCTGAACAAATCTGAGCTAAAGTGCTACACTTGTGGAGAGCCCGGACACTTCTCTGTGGACTGCCCAGATCGTGCAGACAAGAAAGGGAAGCGCCAAAGCATGTCAACGTCGTGACCGCTAGCAATGCTGATGGGTACGGTAATTTACCGATTGTGCTTTCAGTATTTCAATCTCCATGTTGGTGGATTGATACGGGTGCTAATGTTCATGTATGTGCTGACATCTCTATGTTCACTTCTTATCAGGTCGCAGATTCAAGCGTCTTAATGGGGAATGGATCACATGCTTCTGTTCGTGGTGTTGGCACGGTAGATCTGAAGTTTACTTCGGGGAAGATCGTGCAGCTGAGGAACGTGCAGCATGTCCCTACTATGAACAAGAATCTCGTTAGCGGCTCCCTTCTATGCAGAGATGGGTTTAAATTAGTCTTGGAGTCCAATAAAGTAGTTGTGTCAAAGTTTGGACAATTTATTGGTAAAGGGTATGAGTGCGGAGGCTTGTTCCGCTTTTCATTATCGGATTTTTGTAATAAGTCAGTAAACCATATTTGTGGCAGTGTGGATTCGGATGCTAATGTTTGGCACTCTCGTTTATGTCATGTTAATTTTGGTTTAATGAGTAGACTTTCCAGTTTGAGTTTAATTCCTACTTTCACCATTGCCAAAGGTTCTAAGTGCCATAGCTGTGTGCAATCTAAGCAACCTCGAAAGCCTCACAAGGCAGCCGAGGAGAGAAACTTGGCACCTCTAGAACTCGTACATTCGGATCTATGTGAGATGAATGGCGTGTTGACAAAAGGTGATAAGAGATATTTCATGACTTTAATCGATGATGCTACTAGGTTCTGTTATGTATATTTGTTGCACACTAAAGATGAAGCTTTAGACTACTTTAAAATCTATAAAGCTGAAGTAGAAAATCAATTAGAGAGAAAGATCAAACGTCTTAGGTCAGATCGTGGTGGCGAGTATTTCTCCAACGTATTTGATGAATTCTGTGAGGAACATGGTATTATTCATGAGAGGACGCCTCCCTATTCGCCCCAATCAAACGGGGTTGCCGAGAGGAAAAACCGCACGCTGACCGACTTGGTGAACGCCATGTTGGACACTGCTGGTTTATCTAAGGCATGGTGGGGGGAGGCTTTGTTGACTTCGTGTCATGTCCTGAATAGAGTTCCTAACAAGGATAAAGAGAAGACACCTTACGAGGAGTGGTCTGGGAGAAAACCATCACTTTCTTATTTTCGTACTTGGGGATGTTTGGCGAAAGTCAATGTTCCAATTCCTAAGAAACGAAAACTTGGACCGAAGACAGTGGATTGTGTCTTTCTAGGTTATGCTCAGCGGAGCATTTGCTATAGATTTTTAGTGGTTAAATCTGAGATACCTGATATGCATGTTGATACTATTTTGGAATCTCGTGATGCAACATTTTTTGAGAACACGTTTCCTATGAAGGATATGCATAGCATTGCTAGAATTTCTTCTGAGATATTTGCTGAACCTAGTACATCTGTTGATCATTCTGAACAACCACATGTTGAGGAAGTCCTTGAGAAGGATGACAATGAATCAGCTCCCAAGAGGAGCAAGAGACAGAGGACTGAAAAATCCTTTGGTGATGATTTCATTGTGTACCTTGTGGACAATACTCCCACGTCCATTGCAGAGGCATTTGCATCTCCTGATGCTGATGACTGGAAAGAAGCTGTCCATAATGAGATGGACTCGATTCTTTCTAATGGAACTTGGGAATTATCTGAACGACCCTACGGCTGCAAACCTGTGGGTTGTAAGTGGGTGTTCAAGAAGAAGCTAAGGCCTGATGGTACTATTGAGAAGTACAAGGCACGGCTTGTGCCAAGGGCTACACCCAGCGTGAAGGCGAAGATTACTTTGACACCTATTCACCTGTTGCTCGACTCACCACCATTCGTGTACTACTTTCCCTGGCTGCCTCCTATGGTCTTATCGTTCATCAAATGGACGTAAAGACAGCTTTCCTTAACGGAGAGTTGGAAGAGGAAATCTATATGGATCAGCCTGATGGGTTTGTAGTAAAAGGTGAAGAGAGAAAGGTGTGCAAATTGTTAAAATCTTTGTATGGGCTGAAGCAAGCACCTAAGCAATGGCATGAGAAGTTTGACAAACTTTACTCTGCAGGCTTTGCCATTAATGAGGCTGATAGGTGTGTGTATTATCGCCATGGTGGGGGCGATAGTGTTATATTATGCTTGTATGTTGATGACATACTTATTTTCGGTACAAGCATGATAGTGATAAATGAGGTCAAGTCTTTCTGTCAAAGAGCTTTGATATGAAAGATCTGGGACAAGCTGATGTGATCCTGAACATTAAGTTGATTAGGGATGAGAGTGGGATTACGTTAACGCAATCACACTATGTTGAGAAGGTCTTGAGCCGCTTTGGTTATATAGACAGCAAGCCTTCTCCAACACCCTATGATCCCAGTGTGACACTCAGAAAGAACAAAAAGGAAACGAGAGATCAATTAAGATATTCTCAAGTGATCGGTTCACTCATGTACCTTGCGAGCGCGACGAGACCTGATATCTCTTTTGCTGTGAGCAAGTTGAGCAGGTTCATGTCTAACCCGGGATCATTGGCATGCACTTGAAAGGGTCATGCGCTATCTGAACGGTACAATGAGTTATGGGATTCACTATTCAGGGCACCCTGCGGTGCTTGAGGGATACTGTGATGCGAACTGGATCTCAGATGTTGATGAGCTCTACGCCACAAGTGGATATGCATTTATTCTTGGAGGTGGCGCAGTGTCATGGAGGTCTTGCAAACAGACCATTTTGACGAGGTCAACCATGGAAGCAGAACTTGCTGCTTTAGATACAGCTTCTGTTGAGGCAGAATGGCTGCGTGAGCTCTTGATGGACTTGCCGGTGGTTGAGAAACCATTACCGGCCATCCTTATGAACTGTGACAACCAAACGGTTATCATGAAAGTGAACAGTGCTAAGGATAACGCGAAGTCATCAAGACACGTCAAAAGACGCTTGAAGTCTGTCAGGAAAATGAGAAACTCCGGAGTAATAACTGTTAGTTATATTCAAACAGACAAAAACCTGGCAGATCCCTTTACGAAGGGACTATCACGTAATGTGATAGATAGTGCATCGAGGGAGATGGGGTTGAGACCCGTGAGCGTTACACCATAGTGGTAACCCAACCTATGTGATCGGAGATCCCGTGAATTAGGACCTGGGAAGAACAAGCTAGTGGTTTAACAGAGGAGAGTTATTTTATAACCCTCTCCGTGGAAGATGCATAACTCTCACATTCTGTAAGGCAGGTTGGCAATATGCCTTAATGTGTTTCTGTTGGCTATTCGTAGCAAAGGTGCTATCCTACAGAGCGACCTTGAAAGAACACACCTATATGAGTCCGACTGTTAAACGTCGCAGTCTATGAGATTTGGGTGATCTCTAGTAAGCTCATGAAGAGACCAGGGAGTATGACGCATATGCTCCACCCGCGGGGTAGGCTACTGGCAGCCACGTACTGGTTATGACTTTGAGTGAAGTCTATTGGCACCAAACTTGCAATTCAAGGTTCGTCCATTGTTCAAGTTGCTGGTAGATGTAGCTTGAAGCTCTAGGCGGAAGTTCAACTTAACAGTCTCTGCTGAAACACTGGTATATAAACAAGAAACGAGGTTTGGCAAAATCTCTAAATGGGAATTTGAGATCTGGTGGGGGATTGTTAGAATTTGGGCCCATTTGGGCAGCCCAATAAGCAATTCTGAAAATCTCAAATTGGCCCATGTGCCCATGTGCATGGCAGAATTTTGGAGGTGCAATGTGGTGCTAAAGTTTAGTCCCACATTGCTAGTTGGAGGAGACAAACACCACCTTATAAGGTGGAGTGTTGTACCACTTGGTGTGCTAGTTGAGAACAGAAGGCTCTCTCGTGCGCACTCCTCCTCCTCCTCCGCCGCCGTCCGTCCGTCTCGTCACGACACGCCGCGGGTTGCGGGAATGAGCCGAGCCGATGCCTATATTTTTGCTGTTCGGGAAAACAAGTTTTTGCGTACGCGTATAGTTTTGCCGGATCGTGGGCTGCTATCCGACTGGACGTGTGCGACGTGGTTGGCCCACGTTGTACCCGTTAGGGTTTCCCGAGCCGCACTATATATTGCCTTGCACTGCGTGCGCCGTCACACACCGAACCAATCTAGGTTTTGCCAATCTCGTGCCTTGCGCGCCACCGTAGTCTACTCCATCCCGTGCGCCGGCGTGCACCGGCGAACGGGACAGCAGGTCTCCGGAACCACTTGTCCTTGTGATCCTGTACGGGAGAGGGCGAATAAGGTTTTTGGGAAGCGCCCCGCGCGACTGCTTTCAAGTTCTTCATCACGGCTCGACTTCCTGGACGATCTCCGGTCCGCGGGCGACTCGTCTCCAACGTCGTCTTCTTCGAGCTGCTACCGTCGCCGCTCAAGCTGCTGCCGTCGCTGCTCCAACGACTACTTCATCTACAATTGTTCGGTACGTTCGTCACGTTCCGATGGCTGTGTTCGTAGATGTCTTGCTGCTGTTCATGTTAATTAATACGTCTAGTATTTTCGAGATTAACATGTTAGTAGCTCTTGCGATCATGCTTTATATACTGAAATTAATCATGAAAATTATGCCTAATAATCCATCAGTTTTCTCTAATGACCGCATAACTCTATTGGTAGCAATGGAACTACGGGGCCAACGAGTCTTACAATCAGTGTTCTTCAGAAAATCACAGACAATTTCTCCAACGAAAGAGCACTGGGTCAAGGCGCATACGGAACGGTTTACAAGGTAAGTTTCAGATCATGCCTTTCAAATTACATATATTACTACTAGCATGTGGACAAACCAAACACTGCTTTTATGCATATAAAATGATGTTGGGACTGATATAATCAACCTGGAGTAGGGGGTGCACGACAACGGAGAAGAGATTGCTGTGAAGCTGCTTCACAATAACATGCAGGCAATTGACGATGAGCAATTCAAGCAAGAGTTTGATAACCTGATGATGCTGAACCATCAGAACATCGTACGGTTCATTGGCTACTGCTATGAAACGCAACGTCGGCACATGGAATTCGAAGGGAAAGTAATTTTTGGTGAAACGACATACAAAGCTCTTTGCTTCGAATATATGCAAAAGGGAAGCCTTCAAAAGCATATTCACCGTAGGATGCCACTCCTCGTTGATTATGATAGAAGTTTAGCATGTCAACAATAAATGTTGTTTTATGGTTCCATTTCAATAAACACCTCCTTACTTTTTCAAAATTTGCAGAAGAATCGCATGGACTTGATTGGGACACACGTTACAAAATTATAAAAGGGATTTGCGAGGGTCTATACTACCTTCATGAAGGATGCAAAGAGCCAATTTACCATTTGGACCTAAAAACCTGACAACATACTGCTAGATGAAGACATGGTGGCAAAGAACAAACTAGAGTCACACAATATCCACAAGGAACAATGTAAATGAATTTTCCTGCAAATTAGTTCATTTCTATTTCTTTTTGTTTCAGCGGCGATGAAGCCCTTCTAGAAAGTAATTAATTGTATCTAATATATTTCTTGTTCCATGAACAGTGGACACATGCCGCCGGAATATTTATTTAGAAACATAGTCTCGAAAAAGGTAGATATATTTAGCTTGGGCTTTGTAATGATAAAAATAATTGCAGGGTCCAGAAGTGATGAAATACCATACCAAGGGTTTCATGATGTAGTAAGTATGCCTAGCCATGGGAAGCCCGGCCCAAACGGCCCGGCCCGAAATTTCTGGGCTTGGGCCCGACTGGGCTTACCCATGGGCCGGGTCTGGGCCTCAGATTTCAGCCCGATGGACGTGACGGGACTGGGCTTTGCATATTGGTGTTTTTAGGAAGAAGCCCGGCCCGAGGCCCGACGGGAATTTGCAGTCACGGGATGGGCTTGGGCCTGAAATATAGGCCCGATGGTCAAGTCGGGCCGGGCCTGGGCCTGAGATTTTGCCCGCGGGTTTTTTAGGCCTGGCCCGAAGCCCGGCCCGGCCCGGTCGATGGCCAGGTATAGTAGTAAGTAACACTATCTCTTCACTTTTTTTTTGAGGGAACACTATCTCTTCACTCCAGGAATAACATCAATGGTTATTTTTACAATAAAGTATATGCCATGTTTTACCCTTGTACAGTTCCGTTTCCGCTTTACATTTTGATTATACAGGTGCAAGAAAACTGGAGAAACAGGTTTCAGGCAACATTGAGTCCTTCCCAGCCATTAGAAGCATTCTGTCAGCAAGTGAACATATGCACCTGATAGGCACAAAAGGCCCACTATAGTTCATATCATAGATAAACTGAATGAAACCGAAACTGTGATTGACAAGGTAATATTTTATTGTTGACAATAAATATTGTCGCACTTATTATCAGTTAAATCCTTGCAATGATAATTTCTCTCAATAAAACAACTAGCTACTCCCTTGGTCGGTTTCACTACTATGACTGTCGTCACCTCAGTAATATCCGAAACAACTATTTATTCAAGAAACCAAGATTGTAGTTAGATCAGCATAAATTAGTGCAAATTTCTGTGCTTAATGGTTGTATAATGCCATTTCATAAGGGTATGCATGTTCACTCCTCAACAAGTAGTCTTTCTTAGGTTGATCCGTGCTTTGATCCACACAAGATGGTCTAGGAATTTTTTTTTTTTTTAGAGAACCCGCAGGAGATCTGCGCGTTTCTTTATTAAGCTTAAGGGAGAGAGTACAAGTGTGTCAATTACATGCCAAGGCCAAGAACCAGGCCAGCAACACACCCACCCACTAGGCCAATGCAACTTTGGGCATGGCACCTACAGAGGAGACAACGGGATCACTCACGCAACGACCTACATCTCACCATCGCCCACAGTCTCCACTCGTCGATGATGGCGTTGAGGACTCTCCCCCATGGCAGCGCTTGACGTTCAAATACTCTAGCATTGCGCTCAAGCCATAGAGATCTCAGCACAAGCATGATTAGTGAGTTTGCCGTCTTCTGGTCCTTCCTCCGAAGGGGTTGCACCGCAGCGGGCCACCAAATGGCGAGAGAGCTTTGCGCATCCGGGATGGGAGAGAGACCCCAAGCCTAGTGTTCAGACCCGACCAGATAGCCGCGGCATAGCTGCAGCGCAAGGTCAGGTGCTCCATGTTCTCGTCCTCGGTCAGGCATAAGGGGCACAGCGTATGTGAGACAAGCCCGCGCCGTAGCCGGCGATCAGCCGTCCAACACCTGTCCCGGAGAGCAAACCAGGCGTGCAGGCGAACCTTGAGAGGCGCGAAGGAGTGCCAGATTTGGGGCGCACCAGGCATGGTCGTGGAACCCACAAAGAAGGCTCGGTAGGCTGATCTAGCGGAGAACTTCCCATCCGCCGTCCACTTCCACCGGAATTGATCCTGGTGACCAGCGCGCTGGACGGCGTGCACTGCAGTCCAAAGATGCAGGTATTGCACGACAGCATCAACCGTCAGCTCGCCCTCAATGTCCCTAGCCCAAGCGTTGTTTGCGAGGCCATCAAGCACCAGCCGGCGCCGTCTGACGGCAGGCCTGACCATTGCCAGAACCGCCGGTGCAAGCGAGGCAACGGTCCTGCCATCGATCCACGCGTCCTCCCAGAAAGACACCCGTGCGCCATCACCGACAGTTATACTGACCGAAGCGTTGAACAATGCAGAGGCCTCTGGCATGACCTTGAACTGCAGCCCAGCCCACGATCTTTCCAAGTCGGTTTTCTGAAACCACAACCACCGTGTACGCAGGGCGGCGTTAAGCCATCGCAGGTTGTGAAACCCTAGCCCGCCCAGGTTGCGTGGCCGACAGACAGCGGGCCAGGCGACCAAGCAGCTACCTCCATTGGCTTCCTCTCTGCCGACCCAAAAGAACCCTCGTCGAATTTTATCCACAGCCTTGTAGAACCACGGCTCTAGATCGAGAGCCATCAGCTGGAAAATAACTGAGGCCGTCATAACCGCCTGCACAAAGACCACCCTCCCATCTTTAGTCAACAGCCTTGCTTTCCAGAAAGAAAGCTTGTTGGCGAGTTTATCGAGCACTGGCTGCAGATCAGAGCGTGTCAGCTTGCGGATGGAAAGCGGCAGGCCCAGGTATGTACATGGGAGCTCTTTGACAGGACAGGCCAGGGTCGGAAGTACCACGGCGATCTCTGCGTCCGAGCAACGGATGGGCATGGCGGCGCTCTTGTTGAAGTTAACCATGAGTCCAGACGCAGCGCCGAAGCAATCTAGGATTGCACGCACCGCACGTAGCTCTTCAGTTTCCGGCCTCGCAAAAATAACCACGTCGTCCGCGTACAGCGAGACCCGATGCCTTAAACCCTCCACGGACAAATCTGAGAGCACAGCGCGGCGTTCGGCTTCACGGAGCATAGCCGCCAGCACATCCATAACGATGACGAATAGCAGCGGGGACAGGGGTCCCCTGCCGCAGGCCTCGTCCATGCCAAAATCGGCTGCCGGCACTGCCATTAATCAGGACTTGCGTTGTTGCCGTACGCAGCAGGAGACTGATCCACCTAATCCACCGTCGCCCAAAGCCACGCTGCTTGAGCACGCTGAGCAGAAACGGCCACGCAACCGTGTCAAAGGCGCGCGCGATGTCGAGCTTGAGCAGGATGGAGGAGACGCGCTTGCGACGCAGCGTAATCGCAGATTGCTGAACCAACAGGAAGTTATCCTGGATGCATCTGCCGCGGATGAACGCGCTCTGGTTGCAGCTGACGAGTTGGTGCATCTTGGGAGCTAGGCGCAACGCCAGCAACTTAGCTAGCAACTTAGCCAGCAACTTAGACAGAGTATGTGAACATTTCATAACCCCTCCGGTTATCTGTACAAGGCCACCTCATCTTTCTCTAAATTTACAACAAAATATATGTTATATGCTGTAAGAATATACCACTGATATTTTTTATGGCAGTAGTAGGGATTCATATTCTTGAGTCGTTAGGTTAATGGCAGATACAGGGGAGTAGAAAAGGCTGAAACAACACCTGACTAAATATTTACCTCTAAGGCAGTAGAGATAATCCAGGGCACCACGCCACGCATGAATAACAGGTTACTTATGCTTACTTTTGAAATTAATGTTTGCAGGCGTTGTCATGGTCGGACAGTATGCGTTCATGGATGCGGGGAGATTTGGTAAGTTATCCGCCTATGGAGTTCAGACTTCAGAGTCCAGAGTCCAGACAGAGTTCGGCTTTGCTAACCTTGACTTGGTTTCAATTGTTGCTATCACACATCAATGATCTATGGATGACAAACATTCAGGTGAAGTTAGAAGCAATCACCAAAAGCGAAGCGATTCCAAGTGTAGAGGCGTGCAACGAGTTCCCCTTGCTGCTTCGGATCACTGGAGCACCATGGCGTGGAGCAGAGAAAATGCCGCGCGTGGACGTCGACATCGTGGTGGTGGTTGAGGTTGACTGGTTCATGGTGCTTCAGTGGCGGCTGAATATCATCAAGCAGGCACTCATGATCGTCATCGACAAGCTCGGGCCGGGTGACCGACTGTCCATGTTGTCATTCGAGGGCAATGTACCTCGCATTATGAAGCTCACGTTCATGTCTGACCAAGGCCGGGATGTTGCGAAACGTCTGGTAAACGAGCTTACCGTGGATCATGGCTACAATTTAATCGCTGCTCGACGAGAGGGAGCTGAGGTATATCTAGTGAATACCTATTATGTGCTACAATTATTGTACTAGTTTCTAGTGAATACCTACCGTATTATGCACCTCTTTTATTGTTGATTTCTTGGACATAGATCCTGAGGGGGCGTCAAGTAGAAGAAGGTGCCAGCCGCGTGGGCTGCATGATGTTCTTGTGCGACAATAATGACATTCAGATCAAGGACAAGTATGACAAGGAAATCAGCTCTGAATTCCCGGCGTACGTCTTTGGCCTGGGCGAGCTACACCACCCGGCGGTCATGAAGTACATAGCCGACAGGACCCGCGGCACCTACTCTTACGTCCACTACAACATCAAAGAGATGAAGGATGCCTTCGAGCTGTTCATCACTGGCCTCACAATGATCGCCGCAACATCCGTCAAGATCACCGTTAGAGCTCATGAGGGTGTCTTCATATAGGGATGTAAACGGATCGGATCGGATCGGATTTTGCCTCTACCATATCATTTACCACATTTTTACCTCGAATTCGGATCGGATTGGATAATTAACGGTTGCGGATTCGGTGGCGGATATATATGATCACGGATTCGGAACGGAAATGAAGCGGATTCGGGGCGGAAATAAAATTAATCGGATCGGTACGCGTAATGTACATCATCAACCCACAAAACTAATAATAATCGCTCTACAACTTAATAACCTAACAAAGTTGTATTCCATAGACCATTTAAGTGAGTTGTTGTTCAACGGATGAAGTACACAACTCACTAACTATAAATTGTGCTCTATTAGTTTAGACATTTCGGTACAAAATCGGATTATTCGGATTATAACCATCGGATAATCTTAATTAATTTTCGAATAATTCATATTCGGATGTTATTTTCCATACCATATCCGGGTCTTTAGTTCGGAATCGGATATCCTTATCCGTCGGATTCTTTGAAACCGGATATGGATTCTTTAAAACGGTTTCGGCGACGGATTCGGTGCGGAAATTATCCTATCCGTTTACACCCCTATCTTCATATCATCAATCTACTCCGGTGGATACGACAACCGCGTGACTTCTGACAAACGGTCCGGTGAGATTGATGTCGACAACATGTACGCCGGAGAGCGGAAGAACTTCATCGCCTACCTCAAAGTCCTACAGGGCAACATTGACAAGCTTGTGACAGTTGGTGGCCGGTACCAGAGCTTCGTCGCACGTAGGAAGCTGGTTAACATGGATGTTTCTTTCCTGCGACCACGCTTGACATGCTGCCCGGCCATCCACCGTGATGCGGCGGCTGAGCTTGTGCGAATCTGGCTTCGAAAGGGCGTGCTCATGATGATCCGAGAACCTGGGGTCCTTGATGAGCTGTGGGCGAAGGTCAAATGCTCCGAGGAGGGTGGCAATGCACCCGAGGAAACCTTGTCAGAGCTCGGCAACAACGTGGCTGAGATCAAGAGAATCATCACGCACAACCGCAGATCGCCTCCTTATATGATTTCATGGCTAACTTGTCACAATTGGCAGCGCGCAACCACCAAGGGCGCGCGTTGTGTCTCCGGTGCTTTCACCATCCCGGGGCAGCATGAAGATGCAGATGAGAAGGACGACGGCCATGAGTAAAGTAAGTAATAGTATAGGTGTCACGACTTTGTGAGCTAGCTCCATATGTCCTGCGTTGTAGCACATCTCAACTCTGAACGCCTCAATAGTACTGGCCGATGGCATTACCGTTACGGTGTTCAATAACAGAATAAATTAAAAGAATGCCCCGCGTGTTGCAGCAGAAATTTGTATGAAAAAAATGACGAGAATTATAATTTGAGTACTTGGAACATTGGTGGGCTCATAAATTGCAATGTCGGCTGGATTTTTTATGGAAACAGTGATATGCAATCTAATTTGTGTAGTTCGCACATGAATTGCAGTAATGTTGTATGATAATTTGGTTGTTGATGTCTTCCTAGGACAACCTTTCTTTAAGTTAGGAAAGCCGGTTGTTGAGTACTCCTTAGTTTTCCAATTGCATCGATATATTTCTTGTGAGATTCTCTTGCCGAACTGAAGAAGAGGGGATATCATTGTTTGATGATTTATTTGGCATTCTGGAAGGAATAGTTTACATGGCTCTTTTAAGAATAGATGCATTAGCTAATAGAGTATATAGGTGCTTGTTGCTTTATTGTTGATGTCCAGATATATCAGGATAGATGTTCAAATATGTATGAACCAACCTGAGTTGCTACCTGGATGTATACGTCTACGGCGACTCTCAACTGCAGTTGTCGCGTCTGGTAAAGGTACCATAGTATGTGTATGTGATTGTTCACGGCATGGGCGACCACGCCCACATGAAACTCCATGGCTCTATGGTAAACCTGAAGAGTTTTCTCAACTTTCCATGCTACCGAAACTCTGAGATAACTAATTAAATCACCAAAAATGCCAAGGAAACACCTCTGGCCACACATGACATAAGTATTGGACGGACAGATTGAACCATGATATTTGCGAAAATTACCTAACTTGAACAAGTGGTCGGGAGGTTGAATACTGAACTCGTCTGCAGCAACTGCGGCTAGTCGTACCTATAATTGAAAACTTGATTTAGCATGGTGAAAATCGAGAAGGTATGTGGATGGGATGAACCGATGCAATTATCGAAGTGGCAATTATTTTTTTAGAACCATGGGGCAAAAGATTTGCCCCTTTTTCATTAATTAAGAGAGAGTTCGTACAAGAATGAATAGGGCCTAGAGCGGTAAACGGTAAGACATGTTATTACAAACGGATTACTCTCCTGGCATGATTTCTCCTAAACATTTTGCCCCCGCGAGCACCCAAAGCTTCGCCTCATGCTTGATCTTGGAGAGGATGGTAAGGGGGGAGGAGTGCTTGTTCTTAAAAACTCTAGCATTTCTCTCGTTCCAAATCTCCCATGCACATCCACCAATCCTTGAGCGATAGGGTTGACCAAGTGGAGGTGTCAAGATCGTGGAGGCCGAGCCACTCTTTCAATTAGGTCCAAACCCTCGTGGTGAAGCGGCAATGGAGGAGGAGGTGGTCGGTGGATTCGGGCATCGTCTTGCATAGTGGACAAAGCCCACAATTTGGCCACCCCTGACGAGCCAAGCAATCTGCCGTCCAAATGCGGTTTTGGAGAGCAAGCCAAGCAAAGAACTTTATTTTCGGAGGAGCCCAAATTTTCCAAACAAGGCGCTTCATATCGGAGGAGGTAGATCCCAAGAATTGAGCCTTGTAGGGCCGACTTGGCCGAATATTCCCCTCCCGGGGTGAGGTTCCACACGATGGTATACTCTCTAGAATCATCAAGGTTGAATTGTTGAATTTTAGTCCAAAGGTCGACAAACTCGAACACGTGCTGCATGGAGAAATCTTCATCCATCTTAATCTTCTCGATCCAAGCGTTGCCAAGCAAGGCTTGCCGAATTGTCCATTTCTTCCTAGTGGAGATGTTGAAAATGAGAGGAGCAATGAGCTTCGGTCTCTCCCCATTTAGCCAAGTGGCAAAAATGAACTACTTATGGAGCTGTCAAAAATATTGGAATTTCATCAAGCACATGGAGGGCAGAGAGGGTAAAAATTAAGAAGGTTTGCTGATAAGACGAACTGATACAATCAACAAAGTGGCAAAAAATAACTATTTATTAATATCTCATCAATATTGGCATTTCATCAAACACCTGAGGCACTAACATGTTGCTTACCTCATCACTCGAATCTCATGGGGAAGGACGTGAGATGAGGAGGGGTGTGAGGGCACTATGCATAGTGACCAGCTATGTATAGATTTATGCTGTCGTGGGCGATAGAGATATGAGGCATTCTGATGCAGCTCCTGGACATGTGGATTGGCTAGCAACCTGAGTAATGAGGGTAAGGCATTAAGGTAAGTGAATCAATGGGATTGAAGAATGATGAGGGAAAACACAGGTAGCTAAAAAGCCAGAGGATTACCAGGGTGGACGGAGGATTATTGGGACTGATAGTGACCGGGTGTAGCTGGGAAGGAGGAGGCGAAAGGAACTTGGTGCAGGAAGTACCCGAGGCTGGTCACGTACATCTTACAAGGAGAACCCTAAAAGAAAATGAAATTACATCATGGTCCTCGCAATTTCTAGAAAGAACCCTATAAGAAAACATGACAAGCGATAGAGTCTTTCTCCACCGTTGCAGTGCACGAACATCGAAAAAGCGGCCGTCGAGAATGCCATCGGGGACTAGACCACTTGGGTGCGAGGTCGACGAGTGGTGTCGCGTTGAGGCTGTAGAAGATCCTCCGATGTGGCAACCTGGCCCGGAGGAAGAAATTCCATCGTAGCGGCAAGCTCTGAGGCGTGAAGCGGCCCCTTTGGCTAGACGAAGCAGCGGTGCAACTTTTCGTTGCTGGTGCACTTCATCACGGGTTGAATCTTCCAGAACAACGCCAAGAACTCTAGATCTCCCCATCTTCCATCCCCGCCCGCCTCCGTCACAGCCAGATCTAGGAATACCAGATCGATATAGAGCTCACTCGAGCTTATCAAATAGGAAAAGTGGTGTGACAAGGCGCATGTCACGGAAGGCGCGAAGAAAAGTTAATAGGTGTGCCAAGTGTATAATACTAAAATTCACCACTTGGATGAGATACTATTGAGCAAAGCCATCATCAATCTCTCATCAACAACCCATGATTTAAGTTGGATCATGAGGATTACCTATTAACTGCACAATTATGGTTCAGCCATTTCCAATTTTGCTTACAATAAGTATCTTCCAATTGTCGCATTTTCATCATAATTCAACTTATCTTAACACGTGGAGTTCTTTTTCCCATGAGCTAGGCTGCAAGAGAAACACAAATCTTTGAAAAGGTACATTTAAACTTTAGGTACGATGTTATTACTCGTTATAATTTCTATAATAACTAGTTGGTCCAACAAGTTGGCAGCAAAGCTATGGGGACGACACTAGCATGCGATGACCATCGACGACAAGGGTTTCAATTATGTCATGTAAAATAGGCGAGACCTTATGAGTCTAGGGTTACTCAGACATCGACCGGTACAAGTGTACATATGCCAAAAGGCGTGGACACTAACGTGTGTTTGCGACAACATGAGTGGAACGACTCCCATTGCTCAAAGGCTACAGAAAATTCATTGGCTACTCATCTTTTTTGAAAAAAGGATAAACAGGGAGAAGATAATCCATATGGTTCTTCAACGCATTGATTGCCTTGCGCAGCCCTCCTCCAAGGTGCCTGCATGTCGCTCTTCCGTAAGCCCCCCCTCCCCGACGGGCTCCTCGAGATCACTGAGCGCTTCTATGGTGTGTCAGCATTCCCCTTCCCTTATCACGTTGTCCCGGTCACCCACCTCATTTCCCTCCTTCCCTCTCCATTTCCCCTCTCGGTAAGTGGAAAGCCTTGTGTTGAACAAAGAGGATTACATATCCAATGGTAACGAAGGACCACACTGGCTGGAACGTGTACCCAATCCAAACCATCTCACCGATCGAGCACAGACAACAGAACCCATTGATCTTCTCCACCACCCAACCTCTAGCTAAGAAAAAGGGAGAGACCAAATACTCTATTCTTCCACTAAGAAAAGAAATCAACTATCGACCTATTGTCCCACGTGGTATATGGCTTGCTACTCAGCAGAGCTGCACGTGCTCGTCGACCGTGGAAGCTAACGGAGGAAGTATTTTTCTTAAACGAACCGAACTAACACTCACTAGTAACACACGACCACCGATCCTAGCGTGCACTCTGACCTGTCCGACGGGCACATACAACAACACCTTTTTTTTTATTGTGAAACAGACTATAGACGCTCATATACACATAAACAAACACCTTCTCCGCCACCTTATTCTCGCCCTCCCTCGTTGACTCCCTCCCACCCTACAATCCAACCCGACCTGGGTGATCCCCTCCCTCTCCCCCACATCACCGGCCGCCCCCATCTCGACCAGAAACCCTAGCGTGCATTGCCCTACAATCCACAACCTAAGCGATGCCCCTCTCCCTCTCCGCCCCTTTACCGGTTGAGCGTATCCCCACCATCCCGCAAGCCGTCACACCTCCTTTCTCAGTGACAAACCCCAGCGCACATTGTCCCTCATGCCCTGCCTCTAGACCCCGTGGATCTAGAGGAGGTGGCGGGGGCGTTCTTCTACCGCAAGAACCCCAATGAGCTCTACGATGCATCACCGTTCCCCTTCTCCGATAACTCCGTTCGAGGATAGCTACTGAATCACATTGCCTTCCTTCTTCGGTGTGTGTTTTTGTGGCGGCTTTGTGCATTTGAATATGCAAAGACCAGATGTGAACTGTATTATTGTATGGCCTTGATGCGGCGTTTTGACGTTACTAGACGATTGCCGTGTGTTGATACATGTGAGACCGCCCTCCGCACTCTTGTCTCTGCTGACAATGCCCGTCGTGCTCATGTGCATACATTTTCCGTGAGCTAGGTTTTTCTTATTGTAATGTGGACACATGAATGTAAATTGTGGTGAGTTGGCACATAAGGAAAATAATTGTAGTGATTGATTGCCATTATGAAAAAGAATGTAAATTATGCTGATGATTGATCATTTGTGGAAACAAAATGAATGTAATTAATGTACTCTATATAAGACAAAATGAGAAAATAAATTCTCTATTATTATTCCACTATGAAACAAAAAAAAACCAGCTATTGTGCGGGCCGTGGGTTTCCTAAATTATCCCGAGGAAGCGAGGAAGTCTTCGGATATTCACAACGGGTAGTGGGTGCACCCAAAAAACAATTTTTCAAATGTCAAAAAATTTAAAATAAAATTTTTGCATGTAGTCCAAAATATTTCAAGTCAGCACAAAAAATTACGTGAAGAAAAAACTTTTTTTGGAACCTGTGCAAAAAAGACAAATTCGGACATACCAAAATGTATATATACGTGTCAGAATTTTGTCTTGTTTGTTTAGGTTGCTAAAAAAGTTTTTTCACCATGCCAATTTTTGTGCTAATACATCATGCTGTAATGTACATCCGGATTTTTTTCAGAAATTTTTTAACATTCTGAAAGAAAACCAAAAATAAATTACCTAACAGGTGCATCTAGACCCGCTAGCCAAATGGCCGCCTCCGGAAGTCTTTTGTTAAACGAACTTCCCACTGTTAACGCACGACCACCGACCCGAACGTGCACTCTGACTCGACCGACCGAGCGTGCGCAGACACCAGCACCTTCTCCTCCTTCTTCTCTCCCTCCCTCACCCAACCCAACCCGGCCGATCCGCCCCTCTCCCTCCTCCCCCATCACCGGCCACCGCCCCTCGAGCTGCCGCCGCCATCACCACCATCTCGTCCGCAAACCCTAGCGCCATTGCCCTCCTCCACCCCCAACCCGTCCCCCCGCGGATCTGGACAAGAGGCGGCGCTGCCCGCTCCTCACCATGGAGATGGTTCACCATTTCCTCAGGTCAGGGGAGAGCTGGCTCTCCCTCGGCCACCACAACGTGCTCATCATGCACTGCGAGCGCGGCGGATGGCCCGTGCTCGCCGCGCTCCTGCTCTACCGGAAGCAGTTTATCGGCGAGCAGAGGACGCTGGAGATGGAGTACAAGCAGGCCCCCCGCGAGCTCATCCAGCTGCTCTCGCCGCTGAATCCTATGCCTTCTCAGATAAGGTACCTGCATTATATAGCCCGCAGGAACGTGAACTCCGAGTGGCCGCCCGGTGACCAGCCGCTTACGTTAGACTGCGTGATACTGAGGAATGCCCCGGGCTATAATGGGGAGGATGGGTGTAGACCCATATTCCGTATCTATGGGCAGGATCCTCTGTTTAGTACTGACAACAACCCCAAGGTGCTTTTTTCGACACCAAAGTGAAAGAGGAGTACATACGTTCGCCATTACAAGCGGGTGAGTTTTCTGTTTGGACAGCTGCCTAATTCATCGCTCGTCATTGCAGTCAACTTATCCTTTATGCATCGTGCAGAAACTAAAGTCTTCATCGTCCTTTCTGGTTAAAGATTCACTTTTCAGAAATGGACACGGCAGATGAATTAGATCCCGTGGATGTGGCAGGTATAGGCGAGAAGGAGGGCCTACCAATCAAAGCATTTGCAAAGGTTCAGGAGATGTTCAGCATTGTGGACTGGCCGTTAGATCCGAATGGAGATGCTGCGGTCCAGTTTTTCCAGCGGCTAACTACATACGAAAATATGCAGATGAGGCAGGGTTTGATATCTCCAAGCAAGAACGGTTCAATCATTAGAAAAGAATTAGGGCAATTGGAGCTTGGTTCTCCAACAAAAAATCAATCCGAAATAACACATGTAGTCGACATAAATACAACACAACCGTCTTCACTCGAAAATCCCAATGAGGAATGTGGTCCAGTACAGTGCTCTTCACCCACTATGATTATGTCACAGCGATTTCCAGCTTCCAGATCAAGTTCTGGTCTTTCTGGCAACTTATTTCCTAGATCACTTTCAGCTTTCCCAAGATTTCATAGCGTACCTTCAGCCCTAGGAATTACAGCTTTGTTGGAAGACGATGCTGCATTTGGAGGTTCTGAGAATTGCGCTGTTAAACCATAGTTGTACTCACAATATCAAATTTGTCAAGTGTCACAGCCAAAGTTCCGTCAAACCATCATCAGGACAGCATCCAACAAAAGGTTTTGCTCAACAATATTCTTTTGCTGTATCTGTTGCCTGGCAAATTTAACTTTTTTTTTTTAGAAAGTGTGGGGCAAAAGCTTTGCCCCTTATATTAATTAAGAGAGAGTTGGTACAAAGTTGTTGGTAGAGTTCGAAGAAAGTTAACAACAGAACCTGGACATCATCTACGAACTAGTTTGATGATCAATCAACACGAGGTGCATGTATGTATTTACAGGGACTAGCTCGTTCTAGCATCCAAGAATTACCTAAAGCTTCGATCGAACACTCCATATGCTAACTGATGGGGAGGAAAGCTACTTACCTCGCAGGAAGCCGGCCGAAGTGTCCCGAGCAGGACGCCGCTGTCGCGTGGCCCCGCTTCGGCGAAGGGCCGCTCGAACACACCGCTGCAGATCACCGGGACGCCTCCGCCGCTCTCCCAAGTCCCAACTGCCGCCGACATCGCGCTACTCTGCAGCCCGGTCCACCTGCCGTCCCCTCATGGCGACTCCGCCGACGCTCAGCTCGCGGCTCGAACGCCGGAGCCAAACCAAGTGTACCTGCGCAGCATTGACTCGATGGCTGCTCGCTGCCCGGACCATGCCCCACAGGCTCGCCCGCCGCCGATGCCAACCGATGAACCGACCGTGGCGGCCACGGCGGAGGAGTGGCGCGTGATGGGCCCGCTCGGCTGTTTTGGGCTGTATCGGCGTGGCCCGACGTGGCCGAACAGGAAGAAAAGCGAGTACTACGATTTGTTTGAGATCAATTTTTCATGTTGTACTGCATTTCCTGATTGACGCCCTTTGCGTCACTTGGAGCACCCCTCTGTGTGTAAAAAGCGCTTCACCCGAGCGACTCTTGGACCGTCCCAAGTTTCTTTCAGCTTGCTTTTCTCCGGTTTTTGGAAAGATATTAGAAGTTCTGGCCTGTTTTTTATTTACTGGTTTTCCCTGTTTCGGTCGTTTAATATATTTTTGGTTGTTTTTCTTTTCGTTTTTTACTCTTTGTAAATTAAGAAACATTTTCTTTTTTTTGAAATTTTCATTTTTGACAATGGTTCAGATTTTAAAATGTTTATTTCAAAACATTTTTTCGTCAACCATTTGTATAAATTCATGAACATTTTTTCATTAACCATTTTTAAATTCATGAACATTTTTTCGTTAATCATTTTTAAATTCATGAATCATTTTCAAAATTCATGAATATTTTTTCGTGAATCATTTTTAAATTCATGAACCATTATCCAATTCATGGACATTTTTGAAAAGGTTCAGATTTAAAAATTATGGTGCTCTATTTTCGACTTTTGCATTATCGCGTCAGAAAAGGAAATCAAGTATCCTGTTTTTGAACACGTACAATCGCTCAAACCTTTGTACGTGTGTGAAAAGCGTAATCTGGGCCGGCCTAGTAAGACTCTCGCTTCAGGCGCACGCTTTTTAATGGACGCAAAGCACGCTCAAATGGAACTCCCTGTATGTACTCCCTCCGCCCCCTCCGTCCGGAAATAATTGACACATACTCACTCCGTTCCAAATTAATTGACTTCCATTTGTCCAAATGTGGATGTATCTATACTTGTAACATGTCTAGATACATCCACATGTGGGCAAATGGAAGTCAATTAATTTGGAACGGAGGATATATTTTTATATACAACTGTATGTATTTTAGTGGGTAGATATATCCATATTTACATAAATGTGTGTCAAGTATTTCTTGACGGAGTAAGTACAATGCAAATTGCTTAGCATGGTGGTTATAAAAATAAATCAAGCATTTCCATAAACACCAATGCTTATTCCTATACATGAGGTGCCTAGTTAAGCGTTTTTCTTGTGTAAAATAAGCATTTGTGCTTAACTAAAAACTCGGTTAATGTGTCTAAGCACCTTTATACTCACCTTGCATTGTACATGCCTCCACCGGTGTCCGTTAATGTGTCCGGCACCCCCGAAAAAAGGGATGCTATTGGAAATGCTGGACACATGTCCTAACTTATTACGACGCCTAGCAGCACCCCCAAAAATTAGGCAATCAAATTTAAACAAAGTTTGTGATTTTCATTCAAATTGGTTGATATTTACAGGAATTTGAAATAAATTACTACCTAAACTACCCTATAAGTTTGTCCTCGTTGTTGGCATGGTTGCGGGGGAGGGCCCTCCCCTCTGGCGTCATATTGTCCCAACGCTGGAGAATCGACAACCGGAAATCGGCGCCGATGGGAGGGGCGGCACGGCGAGCTAGGTTGTGTGGCTTATGGCCCAACCCCTCGGCAGCCAGTGATTAGGCGGGATGAGGAAGCCATAGGCGTGTAACGCCTCCTCAAAAGTGAGGTTCTGCCCTAGGAACACATTCGATTTGTTGGCCCCGTTGTTTTGCGCGCCCTAGGAACAGTGGGGGGGGGGGGGAGAGAGGGGGCGGAGCGGGATGACCGATGCAGTCGGAGAGGTGTAGATAAGGGCGCCAGCGCCCTTTCATGCCGGCGAAGTTAATGGCATGACAAGTCAGGAACCGACGAAGTAGGTAGAGTGTTATTTATCACAAGTGGTCGGCCTCTCTGTGTCTATGCCATGTTGGGCCCCCTCTCACCAACCTGGTCCCGAAAGTTAGGATGGACAAGGAGATACAACAGACATATTTTTAAGATGTCCGGGCCGATGGGGTAAGCCATGGGGGATTTTTTGTGTTCGGGCCCGTCGGGGCGATGGGGGGCCTATAGGGGGCGCCGATGGAGATGATCTTAAGAATATCGAGAGGTCTTCCCTAATTTTGTTCCAGACGCCCCAAAACTTCAACCCCAAATGTGGCAGACACTTCTTAAATTTTTAGGCTGTTTTCATCTATTTCACGAATATTTATATTAGATGAAATGACTTTATTGAATGGTAAATTTTACGCATGTATTAGTTAAACAACAAATCAAAAACATTAAAATATAGTTCATATAATAGTTCAAATTGAAATTAATATTCTGAAAGTTTTGAAAAAATAGATAATTCAATCAACTGCTCCCTCCGTTTTTAAATATAAGATGTTTAGGTGTTTCACATGGTGTCTAGATACATGCTAAAATGAGTGAACATACATATTAAAACATGTCTAGATACATTTATATGCTTGCGAAAGTATGGACAGACGCTAAAAACATCTTATATTTAAAAATGGAGGAAGTACAACACATGACAATCAAATTATTGATTTCCTTTGAGCATGAACGTACATGTGCTCAACTTGATCATGTTGTAATTACTGATCAATAATCACGAGGAAGTCAGAAAACTAGGCTGGGACGCCAAGATTTGACTCCGCTAGGGGTCTTATGTAGTCATACTCTGATCAAACATGGCGAGAAAGCCACAGTTCACCCAGCTTGTCGAGCCGCTCGCCCCCTGTCGTGGTGGGAATCACGCAGATGCCACGGGGTGGCTTATTCTGGGACCGAACGGATGCTTGTGGTTTCGGGGAGGGATTGCGCGATGGAGTCGCACACGAAGAACACACGAAGAACACGAAGAACAAGCAAGAACAAGAACAAGAACAAGAACCGCAAGAACACAAAGCACACACGATGTACCCTGCTTCGGGGCCCCGCGAGGAGGTAAAACCCCTACTGCAGCACTAGCCTACTTGGTGTATTCTCATCTCATATGCGATGGACTACAAAGGCTCCTCGAGCTGTATGGAGCAAATCATGGTGGCATGCCCAAGGAAGAAGAAGAAGCTAGGGGAAGGAGAAAGAGCCCACGGGGCATTTGGTGCGTGCCCGCCCGTCTTGCAGAGCCATCCCCCTGGTGCTCTTTATAAAGAGAGAGCCCAAGGGACAAGGGCTGGCCCACAAACACTGCTCACGTACTGTAGATGAGTTGACTCTGACGGGATGGGCCTCCTTTGTCTTCTAGCTTCTGTCTCCGGCATCTCCGGGAGATGCCGTCCTTTCCTTTGTATTCTAGCTGTTGTCTCCGGCATCTCCACGTCCTCTTCTTATCCTCTACCGAAGATATTTATGTAGATTCGGATAAGGATGTCCCGGCATCGGCGGAGATGATCCGGTAGAAGTAGAGTCGGATGGAAACAACCGGCCGAGGTAACGAAGATTCGGATTGGAGAGGTAGCTGCCGAAGTAGTTCCTGGGATCCAGCTGAAGGAGTGGTCCGATCGATAGAATACGCCAGGAACACACGAGTTAAGGCCTGACCGAGTCAACGCTGGCCGGATTGATGCTTGGCCGAGGCTGCGCTGCGATTCTTTGGCCGGATCAATGCCTAGCCGGATCAATGCTTGGCCTAGTCGAATCAACGTTGGATGCCACTGGAGATCTCGGCCTGTCTCAGAATATACAAGGACCTCGGCCCAGCTAGGCTGGAGGCCAGCTTGGCCTAGTTCGGAGCTCGGAGGCCTGGCCAAGGCTGGCTTGACATGGCCCAGCCGGGGCGCACCGATTCGGTCCAGCTAGCCTGAAGGAGCTCGGCCCGACGAAGCTGCTAGGAGAGTTGGCCCACCGAGTTAACTGATGACGCGGCCTGCTGGGGACGTCTTGGCCCAATCCGGGGTGAGGCAATCCGGCCCAATCCGGGTTAAGAGAGCTTGGCCTAATTCGGACTGTTGGAGATTCGGCCCGCCTGGCCTGGGAGGATGATTCGGCTTGGGCTGGGAGGATGACTCGGCCCGGACTGCTGTCCTATCCGAGTTGGAGACAACTCGGACTGCTTTTTCTTTTATTTCTTATCAGTTTATTTGTTGCCTGTTGCTTCTACTAACTCCGTACAACCTCTAGCTTTGGGGTACCGGGAGTCATATCCCCGACAGTAGTCCCCGAGGCTGTGGGGGACTCGCAGAGTCGCGCACAGACTTACAAAAATAAACAAGCACCCCAAAACATCTCCATATGCATAGCCCCGTGCCTGCATGGGCGCCTTTGCATGTGGGTTCTCAGCCCTCCTGGCTACATGGGACATCTGGTTGATCGAGCTCACCCGAATCAACAACGAGATGGACAGTTTGTACTGGAAATGTGCTGCCTGCATGGGCGCCTTTGTACGTCGGTTCTTAGCCCTCCTGGCCTTTACCGAACTCGGATGCCGTCAGCGTCGGTTAGCCCTCCTGGCTTTTACCGAATTGAGATTCCGCCAGCGTCGGTTAGCCCTCCTGGCTTTTACCGAATTGAGATGCCGCCAGCGTCGGTTAGCCCTCCTGGCTTTTACCGAATTGGGATGCCACTGGCGTCGGTTAGCCCTCCTGGCTTTTACCGAACTCGGATGTTGCCAGCGTTGGTTAGCCCTCCTGGCTTTTACCGAATTGGGATGCCGCCAGCGTCGGTTAGCCCTCCTGGCTTTTACCGAATTGGGATCCCGCCAGCGTCGGTTAGCCCTCCTGGCTTTTACCGAATTGGGATGCCGCCAGCGTCGGTTAGCCCTCCTGGCTTTTACCGAATTGGGATGCCGCCAGCGTCGGTTAGCCCTCCTGGCTTTTACCGAATTGGGATGCCGCCAGCGTCGGTTAGCCCTCCTGGCTTTTACCGAATTGGGATGCCGCCAGCGTAAGCTGGACCGACATAAACCTGCAAGTATGTATCTCATATGTCTCGGTATCTCGGCCCCTCTGGGCATATCACATATGTCTCGGTACCTCGGCCCCTCTGGGCATATCACATAACTTGGTACCTCGGCCTCTTTGGGCATATCACCCATGTCTCGGTACCTCAGGCCCCTCTGGGCATATCACATCTGTCTCGGTATCTCGGCCTCTCTAGGCATATCACATGTCTCGGTACCTCGGATGTCCGGTAGCCACTTTGGGCGCTTACCGGCATCAATGTCTCCAGCCTCTGCTGGTTTGACATAAGCATATCTCGAATGCCGGTCTTAGCCACTCCGGGCGTATACCGACATAGATGTCTCCAGCCACTGCTGGTTTGACATAACCATGTCTCGAATGCCGGTTTTAACCACTCCGGGCGTATACCGACATAGATGTCTCCAGCTACTGCTGGTTTGACATATAACCTGAAAAAACATAACTCAAAAGTTGCCTCTGGCTAACAAACATAAACAAAGATCTGGTATGCAAATGATGCCATGATACGCTGGCAAATAGAATAAACAGCGATGTGGGATATGGAATGATGTCATGATATTGAGACAAACCGAAACAGACGGCGATCCGGGATAGGGAATGATACCGTGATAGTGTGGTAAACCGAGATACCCGGCGATTTAGAGAATACCGATAATGCTTTGAGATAGCCAATATAACCATGATACCTTGGATTTCAATTATGATCCGGATGACCCGGAATTCCAATATAACCCGGATTACCAATGTGATTCGGATTATCAATATGATCCAAATTTCCAATGTGATTCGGATTACCAATATGATCCAAATTTCCAAGGTGATTCGGATTACCAATATGATCCAAATTTCCAATGTGATTCGGATTACCAATATGATCCAAATTTCCAATGTGATTCGGATTACCAATATGATCCAAATTTCCAATGTGATTCGGATTACCAATGTGATCCAAATTTCCAATGAGATTCGGATTACCAATATGATCCAAATTTCCAATGAGATTCGGATTACCAATGTGATTCGGATTACCAATCTGATTCGGATTACTGACATGACCCAGATTTCCAAATTGATTCGGATTACCATGCACCTCGGATTTCTGGAATACTTTGGTGCGAACGTTCTCAGCATAACCGATGTCACCTTTCAACGTTAGTCCAACATACATATCATGAAAAATATTTGACGGGAACAACAATTAAACTAACCGAGGCAAACTAGCTATAGCACTTGATAGAAAACGAATCTAACATCACATACTATGCACAAAGAACTAGACTCGGTTTCAACCGAGTCCCCGAGTTATTTTTCTTATCTAGGAGAAGATGTAAAACAGACTGGTTACCCAGTCCCCGGGTCAAGACATCTTGTCCGGGGTAAAACACTTAGACAAAAAGCGAGGGGGCAGTCCCCGAGTACTGTTTGAGACTACGCAGAAGCATAAAGCAGACATATAAACGATACTTACAAGGCCAGGTTGTTGAAGAAGTCGAGGAAGACGCTAATGCAAGTATGAATACCCAGAATAGACTCGGATTTCCAAGATATGATTCGGATTACCGAAACTAGATTCGGATTGCCAGGTTGATTCGGATTACCGAAACTAGATTCGGATTGCCAGGTTGATTCGGATTCCAGAATATGCCAAAACTTGATTCGGATTCCAGAACATGCCAAAACGTGACTAGGATTACCGAAACTTGCCAAAACTTGATTCGGATTCCAGAACATGCCAAAACTTGATTCGGATTCCAGAACATGCCAAAACGTGATTCGGATTACCGAAACTTGCCAAAACTTGATTCGGATTCCAGAACATCTCAGGATTCCAGAACAGCTTGGATTCGCACTGTATCCAACTCGAAAATGAGTCAACATGCGGGGACGATGCCGAAGTCGCGTCCCCGAGTCACTTTTCACACCACGGATCTGTCGATGATGTCAAGCTAGAGCGCGGGGACAATGGCGATGTTGAGTCCCCGCGTTGATGATGAAGATCCCATCCGAAATTAACCCAACAAGCACCACAATCAGCCCCACGGTGGGCGCCAACTGTCGTGGTGGGAATCACGCAGATGCCACGGGGTGGCTTATTCTGGGACCGAACGGATGCTTGTGGTTTCGGGGAGGGATTGCGCGATGGAGTCGCACACGAAGAACACACGAAGAACACGAAGAACAAGCAAGAACAAGAACAAGAACCGCAAGAACACAAAGCACACACGATGTACCCTGCTTCGGGGCCCTCGCGAGAAGGTAAAACCCCTACTGCAGCACTAGCCTACTTGGTGTATTCTCATCTCATATGCGGTGGACTACAAAGGCTCCTCGAGCTGTATGGAGCAAATCATGGTGGCATGCCCAAGGAAGAAGAAGAAGCTAGGGGAAGGAGAAAGAGCCCACGGGGCATTTGGTGCGTGCCCGCCCGTCTCTGCAGAGCCATCCCCCTGGTGCTCTTTATAAAGAGAGAGCCCAAGGGACAAGGGCTGGCCCACAAACACTGCTCACGTACTGTAGATGAGTTGACTCTGACGGGATGGGCCTCCTTTGTCTTCTAGCTTCTGTCTCCGGCATCTCCGGGAGATGCCGTCCTTTCCTTTGTATTCTAGTTGTTGTCTCCGGCATCTCCACGTCCTCTTCTTATTCTCTACCGAAGATATTTATGTAGATTCGGATAAGGATGTCCCGGCATCGGCGGAGATGATCCGGTAGAAGTAGAGTCGGATGGAAACAACCGGCCGAGGTAACGAAGATTCGGATTGGAGAGGTAGCTGCCGAAGTAGTTCCTGGGATCCAGCTGAAGGAGTGGTCCGATCGATAGAATACGCCAGGAACACACGAGTTAAGGCCTGACCGAGTCAACGCTGGCCGGATTGATGCTTGGCCGAGGCTGCGCTGCGATTCTTTGGCCGGATCAATGCCTAGCCGGATCAATGCTTGGCCTAGTCGAATCAACGTTGGATGCCACTGGAGATCTCGGCCTGTCTCAGAATATACAAGGACCTCGGCCCAGCTAGGCTGGAGGCCAGCTTGGCCTAGTTCGGAGCTCGGAGGCCTGGCCAAGGCTGGCTTGACATGGCCCAGCCGGGGCGCACCGATTCGGTCCAGCTAGCCTGAAGGAGCTCGGCCCGACGAAGCTGCTAGGAGAGTTGGCCCACCGAGTTAACTGATGACGCGGCCTGCTGGGGACGTCTTGGCCCAATCCGGGGTGAGGCAATCCGGCCCAATCCGGGTTAAGAGAGCTTGGCCTAATTCGGACTGCTGGAGATTCGGCCCGCCTGGCCTGGGAGGATGATTCGGCTTGGGCTGGGAGGATGACTCGGCCCGGACTGCTGTCCTATCCGAGTTGGAGACAACTCGGACTGCTTTTTCTTTTATTTCTTATCAGTTTATTTGTTGCCTGTTGCTTCTACTAACTCCGTACAACCTCTAGCTTTGGGGTACCGGGAGTCATATCCCCGACACCCCCCTAGCACTAGCACAACTTCCACCGCCAGCATTCCCGCCGTCACTGTCGCCGCCCTGATCCCCGCTGCCGTGAGCTCTACAACCGTTGCCTTGCCTCCTCCATCGCCTCCCTCTCGAGCTCGAGCGGACATAATGGGAAAAGGAGGGAGCCGAGTGAACTAGTCGGAACTGGGCCGGTCCTAACGGGCAGACGCCCAGGACAACACTACAGGTGGGCCAAACCAGTCAGGTTCGTTGTCAAAACTCAATCAAAAGAAATTTTGCACTATCTGTTGTTCCTCCCCTAAATAATGGTACGTATCAGCGAATTTGTCCAAACAACTTATTCACGTAGCCCCAGTTGTGATAGCAAAATTTAATTTGTATAGTCACAGCTCACAAGCTAAAAAGGCACGACTAGATATAACTCATATTACAAAATAAAAAAAATGTTAGATGGTTATCCGTGAAAATTGAAAAATTGGATGCATGCATATGGTACATTAAAGATTGGTCGACACTAGGGTTGAAAATGATAAGGAAACTTTCCGGTTGTTTCCGTAGAAAAAAAGGAAATGAAGAGCAGAAAATGGAAATGGAAACGGCATTTTGCGGAAACAAAACGGAAATGGCATATTCAAAAACGCAAATAACAAAGGAAACGATTTAGCAGTTTCTAACGAAAATGGAAATGAAACGGAAAATTCCGAAAATATAAATATGGAAACTTTCCGCACGACCAATACACGCGCGCCGGAGTGATCCAAGGCCCAGGTGCAAACCGAGGCCTGCCTATATCGCATTGAGGCATGCCTATATCGCTAGTTAGGTCCATTAGCATACATTTTTATAAGACTATATTTTGTTAGCAAACTAAGTGTTAGTGTCTATGTGAAACTATTTTTTGTGAATTTTTGTGCGTGTCGAAGTGTTAAACTATGTGTGTGGTACTTCACGTTAAACTGTCGCTAGTCGAGATTGTGAACAACTCTTATTTGTTAGTTATTTATATTTAAATTTTGGGAGTATGCACCAACATATTATACCGATATTGTGTTCCGACAAATATCCACTTTCGTATCATATCCGTACCGCATCCGTTCCATATTCATTTCTGGCGATTTTCGATTCCGTATTCGTTTCAAGGGTTTCCGATTTGTTTTCGATTCCGGTAAGACGAAAGGAAACAAATATGATCGATTGGTCGACACTATACGATCAGTTAAAATAGAAGTTTGGCTCATGTGTTTTCGTTTGAGGACAATACAAAAATCTTTAATTACCAGCAATTAAGCTTTAAATCAAATGAAATTAATTTAAAATCTGATATATGATCTGGCCCTGTCATGCTTAAATTTGGATGCTCATATATTTTGTTTTATTCATCAATGGAAAAACACTATATTGGCAGTGATAATATACTGTACTAGAAGCGGGACAGCACGTCAGCCAGTTCTTAGTGCAGCGAAACAGAATAAGGAAAAGTAAACGCGTACTGCACACAGCTGTGGTTCATCTCGGATTGCACTTTCAAAATTACAGTCGATCGGGTCCGGTCCAGCATACTTAAATCATGAAAACGCGTATTGTAGACGCCTGGTTCATCTCGACTGTACTTTCCAAGTTCCAACAGCAGTCGGTCGGGTCCGATTAAGAGTGGAACTGCGTGCGACATATATGCATCGTATCGTGGGCTAATGGTGCCCTACCGAAGCGGGAAAAGATGGCTTGCACCGTGCCCTACTTCGCACAGCCATCGTGGGCAGCGGCGCCGCCATTTCAGGGTTGCCGCCGGTCCTCCTCCTCCTCGCTCTCGCCGGCGGCCAAGCCTTTCCAGCCGCGCATCCTGGTTCAGTGGCAGCCTCCTGCCAGGGGCTGGTTCAAGCTCAACTTTGACGGGTCCTTCTACTACGACGAGTCCCGCCGGGCGAGCATCGGCGGCGTCATCAGGAACTGCAACGGCGACGTGCTCGTCGCGTTCGCCGAGAAGACGGAGTACTCGTCGGTCGGCATCGCGGAGGCGCGGGCGCTCATCCGCGGGCTGCGCCTGGCGCTGGACAACTTCATGGGACGGCTGGTGGTGGAAGGGGATGACCTGATGCTGGTGAAGCTTCTGCGCGGGGAGGACACGGAGAGGCGCATACCGCAGGCCCTGCAGGACGAGATCCTGATGCTGCTCGGCTGCTTCTCGGCGTGCGAGGTGCAGCACATCTACCGGGAGGGAAACCAGGTCGCCGACGCCCTGTGCCACGAAGCATACCATACGCCTGGTGTGTGGAAGGGTGGCCTCGTGCCGCTTGCCGTCGCGGAGAAGGTGCATGACGACCGCTGCGGCGTGGTGCACGAGCGGATCCGCAAGACCAAGATGTGACAGCTCGATCCCCAAGGCCAAGGAAACGTACCAAGTGGTGCTGATCCAAGAACGGAGCGGAGAGAGATGCTGATGCAAGAACGTGGCCGGCCGGAACGGAGGAAGATGCTGATACAAGAGCTACGAAGGTGGCGCTGCGGTAGATCGAGTGGCCGACGACATGCTGATCCAAGAACGCCCAGAGCGCGCGAGATGCTGGTTTGAACAGTTCAGAACGTGGTCTCTGGCGGGCGGCTGATCGAAGAACGGATCGGAGGGACAGGCAGACGATCCAAGGACGAGGGAGATGCACACGGCCCAAGGAAGCGGTGCTGCGGTGGAGTGCCGTTCGGCATGGTGATCATCCAAGAACGTGGCCGGACGGAGCGCGCGAGATGCCTGTTTCAGCTTTCAACAGTTCAGAAACTGTTCAGCTAGCTAGATGCTGTAATCTTTGATTGTAGTAGTGCAATCATTTCTGCCGTAGATGGATCAGTTAAGAATGTTAGACGACGTAATGGTGACAATTAAGATTCTTGTATGCGATTCTCGTATCTGTATACGTATAGATTCTTGTCACCCGATGTAATGGTGACAATTAATTAAGAAATGAAAGAATTCATGGGTGAATATACCAAGACTACTGTTAAAAGCATAGATTTGTTTATCTCTCTAAGCACAATTCTTTGAATTGTAGATTGATTAATTGATTAGGATGTACAACACTGTAGTGATAGATTAGTTCATGGGTGAATATACCAAGACTACTGTTAAAAGCATAGATTTGTTTATCTCTCTAAGCACAATTCTTTGAATTGTAGATTGATTAATTGATTAGGATGTACAACACTGTAGTGATGTCTAGTAATGGTGACAATTAAGAACTGAAAGAGTAGTTCATGGGTGATGTGGTATTCTACAATCTCTGTCAGGGGACTTCCTCAAGTCTCGGTTTCCTCTACGCAGATGACGCCGTTATTTTCTTTGAATCAGGCAGGCTGCACTGAGTTGGTAAAATCGGTTTTGACCTCCATGCCAATCTTCTTGCTCACGGCGATCAAGGTGGACAAGGGAACGCTTAGGGCGCTTGATAAAATTCGTAGAGGCATGCTTTGGAACTGCACTGAAACAGTCAGCGGTGGAAAACGCAAGGTTAGCTTGGCAAAGATGTGTCGTCCAAAGAAGCTTGGTGGCCTTGGGGTGCTCGATCTAGACAAATTTGCGAGAGCTCTGTGCCTTTGTTGGCTTTGGTATGAGTGGGTAGCCCCGGACAAATCTTGGGTCGGGATTGAAACTCCAAATGACCAAAGGGATCACGATAAGTTCAATGCGGCTACCAGTGTCACGATTGGGGATGGCAGGCTGGCCTCCTTTTGGAACTCCTCATGGCTAGACGGGTCCCCCCGAAATCTGTAGTGACGATGATTTATGCTGCGTCCAAGAGAAAGAGGAGATGCGTCCAGGATGTGGTGAAGCCAAGGCTTCGTGGGTGGCCCGATCTTCATGGATTGACGGCAGAATGGACGAACTCACGCAAGAACGCGAAGAACACGAAGAACACGAGGAAGAACGCAGCGAAATACTCGAACACAAACAAGATACAAGAACCGTTTCCCTTACCGGTCGGTCCAACCGGCCCAATAGAATCCCAAAGGGAGAGATTGGCAAGATACACAAGAAGGGATCTTGGATGGTTGTTTCTCCAACGGCCAACCGAGCCGTTCCAATAAAGTCACCCGAAGATGAAAGATGGCAAGTAGTCTAGCTACAAGTAGAGGTCTTGAATCCACGAAGGGATCTTCTCCACATGAGGAGGAACCATCCCCACAAGGGGGGAGGAAGGAGACCACTTGAGGCAATGGAGTTCTACTCTACTCTTCCTCAAACTAGTCTTGTCCCTAGATCTATCCAAGGGGTACATATATATAGGGTTGACTAAAAGGGGTAGGTGGGGGAAGGTTACAGGGCTTCCAAACCCGTGCTGATTCCGCAGCGGCGGTACTACCGCTGGGTTGGGCGGTAGTACCGCTGGTGCGGGCTGCTTCGGCTCTTCCCACCTCAGCGGTACCGGTTGGTACCGCTGCAGCGGTACCAGTTGGTACCGGACATGCGCTTCAGACGCTGCTTCTGGCGGCAGCAGCAGCGGTGACGGTAGCTCTCGAGCGGTAGTACCGCTTAACCCAGCGTACTACCGCCGCCTGGGTATTTTCTTCTCTTTCCGTCTTCTCTTTCAAGCCACCGTCTTGTCGGCCTTCGTTCCTCTTGTGCCTTGGCCATCTTCCCGAGGTCTTGTACCCTTGGTGACACACCTAACAATGCAATGGGAACAATGGTCAAGTAGTATAACATCCAAAGGTGACATATGGTGAATAACATAGTGGAATGAGTTCACCTTTGAGGTCCATTGTGACTTGTAAGGCGTTGGAGTGCTTGACATGGTGATGGGCCTAGGCTGCACTACATCATCTCCCCCCCCCCTTTAAAAAAGAGTCGTCCTCGACTCTTGTTCGTCATCACCATTCGAAGGAGGTAGATGTGTTGTCGAAAAATTGGAATTCACCATGCCTATAAACAACAAAGACCAAGCAAACCATGTGTGTGCAAGAAAGAGGAGCATATCAACAATGACATGTCCATTCTTTGTTATAGCACCATTAGCACAACACAAGAATATGAAAAGGTAGTGCAATTGCAAGGTCAAAGTGCCAACAATCCAATGGAACACCTTCAAAGTGTGGAAATACAACAACTCCATGAAAAGCACACAATGAAGAATGTCCAAAATAGCATCATGATGGCAAACAAAGCACACGAAATAGCAAGTTTTCAACATATTTGTTGCAACACCAAATTGGTAGAGATCAAAGCACTCATGACAAGAGATGCACAAAATGTCATTATGGTTGCCAACAAGCCATTGGAAAGAACAAGTGTTCATCATATTTGTGGCAACCCATAAATCATCCATGTGAAAGATCAAGGAAACACACTTGTCATAGGGGAAACCAAAAGCATCAACATGATTGCAAACAAACCATAAGTAAGAGAAATTGTTCAACTTGTTGGATGCAAAACATGCGAAAGATTCGAGAGTTGGATTCGATCCACAACTCACATGTATGCTCTCAAGAGCTCTTGTTGTCAACTCATGCTCAATTGAGGTTGACATTAGCATGCGATCACCGGCACACACAAGACACCATATGAAGAAAGTATGTGCACGTAAAGGAACACATCATCCATCATGACATGTCTCTTCATTTGCTCATCACCAAACCCACCAAAGTCAATTGAATGTGCATATGTGGATGGTCACTATGCAAAGTGAAGGATGGAACAAGGTCCATAAGAGAGAACGAAAAATCTCCAAAATGTGAGAAAGCTATGGGGGCAATCTCATTATCAAACAATTCAGCATTATTGCAAGCAACACATGTGAAAGATAAATTGTTCAACATATTGCAAGCAACAATGGGAGAATAGTGCAAACATCGATTGCAAAGCATGGGTATGGCAATATCATCACAAAAAGAAGAACCCACATGGTCGACCTTGTTTTGAGGCAAGGTATCACATGTGAATATGAATGATTCATATGTGACATCAAGAAAATCATCCAAATCATGCAAACAATCAACATCATCATGTCCACTAGTGGGATCATGGTCACATCAACACCCATACCTTTGTATTCCCGCTCATGAGAAGTAGGTGTTGAAGGAGAAGGGGCTTCCATGTAGCCGACTTGTTCATCTTGAAGTAGACATGGGGTGGCATCATCCTCATCCTCCATGTACATCTTCTCCATTTGAGGCATCATCAAGTCGGGGAGTGGCGTCTCATCCTCCAAGGAACCTAGCACACAATGAGAAAACACACTAGAGGTAGAGGTTAAGTTGTTAGAAATCGAAATGGCCTCACAAGACCTATCAACTACCTCTCTCAACTCAAGTGGTGTATCACTCATTCCCTCAAAGAGAAAGCACTCAAACTCACATATGGTGGAGGCACTCAACTCACTCTCACTCTCACTCAAGTGGGCAAAGTGGCTCTCATGCTCACATGGGTTTGGTACCATCTCATCATTCAAGCACATGAGGGTAGGCTCAATGTTCTCAACTCCAAACGCCTCCAAGGTTGAAGGGAAACTCCCATGCTCAACCTCCTCAACCAACTCGCCTCCAAAGGTCGATGCCATAGAGTAGGCATCACCACTCGACTCCATTGGGAAGGGAAAATCCCATGCTCCGCTTCATCACTTGACTCATCATCCATGCTCGCCTCCGTGGTCGAAGGGAAAATCCCATGCTCGACCGTCTTCTCACCATCTTGGTCTCCATTGGGGCACTCCCACATCATGTGACCTCTTCCATTGCATATTGGGCACAAGAGATTGGGACATTCTCGTGGGTCATGGTCTTGGCCTTGGCAATTGTCGCATATGAGGTCTTCATCTTGCCATATGGGGACCATTGTGGTGGTGGCACTTGGTGTAGAAGTCATATCAAGAGAAGTGCTTGAGAAAGGCGCCGTCTTGGTTGTGTCCACACAAGTGTTGCCATGCTTCTTGCGGCTTCGACGTGAGCTTTTCTCGAGGATGTCGTCGATGTAGGCCACGATCTCATCAACGCAAGAGTCAAACTTTGGCAACTCGGTGAAGGTGAACCTCGGAACTCTTGTTGGCGCACTTGAAGTGGTAGCACTAGGGGACACCATAGGATGCGCCTTTGTCGCCATCTTCTTGTCATGTCGACATTGACGCTCTTGAGTGGTGGGGTGTCGCCGAAAGTCATTCGGATGCTTCTCCTCATGTTGGCGTCGTCGTGCTTGTTGCCTTGGCGACCTCTCCTTGGAGCTTCCATTAGAGATTGGTAACATGTTGTGGTCCACCGTGGCATCTTTCTTGTGGCGCCTTGATGAGCTAGATGGGCCTTGGCTTGGCTTGGCCTTGTCGATGCACTTCTTGGGGTGCCGGCTTGTTGTTGGTGTAGAGTGCCACGGCTTGGCACTCTTGGCGTTGTCCTTCTCATGGCGCCTTCTTGAAGGTGAAGGAGAATGTCGAAGCTTGTCGCTTTTGGCGAATGCCTTGTCATGGCTCCTTCTTGAAGTTGATGGCGAATGGCGAAGCTTGGCACTCTTGGAACTCATGGTGGCCTTCTTGTCGGAGCACCGTCTTGAGCTTGAACCATAGAAGTAGGTTGTGCCAAGATGATTGGTGGTCTCGCTCTTGAACATGGTGGTGATGGGAGTACTCTCCTTGTGCATGTTGTCGATGTCGCCGCACATGCTACAAGAGTAATAGTCGTAGGCGTTCTCCACCATGTCATCGGAGTGGTAGTCGTGGTAGTGGTGCTCCACCATGTTGTTGTAGTCGAGGTCGGTACCATGTGATGAGGCATGTGAAGACGCCTCATTGTCGTTGGAGCTCATGTAGTCGGAGTCATCGTAGAGTCGCACGTACTTGGAGTCGATACCATATGATGAAGGTTTGTCGACGTCGTGGTACCACTCCATGTCGTGGACGCTCGAGTAGTCGGAGTCGTACTCGGAGTCGGAGTAGTGTAGCGGAAGTCTTGGTGATGGTCCATCATGTCATGGGGGTCATTGTCGGTGTAGTAGTCGTAGTAGTCCCCCATGTCCTCAAAGCATGAGGCATCATAGTCCATGTGACTCATCATGTACTCATCGTCATCTTGGCCTCCATAGTGGCACTCACTCTCCCTAGACATGTTAACTCACAAGACAAGTGTATATATGGAGTGGAAGGAAACTAGAGCACAAACTCTCACCTTTGTAGATAGTATTGGACGTCGTGGACAACCAAAGGGAAACGATCACAAAGTAAAGTGCTTGTGTTCAAGTATCCAAAGCAAACTCCAAAACACACACGGCTTAGTGGTAGGAAGATATGGTAGGTGGAAAGCAAATTGAACCAACCGGAAACCAAATATTGTCAAAGCAAGTAGAGAACCACGATGATCACAAAGCCAAAGCAAGTCAATCTCAAAAGGTAGGAAACACACGTACGGAGAGATAAATGGGACTCATGCAACCAAGAAGTGAGCTAGAGAACCATATGATCCTAGCGAAGACTACAAGCTCGTGTTGCACAAGTACAAGGAGAGCACTAGCTCGATTGCTATTTATTTGGTGGGCTACAAGATTTGCACCAAAAGCACCACCTACAAGATGTTCATCGAGCTTGCGCGCTTCCTACAAGATGTGGCAAGTGGTGGTTTCTTTTTCTCTTTCTCTTTGGCTCTTTTGCTTCTTGCCTCTTTTTCTCTTTGGCACTTTTTGCTTCTTATTCGTTTTCACACCCACTTCTTTTGATGCCAACACAAGATATATGATAAACTAGCGCAAAACTTTTGCTCGGAAACTACACGGTGCAAATGTGCAAAGCCCAAGCAATCATCAAGAGCTAGCCTCAATAGGACATGGTAATCGCAAAGATATAGTGTGGCTCACAAAGGAATGGCAAGGGGTAAAGATTGGAGAAGTTATACCTTTCGTCGACGATCTTCACCCTTTGTTGTAGAAGCTTCGTGCTTGCCACGATTTTTGGTGGTGGTGGATGGTGGATCAACCGTGTTGGTGATGTAGGCCTTGATCGTAGCTTCGAAATGAGCCAAAGAACACCAAAAAACGGAGTCCGGAATCAAAAGATATGGCAAAAACAATTTTCTGAAATTTCAGTTTTCTGGAGGTACCGCTTAACCCAGAGGTAGTACCGCTGGAGGTACCGCTCGAGCGGTCCGAAGGGCAGTTTTGGCGGTACCGCCGGCGGTACTACCGCCGGGGGTCGCTGGACACGCCCGAGAACGCGATTTTGGCGGAAAAACTCGCTGAAAAACACCGAATCGGAGGGGCAAATGATGGAATTAGGCCAAGGGAACGCAAAGGAAGCAAGATCAACTAGTATAGCAATAGATCTATGGATCAAAACTTGCAAAAACGCACAAGATTCACAGATCGATCCAAAAGCAAATTGGGGCTATTTTTGGTGAAAATTTTCGAATTTCTCAAAATCAAAGAAAATTTTGGGGGATTTGTGGGGGAAACACAAGTCAAATCCGTGGCAACCTTTGCTCTGATACCATATGGTGAAGCCAAGGCTTCGTGGGTGGCCCGATCTTCACGGATTGACGGCGGGAATGGACGAACTCACGCAAGAACGCGAAGAACACGAGGAAGAACGCAGCGGAATACTCGAACACAAACAAGATACAAGAACCGTTTCCCTTACCGGTCGGTCCAACCGGCCCAATAGAATCCCAAAGGGAGAGATTGGCAAGATACACAAGAAGGGATCTTGGATGGTTGTTTCTCCAACGGCCAACCGAGCCGTTCCAATAAAGTCACCCGAAGATGAAAGATTGGCAAGTAGTCTAGCTACAAGTAGAGGTCTTGAATCCACGAAGGGATCTTCTCCACATGAGGAGGAACCATCCCCACAAGGGGGGAGGAAGGAGACCACTTGAGGCAATGGAGTTCTACTCTACTCTTCCTCAAACTAGTCTTGTCCCTAGATCTATCCAAGGGGTACATATATATAGGGTTGACTAAAAGGGGTAGGTGGGGGAAGGTTACAGGGCTTCCAAACCCGTGCTGATTCCGCAGCGGCGGTACTACCGCTGGGTTGGGCGGTAGTACCGCTGGTGCGGGCTGCTTCGGCTCTTCCCACCTCAGCGGTACCGGTTGGTACCGCTGCAGCGGTACCAGTTGGTACCGGACATGCGCTTCAGACGCTGCTTCTGGCGGCAGCAGCAGCGGTAGCGGTGACGGTAGCTCTCGAGCGGTAGTACCGCTTAACCCAGCGGTACTACCGCCGCCTGGGTATTTTCTTCCCTTCCGTCTTCTCTTCCAAGCCACCGTCTTGTCGGCCTTCGTTCCTCTTGTGCCTTGGCCATCTTCCCAGGTCTTGTACCCTTGGTGACACACCTAACAATGCAATGGGAACAATGGTCAAGTAGTATAACGTCCAAAGGTGACATATGGTGAATAACATAGTGGAATGAGTTCACCTTTGAGGTCCATTGTGACTTGTAAGGCGTTGGAGTGCTTGACATGGTGATGGGCCTAGGCTGCACTACATCAGGATGCCTTAGCCAGCCCAACCTGGATTGCTGATATTTGGTTCAGTCCTTCACGGTGGAGCACATTGCTCAATTCATCAATCTTTGGGAACTGCTCCAGAGGATCACACTCGTGACGGGTATTGATGATACAAGTACGTGGATTTTTGAGAACAGTGGCAAGTACTCGGCTGGTTCGGCCTACATGGCGCAATTTCTGGGATCCACCCCATGCTCCTTTGAGAAAATCGTCTGGAAGGTGTGTGTACCACCTAAATGCCGTTTCTTCGCCTGGCTAGTGGTGCAGAACAGGCTATGGACCTCAGACCGCCTTACCATACGTGGTTGACCTCATTCCCCTCAGTGTCAGTTATGTAGGTGTCAGCCTAAGACTGCAAGGCACATTCTCTTCGAGTGCAGATACTCCAAGCGCATCTGGCAGGCCACAACATCTTGGCTCTCCTGTCCTCACCTGCTACAAAGTTTGGGTTTAGATAGGCCCACGGTTATGCAATATTGGCACGCCTTGGCTTTGGTGCCTTCAGCCACCCTGCTGGTCCGAAGTCGGCCATCACATTGATCACCTGGGAGATCTGGAAGGGAAAGAAATGTGAGAGTCTTCAATAGAAAATTTTCGGCGCCACCGTCTCTTTTTTAGAAGATCAAGGACGAAAGCAGGATTCTTGCAGGAGCTAAAAATCTAGAGAAAGATATCTCTTAATTTTTATGGTGGCCTGCATGGCCTTTTTTATTTTGGCTTAGGCCGTCCTATGTTTGCTCCTTCTATAGCAATATAAAAGCCAAAACTTTTGCCCTTTGTTTCAAAAAAAAAATGTACCAACACTACTCTTAAGCATAGATTTTTGTATTTGTATATGCACAATTCTTTCTATTGCAGATCGATTAATTGATTAGGGATGTACAACATTGTAAATTTGTAATGATGACAATTAGCATTCTTCTCTCGATCAAATTAAAAGAAATCTTCTCTTGATGAGTTCAAAGAGTAGTTCATGAATGATATACCAAAACTATACCTCAAGCAGAAGTGCTAATCCGACGGCCAACCACCGGCTGTTTTGGAAATAATCATATGCCTGAGTCCGGCTACTACACTAGTTAGTTCGCCACCGGCGATGCTGTATAATCATGCCCGAGTAGTCGAGTACAGACTAGTTAGTTCCATTAGTCCAGTTATTATTATTAAGAGTATAAGACAGTTACTGTTGTACGAAGCGGTATGCCCCTGGCCCAGAGAGCTCCCAGGCGATCTAGGGTTCCCTCGCCTCCCGTCGCGCTGCCGCCGGTCTGCCCCGCCTCTCTGGCCTTCGGGTCATGGAGGCGCGGTGGATCTCGGCCCTTGTCGACAGGAGGGCCGTTTTCTGGCTTCCGTGTCAAGGTTTGTAGGGGCGGCGTTTTGATGGTGGCGGCGGCGTCTCTTTCAATAAGGTCTCACCAGCTTTAGTCCCATCTTGGCGGCGATGTCGAGAAGCTTGTGTGAGTGTTGTGTTTCTCAAGGCCTTCTGGAGGTGACGATCTCCGAATCGTCGTGGAGCTTCATCGGTTGTTCATCCTTCTTCTTCGGCTCCGGGATGGATGTGATCTTCTTGACCCGTTCGGCGACTTCCCGTCCGCAACCAACAACGTCAGGCCGGCTCAGGGAGGAGCGGCAGCGGCGGCGCGCCGTCGACACGGTCTGGAGGTTGAAAACGAAGGGCATCTCAAGGATCTCGTTATAATTTTCGTTTTTATTGAGGTGTTTTGTACTTTGGTGTTTCTTTTTTAAGGCCAGGGGCCTTTCCGCAAAAGAAGGAGTATAAGACAGTTGACTAGCTTCCTATTCAGCTAGAGTCCTTGTCCTATAGTTAGTACCAGAAAGACCATGAGCGTCTTGATGATTGATGATGGCAACGACACTGAAGATCAAGGCCAACGCGATGCCCATTGAAAGAGAAAAAAAGGGGAAATCTGCCGATAAACACCCCCTCCCAAAAGTGGGTCAAGCGAGAGTCTATATCTACCCTGATCAGATCCCCCACCCTACCCCTTGCGTCCCCTGATCAAGAAAGAGAGCGAAAGCAGCACACTCAAAAAGTTCTAATGGCAGCAGTCAAGCTGTAAATGGAACAGTACAACAAAAAGGCAATGGCACATATTCAGCTCTAAAACGAACGGAGAAGTTCAGAGGCAAAACTTGTGGGAATACTTCAGGTCCACCAAATGAAAGATCCAAAATTATTCATATAACGGTGGTATCTAAATGACCTGCATTTTCTAACTATCAAATATAAGGACCCCATGTATTCTAACTCATGTGCACATATGCTGAACAAATCTGTAAGCATGATGAACACTGCGCTGCACCACATTACACAGGTTTCTTGCCAACAATTATACATAAAGCACAGTGGTAAACTACTAAACAGAAGTAATTTATTTCTCTAGTATCAATTGTTACTCGATAATTCACAGTACCTCCACGCCTCAGTACAGAAGGGAAATGGCACCCAAAATATAGTTAGAGGTATGTTACCTGAAACTTCGTGTCGCTGAACAGCAATGGTTCTGCTGGAGTCTTTCGTTCCATATCTGCAAAATGAACAAATAGGACATAGTGCTTGTATTGGGAAATGAAATAAGATAAAAGTATAAAGATAGTGCGTCAGTTGCATACAAAGATACTGGTTCACACCTGCTATGTAGCACTTACAAAACTGCATTACTTGAGGAACACATCAGCACCCCATGGCTGAACGCAAAATTAAAATCGGTTAGTTTGGAACACTACGTCCGAAAATAGCATAGCACCTACTGCTTTCCATGGACTACACTAAAACATAACAGAAAAAAGATTGTATAATAACCTCATTTCTCTCGAATGGATAGTTAAAAAAAAAGCTATCAATTATGAAATACTTGTGCTACCTCAGCAGCCCTGTAGGTTTTTTTCTCATAAATGAGCATCGAGTAATTTCATAGGACAAAGAATTACTTTTATCTAGCATATGACCAATTATGTTTCTTCTCATATATGATCTAAATCGGCAAATTATGAGTTGAAGGTGAGCACTAACCAACTGAAGTTACAAGGTAGCTGCAACAAGAGAACATAGGTGAACTAACTATTCAGATTTAAAAGTTAAGACGAAGCAATATGTTCCATGCGTATTTATTAACAAGTCAATGTTTCAGCAGAAATAAGGCAAGAATATTGCTTGCTGGCACTAAACCTTGTGGTGCTTTTGTGCAGTGTCAAGCCACACTTGTGCAGTGCCAAGCTACTGCAGCCAATGGCTGTTGGTAAACCAGTAAGCAATAACCATCTCACCGTATTCTGCTGCATGCATGAATGCCTACACTGAAACCCCTAAAATTATTCATCCTTCATGTGTCAATATCAGCAAACAGTAGATAAACGCTCAAACGACCGAAAATCCCGCAGACGTACAGACAAAAATCGTGTGGCAAAAAGAAGTGCATGCTTACCGGCATAGCTTTCGAATCGACGAAGCCATCTCTCCCCGCAGGTCTAGCAAGCACATGGGCTGTACCAAAAGCTCCTGGACGCACGAGAGCATAGAGAACCGATTGTTCACAGAACTGATTGTTCATCGCCTCCATAAGACGTGGATGATAGTGCGCATAGAGAACTGATTGTTCACCAGAAAAAGAGCAGTAAAGAACCACCTGGCCAGCTACAGGTTTGAAATGGAATCGCTCTGACACCACAACACCGACCGGAGAAATGCCACCGCACAGACGACAGAGCATAAAATATTTCCCTCTCGATCGTTTCTTGTTGCTTCCCTCCCTGGGACGACCTGAAGGATCCCCAATCCCTGCTCTTCCCCGGATCACCGGCCGTGATCCCCAACCCTCTCCTCTAGTCCCCGCGGATCTGCACGCAGCATGGCGCTCTTCCCCAGGTCGCCCGACGGCCTAGTCGAGATCGCCGAGCGGGTCTACGGTGCGTGCGCTCTCGCCATTCATTCCTCTTTCTTTCCCAACCACTCCACTTTGTTGGGGATATGGTATGCACTGCATTTCTAACATACGAGTAGCACATAGATGTTAGGACTAATTCCTCACTAGGAGGGGCTTAAACATTAACTGATCCACCTCTTATATATGTGGTGTCGTGGGGACGAGGGACCAAACCTGTTGGTTTTTTGGTGCCCCGATCAGGGTTTTTCTGTTACGTCCGGTGAGGTTCCGAATGTTGGTTCATGGGCCTCCCTTTTAATGTTTTTTGACTTTTCTAAACCTGACAGATCAACCCAACATTCTCCCCCTTGATCGTTAGGTTTAACTTCATTCTCCCATTCTTCATAGGAATAGTATATCAAAGTAAGGTATTACAACCGCTAATGAAATGCAATTGAAACTCAATGCTTATAATACACCAACCTACTTCAAAATGGAAAACATACTACTTACTATGAGTGGTTTGTTTATCGGTCCTTATTCCAAAAAAGGGTTTCATGCACATGTCGGCAACATGATCTTAAAATTGGGTGGTAAGCCTTCAGTACCCGTAAAACATTAAATCTTTTATATGCTCAACATCATAAGCTTGATTCTGCATTCTATTTTTCACAACATAAAACATATTGTCAATGGTTTTGGCAACGCCATTTGACTTGTTGTTACTCGCATAGAAAACTGTGTTTTCGTATTGCACTGTGTTGTTTAAAATGTTATCTACCACCATAATTTTGGGATAAAACTTCTAGACATACAATCTGCCCTTTAGCCTCTTAACATGCCACATGATAAATTGCATCATTACAAATGCCATTAAAATCATTAATCTGGAGCTTTTCCACGATATAACACCATATGTGAGGGTGATGATGTAACTTAACGTGGACACTTTAATATCCACACATCTCACAGAAACAGTGTCTGAACAGCTCACGATAACAAGGTTACCAGACTTCTTATTGGTGAGCATGTAAACTTTATTGCCTTGTGTATTTGCAAAACTTTTGGCAGCCTTTTGAGTGGTCCATGTATGGATTTTCTTGAATATTTGCCAATCATCCCGATCGAAAATCGGGCGTGTTCATATTTGAATACTTACATTACTTCTGACAGCCGAAGTATAGTGAACCGACTTTATCTGATCAGCTCATGGTGGTTCCTTGGACACTAAAGTGTCCACGTTTATTGCCCTTGACTTAATTAGCAGGTGCGACAGAGTACTAGTGCATAATTTTTTTCGTACTCTATCGACGTCATAATAGAATTTATACTCCTCTTGGATCTTTATCCTAGCAAAACTCAATACAAAGTATGACACATCACCAAGATCCTTTATACCTTAAATAGAAGATAGAAATTTCTTGGCTAACCAAAAATATTCCATCTTCATAAGGTAGTAAACTTACTTCCCCTCGTCTTATGGTATGAGTGTCATAACGCTCGTCTTATTTCATAACTGAAATTCTTAATTTAGGACATCAACCGTATAACATAATTTACGGTTCAGTCATGCGTACATTATTAACTTGGTCAACACAACACCATATTATAATAATAAGACAAGCGTCATAATAACTCACTTAGGAAACTCTATTGAGTCCTAAACATCATTAGAGGAAGAAGCCTCTAAGATGATCATTCACACACTTTATCAATCACACGATTTTTTTTATTATCAACACTAAGTGTTGCATTAGGTATTTCTTCTCAACTTACATGGTGCATATGAACAAAGATCTAATGGATTTATCCTTAAGATTCATGTTCATAAGCTCCAAGTTCCCTGATGATCACTTTACTTAGAAGATGGAAAATATATCCAAAATCTTGATCACAATCATTTCACTTCAAAACCACAACACCGTTGGGAACAAGATGTGAAAGAACTTACTTCATGAGATGTGACACATGATCCTAAACGACGTTGGTAAGAAATATAACCATGAGTCACATGATACTAACAAACTTGCCACTGCTTGACTGAATTGTGTGACAAATGATTACAAAGGACGTGAGAAATATAACCCCAAGCCACATCAACATTAGATTAGAAAGCTTGTCACTTTAATCTTCATGTGTGCTTCTAAATACTCACAATGGAGTAATTACACATTAACATTCTAAAAGGAGTCATAACTATCATCATGAGCCACATCAATGTTAGATTATCAAGCTTCTCACTTTGACCTTCATGTGTGCTTCATAAATACTCACAAGGGAGTAATTACACATTAACATTCTAAAAGGAGTCATAACATTCATGCGATTTTTCATTCACTATAATCATTTATTCTCCGAAGTAAGACTTCTCGTTGGTTCCATCCTCCTCGGAAGAACTAAATTAAAACATTCATCATTTTCCATATTAAATGAGACTTGCTATGCCCCCCCCCCCCCCCTTGAAATGTGGTCAACATAACCACAATTTCGACGAGGTCTCATTACTCACTTTCATCTTCAGAGTGCCATGGCACATATCAATACTCAATTCGTTCATCGAGGACACAAATATTCTCACCACGTGGTAATACAACATCACAAGCTTTCAGCACAAAGAACAAAAGGTTTACGTAAACAAATAAATTGTCTTATAATGCTTTATTCTTTATTGTCCTCCGAGCAAAACCCCTTAAACCCCATTTTAAACTGGTAGTACATCCTTAAAATATTCCTCAGTAGAAGCCAAATAATCTTTGGCATACACTGAGTCGGAATTGCATTCTTTATCTCTGAGGAGATGGTATGCTTCAGCATAAGGAGTGAACAATGGTTCGACTTCTCCCACTTCATTGCTTTTAACTCATATCTTTTTCTTCCTCCTCGGCATAATTCACTATAGAAACTCTGAGAGCATCCTCATACAGTGCATCATAAATGTCATGAATCTCTAAGAGGAAGAGAATTACTTTCCTTCCATTTTTGAAAATCATCCCCAGTGTTCAAATGTGAACCATGTGTCATGGTCCATTGCTGAAACAAGGACACCATCTTTATGAGCATCAATAGAAACATCCAACTTGAATTGATATAAAACAAAACAAGCTAATTATATTCTAATCCGTATCACCCTTGGGTTGAAAAGAGAAAAGAGCATTAGTCATATAAAAACGGGCATGACAATAATCAACATTGGTCAGAATACTGTCATATACCATAAAACGTATGCTCATAAATGAAAACTGAAATCAAAACTTCTCGTTTTGACCACACTAACTTAAATCATATAATGATCAGATAACTCTTTGCTAAATCAATAGCCATCACTAACATAAAAACACCAATATATACGGTGCAGTCCAATATGTTACTATATAGTAGACACGTCTATTCATATTTTATCATTAATCATTTTCCGTGAAACTTTGACACCTTAATTTCAGTAACTTCAATAAACATGTCAAAGCTTATCATTACACCTGACATGAGATGGTAGCAGAAGTATCATTCATGTTGAACATTCTCATCATGACATTCCACATAGTAAACAACATATTTCACATCCTCGTTGGAAATAACATTATAAACATTCTCTTTGTTCATGATGGTCTCACTAGATAATAAACCTTTAATAGTTAATAAATGACAACTTATGACCATGATTCACATTAAAATTCTCTAAACGTCTTTGTTCAGAGAATCTTCATGATGAGTCTTCATTACCTTATGTTAGTGCATGTCAAAAGACATAAAGGTATCTGACATAATACTTTAGCATTATGGTTCATCACTGTTAAGCTGCATAGTGCGCTGCGGAAAAACGAACCACACATACATTAAAAAATTCTTTAATGTTGCCACGGCCCGTTAGAGATAATCACATCATAATAAACGCCATAAACATGGCCTCAACTTAAACTTCATCTCATAACATTAATAACTCAACATTAAAATGCTATAAAAGAAAGGCATTAATCTTATAAGGCTAGTCACAATGGGGAGTAACTTAGATTAGTAACATGCATATGTTACTAGTCTATGTTACTACCTCTACAATGGGGAATAACTTGTGTGTGGTCTCATGCAAGCCTTCATTTATTAGGTTATACACTCATCTTATCTTGTAGTGTGTGATGTTAGGTAACTATCTATGTTACCAAAAACACCTCTCTCCTCATTAACTACATGCCACATAAGCAAATTTGTATTGGGATGTGTGATGTTACTAGCTAAGTTACTCCCATTGTGGCTAGCCTAACACTACACCCCCCTTAAAATTCATACATTTTCCGACGTAAACAGTACATACAACCTTATTCAAAAACTTTAAACCCAATAAATGAACTGAAAACTAGAAAGTCATGAATCCTTCATCATTCTCATAAAAATATCAACTTACAACATTAAGTCTCAACGTTCAGTTCATTGATACTTAAATGTTACTCAACGTTAAACATCATACTTTAGGCAATGATTTTTCTGTATTTAAATCAGTGCATAAAACTTTAGGCATATAACTTTAATAGGTACTGAAAAAAAAAAACAGAAACTAAAACAGAGGAAATTCGGACAGAAGATCCCACTTCTGCCCAGCACAAAGCATAAAAAAAAACTTAATCAGAGGCTGGGCTTACTGGAACTTGGACTACAGTCCATCTAAGATTTGGCCCAACACGGCAGCTGAGGCCCAGTAACCTGCCCGCAGCAAACTCATCCTTTGGATGAAATCCAACAGGTTTTTTCCGTTCGCGGTCGAACAAAATATCTGAGCCCCTGGTCAAACCTTAATCCCCTTCTTCGAGTTCGTTCCGGCGCGGTGGCTGCGCTCGCCGGAGCAGCGTGCGGTGGACCGCGCGCTCGTCCGTCGAGCGTGGCTACTGGCGCCGTTTCCTCGATGCAGGGCGGAGCTTCGGGGTTGGCCGCCGTGTGGTGGCATGCGGAGGCGACGGCGGCGAGCATGAAGGCCCGTCGTCATCTTCTTCCGCGCAAGCGCGTCCTTCCGCGCGTCCTCTCCGATAGGCGCGGAACGTCGTCGCTGCCTCTTTTGGTGACGACGGCGACTTGTGGTGCGAAGGCCAGCGACGCTCGCGTCCATTCCGCGCCGAGGCGCGTTCCTTCCGCTCATCCTCTCCGTCGAGAGAAGACAGCGTCGCGGCATCACCATGTTGAGTGCCCAATCCACCTCTTGTGTGCAAATTCATTCGAGTTGGGGATTTTTCTAAGGTTTGGGCTCGGAAATAATTTGGGATTTTGCTTCTGTGGTCAAAATCGTCCGCCCCTCAAGAAATTGAATGCAAATTCGAAACAGGGCTACTGCATACTCAAGATTAGTTAACCAGAACACCAAATTGAACTCAAAACTGTGATTTGGTTAACTAAAACTTGATGAACTCAATTGTTGTGCACTGTTTCGAAGCTAATTTAGACAGAATCACCACTTGATCATGCAAATCGGGCTCATACCGAGATATAAAACATCTAAAATTGCCTAAAAACAGGAACTGTAGGAAATAACCACAAAAGGATTGTGCCTAAACATATTCTTAAAGTGCTAACAGTCCAACATAGATCATAAACCTTCGAATTAGTACTTAATTACATCAAAAGCACGCGCATCCAAAATTAGGCCGAGGCTAAACATTCCCATAATCATACTTAGGGTTCTAATGCAATCTGATCGGCTCTGATACCAATGTTTGAACTAATTCCTCACTAGGAGGGGCTTAAACATTAACTGATCGCAGGTAGAACACCTAAATGGATCTTAACAGAGGGATTAGGGGATGCACTTACAAGTAATTGGGTAGATGGGATTGCCTGCTTGATGCAGGTAGCGCTTAGGGTTGTTGAGGACGAGCTGCAGGTCGAGGTAGTTGTCGCCGGATCGCCGTAGTCGAGGGAGAGGCCATGGAGGCCGGCAGCACTCCATGGAGGTGGCCGGCGGTGGTCTTGATCTTCTAATCCCTTTAGCACCCTTATCGGATTGGTTGTTAGGAGTAGTGGTCTCGTACGTGTTGTTCTCTCTAAAAGAGATCGATACCTCCTCTTATACATGTGGTGCCGTGGGACGAGGGACCAAACCTGTTGGTTTTTGGGTGCCCCAATCAGGGCTTCTCTGTTACGTCGGGTTAGGTCCCGAACTTTGGTTCCTGGCCTCCCTTTTAATGTTCTTTTTACTGTCTAAACCTGATGGATCAACCCAACAATAGATGCATACAAAAGCTTCAAATGCGTCATAATTAAGTATGCATTGTGTTCCCATTTTTGCAGTATTCCGTTCGTGCTTAATGAGCAGTGTCTTGGACGACGACAAGTACCGGGACTACATCAAGGAGATCGTCACGCAGCTCCAGGACTCCTTCCCCGACTCCTCCTTCATGGTGTTCAACTTCCTGGATGAGGCAGGGCGGGCCCGGAGCCACCTGCGCGACTTGATGTCCAGCTTCAGCGACGACATGACCGTGCTGGACTACCCCAGGCAATACGAGGGGTGCCCGCTCCTCGCCATGGAGGCGATGAACCATGCTCTCAAGGTGGGGGAGATCTGTCTCGGTACCGACGTCCAGTGTAACGTCCTGCTGATGCATTGTGAGCCAGGCTGCTGGGCCGTGCTCGCCTTCATGTTGGCAGCACTGCTTCTGTACCGGAACCTGAGCAGTGGTGAGCAGAGTACACTAGAGACGGTCTACGCGAGAGCCCCTCGCGAGCTCATCCAGCTGCTTTCACCGCTAAACCCAATGCCTTCTCAGATAAGATACCTGCGTTATATATCTCGGAGGAATGTGAATATGAGCTCACAGTGGCCGCGACCGGTTGCTCCAGCAGTTATCTTAGACCGCGTCATACTAAGAGGAATACCAGCTGTTTTTACTGGTGAGGATGGAATATGTAGACTGATACTCCGTATTCATGGGAAGGATCCTCTGCTTACCGGGAATGAAAATCCCAGGGTGTTGTTCTCTTCAAAACCAAGCGCACTTTACAACCAGGTGAGTTTTGGACCACTAATTATCTGTTTGGACAACCGTTGGTTTGCTTCCCTGTAGTGTTAACCACATGGTGTTTTTGTGTTACTCAGGCAGACTATGAATTCGTTAAGATCGACATCGACCGTGATATTCAAGGAGATGTTGTCCTGGAATGCATTAGCGTGGGTGCTGGTCATGTACGGGAAGAGATCATGTTTAGAGTCATGTTCAATACAACATTTATCAGATCTAACACTCTGGTGCTAAATCGAGACGAAGTTGACATAACCTGGGATGCTAAAGATCAATTCCCAGATGAATTCAGAGCCGAGGTACACGCAATCCTCATTTCAGTCAGCTTGTTGCTTCCGAATTGTGCAGAAACTAAAAGGATCCTCCTATATGGTGAAAGGTTCTTGTTTCAGAAGTGGACTCTACGAAAATGGATGATGTTTCCTCGGAAAACATACTCCGGCAGCTTCCACAACGGTTGGTGTCTCCAAGCATGAATGGTTCAAGCATTAAAAAGTAATAACAGGACAACTGGAGCTTGGTTAGTTTTCTCCCACCAATCTCCCAACAACAGTCTTTTGCTATACACCCATAGTCTCATTTTATTACCTACAAATTTTTCGCGATCTGGTAGGTATTCCTGTCGTAACAAATGGTCCACCGCCACCGCCGCCGCCGCCACCACCACCTCCTCCTCAGCCATCAGCGCCGATGTTATTGGCGGCATCTGATGCTGTTAAATTGTCTGAATCGCCTCAGAAGCATTCAGGTTCAGATGAAATGCATGTACATATATTTTAGTTTTGTGGATTTTCTGTTTCTAACTGAAGTTCTTCCACTGTTGCAGGTCCTTCACTATCGCTCCACCAATCTCCTCCACCTCCTCCACCTCCCCCTCCATCCGCTCCTAGGTATTCTCATGTATCTTCTGCGCAACAACCACCTGCACCTCCTCCTCCAAGGTTGGTAGCAAGTTCTTGTCTCCGATGTTGCTAAATCCGCCGTGCTAGTTATATACTAAAAGCAATATACATGGCTCTAAAATAGTGACACTACCTTAATCCACATCATTAGAATTATTTGAATTGTTAGGTCTGTAATTTCCTGTTAGGATTTATCGGAGAATTGCGTAACTTTAATGTGGAGTCTGTGTCTAATACGTCCTTGTCACGACCCAGGCATTACCTGAAGCACTTAGGTGAAGAGGAGGACTGAAGGACGCCAACAGATCAGAGCCGTCCATTGGGCCGACAAGGAGAAGACTACGAACCAGTCACCGGTCTGGGTAACGAGTGAAGCAACTGACACAAACCCCTCCAGTATGGGGAGAGAGGCATCGAATTGTAATCTCAAGAACTATTTCCTGATAGGAACTTTCTCTTCATCCTCCACCACAAACTCGTTCATCAAATTCTTTCTCCCAGCGTGACGTTGTGGATTTTGTATCAGAGATTCGTGTGATTTGAATGATTGATGAAATACCATGCAATTGTTTCAAATGTATGTGAAAAGGGCTAAAAGATTTATACAAAAAAATTATAAGGAGTTAAATATAGAGGATCGGCTAGAAACGGTCACCATTTAATTCCTCAAATTAAAAGTAGTTAAATACAAGATGCATATGAGGAGTTCAAATTTAGGGGATCGGCTAGACATAGGCTAACTAGTGGAGGACTTGGGCATGATTATTTCGAAAACAGCCGCGCTGGCGACTGGCCGCCGGATAAGCATTTATGTTTTAGTTGTAGTCTTTGGTATATCGTTCATGAAAAACTCATTCATGAACTAGTTTCCCATTGTTGATTTTTTTTCATGTACTAGAGTTTGTATCCGCCGAGAGAATATTGTCTATTAATTGGATCGACAGAAGAACGTTAATAGACATCACTGCAGTGTTGTACACCCCTAATCAATTAATCAATCTACAGTACAAATAATTATGCTTAGAGAGATACAAGAATCTATGCTTTTAACAGTAGTATTGATATATCACCCATGAACTAATCTTTCATTTCTTAATTAATTGTTACCATTACATCGGGTGATAAGAATCTGTGCTAGTTGCAAGATTTTTTTTTTTAGATACAAGGCACAGAAGTGCCCGGCTAGTTGCAAGAATCGCAGACAAGAATCTTAATTGTCACCATTACATTGTCTAACATTGTTAAGTGATCCGTCTACGGCAGAAATAATTGCACTACTACATCTTGCTCAACAGTTTCTGAAGACTTGAAAGCTGAAACCATCATCTCGCTCCGGCCGGCCACGTTTTTGGATCACCATGCCGACCCGGCACTCCACCGCAGCACCACTTCCTTGGGTCCTGTGCATCTCCCTCGTTCTTGGATCTTCTGCATCTCCCTCCGCGCTCCGTTCTTCAATCAGCCGTCCGCCAGAGACCAGCATCTCACGCGCTCTGGACGTTCTTGGATCAGCATGCCGACCGCCACTCGATCAACCGCAGCACCGCCTTCGTAGTTCCTGTATCAGCATCTTCCTCCGCTCCGGCCGGCCACGCTCTTGCATCAGCATCTCCGTTCGCTCCGTTCTTGGATCAGCACCACTTCGTACGTTTCGTTGGCCTTGGGCATCAGCTGTCGCACCTTGCCTTGCGGATCCGCTCGTGCACCACGCCGCAGCGGTCGTCACGCACCTTCTCCACGACGTCAAGCGGCACGATGCCACCCTTCCACACACCAGGCGTATGGTACGCTGCGTGGCAGAGGGCGTCGGCGACCTGGTTGCCCTCCCGGTAGATGTGCTGCACCTCGCACGCCGAGAAGCGGCTGAGCAGCATCATGATCTCGTCTTGCAGGGCCTGCGGTATGCGCCTCTCCGTGTCCTCCCCGCGCAGGAGCTTCACCAGCATCAGGTCGTCGCCTTCCACCGCCAGCCCGCAGCTTCCGAGGAAGTTGTCCAACGCAAGCCGCAGCCCGCGGATGAGCGCTCGCGCCTCCACGACGCCGACCGACTTGTGCTCCGTCGGCTCGGCGAACGCGACGAGGACGTTGCCGCGCCAGTCCCTGATCACGCCGCCGATGCTTGCCCGGTCGTCGTCGTAGTAGAATGACCCGTCGAAGTTTAGCTTGAACCAGCCGGCGACAGGAGGCTGCCACTGCACCATGATGCGAGGCTGGAACGGCTTCGCCGCCGGCGAGAGCCAGGAGGAGGAGTAGGAGCGGCGGCACAGCTGAAATGGCGGCGCCGCTGCCCACGATGGCTGGGCGGAGTAGGGCACCGTGCACGCCATCTTCTCCCTCTTCAGTAATCAGTATGCGCTCTCTCCATTAGCCTCGATGCATATGTATAGTATGGGGACGAGTTGTACTCTCAATCGGACCCGATCGATCTTAGTACTTTGGAAAGTTGCAGTCCGAGATGAACCAGGTGTCTACAGTACGCGTCCCTTTATGATTTAAGTACATCGGACCCGATCGATCTTAGTAGTTTGGAAAGTTGCAGTCCGAGAAGAACCAGGAGTGTGGAGCACGCGCTTTGGAAAGTCCAATCCGAGAAGAACCAACGTGTACAGTACGCGTTATATATGTCCGGAACCACCAGACTACCCTCAAATTCTGTTCGCTTATTTTAAAAAATGTTCATTTCTAAGATGGTTCATATTTGAAAATATTCTTTTTAAAATGATTCAAATTTTGAAAAATGATCATTTTAAAAATGATTCATTTTGAAAATAGTTCAGTTTTTTTTTCATATCTGAACCATCTTCAAGAATGTGTATTTCAAATATGGACCATTTTTTAAATCTGTTTTTCCAAAATTGTTCATTTTTAAATGATTCAGAAAAATCTCCGCTGGATCGTCCTGACGGCATGATTTTTTTAAAGGACCCAGAAGTTTCATTCATGACGATGGGTACAGCTTGGTCCTCAAAATTTCTAAAAAAATACCTTAGGAGAAAACATGAAGAGCGATCGAGTCCTTCTCCACCGTTGCAGCGCGTGAACCTCGAAACAGAGGCCGCCAAGAACGCCATCGGGACGAGACCACTTGGGCACGAGTCACAAGTGGTCTCGTCTTGAGGTCGTAGAAGATTCTCTGATGTGGCACCCGGGCCTGGATGAAGAAGTTCCATTGGAGCGGCAAAGCTCCGAGGCGCGAAGCGGCCCATTTGGCTAAACGAAGAAGCGGCACAACCTTGCCATTGCTGATGCACTTCACTGGCTGAAGCTTCCAAAACGACCCCGAGATCTCTAGATCTCCCCAACTTCCATCTCCGCTCGCCACCATCGCAGTCAAATCTAGGAAAATGGGGTCGATGTATAGCTCGCTCGAGCTTACAAAAAAGAAAAAGTGGCGTGACAAGGCGCATGTCATGGAAGGTATGGTGAAAATTTATCAACATGCCAAGTGTATAATAATAAAAGCACCACTTGGATGAGACACTATTGGTCGGAGCCATTATCGATCTCTCATCAATAACCCATGATTTAAGTTGGATCATGAGGATTACCTATTAATTGCACAATTATTGTTCAACCGTTTACTTACAGTAAGCATCTTCTAATTTTCATCATAATTCAACTTATCTTAATACCATGAGTTCTTTTTCCCATGAGCTGGGTTGCAAGCGAAACACAAATATTTGAAAGGTACATTTAAACTTTAGGTACGATGTTATTACTATTTATATTTTCTATAATATAAGGAAATGTGTAATACACACACACGATTTCTAGCACCCAACGGTATTGTAGCAAAGATGTAGAGGATTTAAACGTTAAAATAAGAACATGGTACCACAAGGGTTTGGAACCAGTTAGGGCGATGATGCAAGCTTCAAAATCAGTCCAAGATGTTGGCAGTAATGCTAAGGGGACGACACTAGCATGCGATGACCATCGAAGACAAGGGTTTCAATTATGTCATGTCAAATAGGAGAGACCTTATGAGTCTAGGGTTTCTCAGGACTAGTACAAGTGCACATTCGTCAAAAGGCGTGGACAACATGTGCTTGTGGCAACATGTTGGCAGTAATGCTAAGGGAACGACACTAGCATGCGATGACCATCCAAGACAAGGGTTTCAATTATGTCATGTCAAATAGGCGAGACCTTATGAGTCTAGGTTTCTCAGATATAGACCAGTACAAGTGCACATTCACCAAAAGGCGTGGACACCAAAACGTGGTTGCGACAACATGAGTGGAACGACTCCCACAGGCTAGACAAAATCCATTTGTTACTCATCATTTTGTGATGAGTAAGATGAATAGGGAGAATATAATCCACCTGGTTCTTCAATACATTGATTACCTTGTGCATGCCTCTTCTAGTCCCCCGTGGATCTGGACACGAGGCGTCGACGTCCGCATGTCACTCTTTCGAAAGTTCTTCCACCGCAAGCCCCCCGCCTCCCACGATGGGCTCCTCGGGATCAACAAGTGTGTCTATGGTGTGTCGGCATTCCCCTTCCCCTATCACCCTGTTCCGGTCACCCACCACATCTCCCTCCCCCCATTCCACTTCCCCTCTCCGTATCGGCTAAGTGGTTTGAATAAAGTAGATAGTATAGATCCAATGGTAACGAAGGACCACACCGGCTGGAACTTGTATCCAATAAAAACCATCTCACCGACGAAGCACATGCAACACAACCCATTTATCCTTTCCACCAGCCAACCTAAATGATGCCCCTCTACTTTCCCCCTTCACGGTTGCGCGCATGCCCGCCATCCCATGAGCCGCCCTACCACCTTTCTCAATAACAAACCCTAGCGACACATTTTCCCTCCCTTCTTCTATACCCCGCGAATCTAGAGTGAGGCGGTGGGAGGGGGGGGGGGGGGCGTTCTTCTACCGCAAGGACCCCAATGAGCTCCTCAAATTAGCGAACAGGTTTACGATACATCGCCATTCCCCTTCTTTGAGGATAGCCCCTTCATCACATTGCCTTTTTCCTTTTTTAATGTGTTATTTTGTGCATTTTAATATGGAAAGAACAAATGTGAACTCTCTATTATCCGCACCCGCGGTCTCTGCTGACAATGCCTGTCGTGCTCGTGTGCATGCATTTTCCGCGGGCTGTTTCTTTAATTCTAATGGGGACACTTGAATGTAAATTGTGGCAAGTTCGTAGACAAAGGAAATTAAATATAGTGATTGATTTCCAGTATGGAAAAAGAATGTAAATTATGATAATTGATCATTGATGAAAACAAACTTAATATAACTAATGTACGTTATTTGAGAATAAATAAGAAAATAAATTCTCCATTTTTCCACTAAGAAACAAAAAAGCCAGCTATCACCCCTCGTGATTCGTGGCTTTCCTAAACGATGCCCCTCTCCCTCTTCCCCCCTTCACCGGTTGCGCACATGCCATCCATCCTGTGACCGCCACACCGCCTTTCTCAATCACAAACCTTAGCGACACATTGTCCCTCATCCATGCCTCTAGACCCCGCAGAGGGGGGCGTTCTTCTACCGCAAGAACCCCAACGAGCTCCTTCAAATCACCAGGTAGGTTTACAATGCATCACCATTCCCCTTCTCATCGCATTGCCTTTTTCTTCTTCGGTCTATGTTTTTATGGCGACTTTGTGCATTTGAATATACAAAGACCATATGTGAACTCTCTATTCTTGTATTGCCTTGATGTGGCGTTTTGACGTTATCAGACAATTGCCCGTACTATAGACACATGTGAAATCACCCTTCGCACCCACGTCTTTGCTGACAATGCCTGTCGTGCTCGTCTGCATGCATTTTACGCGGGCTGGTTTTTTGAATTGTAATGTGGAGACATGAATGTAAATTGTGATGAGTTGGCAAAAAAAGGGAAAATAATTATAGTGATTGATTACTAGTACATGAAAAAAGAATGTATATTATGCTGATGATGATTGATCATTGGTGGAAGGAAAATAAATGTAATTAATTAATGTACTCTATTTAAGACAAAATGAGAGAATAAATAATCTAATTCTTCGAGTAAGAAAAAAAACCCAGCTATATACTGTCCCTCGTGGGCCGTGGATTTCTTAATCAGCTAACCGAAGAAGTCTTTGTTAACCGAGGAACATGCAACTCTGACCCGACCGACCGAGCGTGCGCAGATAGCACCACCAGCAGATACGTTTTCTCCGCACTATTTATATTTTCTACGTATAATATAAGGAAATGTGCAATACACACACACACATACGATTTCTAGCACCCAACGGTATTGTAGCAAAGATGTAGAGGATTTAAAACGTTAAAATAAGAACATGGTACGACAAGGGTTTGGAACCAGCTAGGGGGATGGTGCAGGCTTCAAAATCGGTCCAACATGTTGGCAGTAATGCTAAGGGGACAACACTAGCATGCGATGACCATCGAAGACAAGGGTTTCAATTATTTCATGTCAAATAGGCAAGACCTTATGAGTCTAGGGTTTCTCAGATATCGACCAGTACAAGTGCACATTCAACAAAAGGCGTGGACAACAACATGTGGTTGCGACAACATGTTGGCAGTAATACTAAGGTGACAACACTAGCATGCGATGACCATCGAAGACAAGGGTTTCAATTATGTCATGTCAAATAGGCGAGACCTTATGAGTCTAGTGTTTCTTAGATATCGACCAGTACAAGTGCACATTCGCCAAAAAGGCATGACACCAACATGTGGTTGCGACAACATGAGTGGAACGACTGATAGTGCTCAAAGGCTAGAGAAAATCCATTGGTTACTCATCATTTTTTGATGAAAAAGATGAATAGGGAGAATATAATCCACGTGGTTCTTCAATGCATTGATTACCTTGTGCACTCCTCTTCTAGTCCCTCGTGGATCTGGACTCAAGGCGTAGGCGTGTCAATCTCCTGCAAGTTCTTCCACCGCAAGCCCCCCCCCCCCCCCCCCCCCGGACGGGCTCCTCGGTATCAGCGAGTGCGTGTATGGTGTGTTGACATTCCCCTTCCCCTATCATCCTGTCTCGGTCACCCACCACATCTCCCTCCCCCCTCTCCATTTCCCCTCTCGGTATCGGTAAAGTGGTTTGCATAAAGCAGATTTTACAGATCCAAATGGTAATGAAGGACCACACCGGTTGAAACGTGTATCCGATCCAAACCATCTCACCGAGCATAGACAACACAACCCATTTATATTTTCCATGAGCCAACCTAAATGATGACCCTCTACTTTCCCCCTTCACCAGTGATGACCCACAAGTATAGGGGATCGCAACAGTCTTCGAGGGAAGTAAAACCCAAATTTATTGATTCGACACAAGGGGAGACAAAGAATACTTATAAGCCTTAGCAGCGGAGTTGTCAATTCCACCACACCTGAGAAAGCACTAGTAACAAACGTGATGTGAAAGCAGCAGTAATATGAGAGCAACAGTAGCAGTAACACAAAAGCAATGGCACCAGAAAATAATTGCTTGCGTGGAGTTGACGGGAAAGCAATGATGATTACAGATGGACCGGGGTTTCCAGCTATCTACACTAGTGGTAACTCTCCAAACAAATAACATGTGTTGGGTGAACAAATTATAGTTGGGCAATTGATAAAATTGTGAGGGCATGACAATGCATATTATGATAAGATAAAGTTTACTGTAGTATTTAATCGGGCATTACAACATAATACATAGACCGTTATCCAACCGCATCTATGACTAATAATCCACCTTCAGGTTGACATCCGTGTTTCCCGTTGGTATTAAGTTGCAAGCAACAGATTATTGCATTAAGAATTGTGCGTAATGTAAACAACACAAATGATCGTAGACATAGCATTGTTATTTTATCCCTAGTGGCAACAACACATCCACAACCTTAGGCGTTGTTGTCACTCGCCCAGATTACTGGAGACTGAACCCACTATCTAGCATAAATACTCCCTCTTGGAGATACATGCAACTACTTGATCAAGGTAACCACAAGTACCGGAGAGCATGCAGGATCTTAAATAACCACTGATCATAATTCCACAATTTATCGGATCCCAACAAACACAACACCTACATCATATGGATCTCAATCATGTAAGGCAGCTCATGAGATCATTGTATTGAAGTACATGGGGGAGAGAGTACCAACTAGCTACAGCAAAGAACCGTAGTCCATGGGGGAACTACTCACGAACCATCATGGAGTCGAAGTGGAGGCGGTGGCGTCGATGGAGATGGCTCCGGGGTCAATCCCCGTCCCGGCAGGGTGCCGGAACAGGACCTTCTGACCCCCGAAACTTGGTTTCGATGGTGGCGGAGCTCTAGAACTTTTCGTGGAATATGACTCTTGTTTTTAGGGTTCTCCAGACGGGGGGAATAAATAGGCGAAAGGGCGGCGGCTGGAGACCCCCGAGGGGCCCACACGCACCCTCGGCGCGGTTGGCCAGGGGCCCGTGCCCAGCCCTGGTGAGGGCGCCTCGTGGCTCGGCTCCGTCTCCCCTTTGGTCTCCCTGTGTGTCTTGATGAAATAGGGACCTCCGTAAATTTTCGTCCAATTCCGAGAATATTTCCTGACTAGCTTTTCTGGAATAAAAAAACAGCAGAAAACAGAAACTGGCACTGTGGCATCTTGTTAATAGGTTAGTCCCAAAAAATGTATAAAAATGATATAAAGTGGATGCAAAACATGTAACAATTGGTATAATATCAACATGGAACATCAAAAATTATAGATACGTTTGAGACGTATCAACCGGTTGCGCGCATGCCCGCCATCCCATGAGCCGCCCCACCGCCCTTCTCAATCATAAACCCTAGCGACGAATTGTCCCTCTCATCCCCTTCTTCAAGACCCTGCGGATCTAGAGGAGGCGGTTGGGGGGGGGGGGGGGGGAGGGAGGGGGCCGTTCTTCTACCACAAGCACCCCCAACGAGCTCCTCAAATCACCGAGCAGGTCTACGATGCATCGCCATTCCCCTTCTGTGAGGATAGCCACTACATCACATTGCCTTTTTCCTTCTTTAGTGTGTGTTTTTGTGCATTTGAATATGGAAAGACCAGATGTGAACTCTCTATTATCCGCACCCGCGGTCTCTGGTGAAAATGCCCGTCGTGCTCGTGTGCATGCATTTTCCATGGGCTGTTTTTTTAATTGTAATGGGGACACATGAATGTAAATTGTGGTGAGTTGGTAGATAAAGGAAAATAAATATAGTGATTTATTTCTAGTATGGAAAATAATGTAAATTATGACGATTGATCATGGGTGGAAGCAAAATTAATGTAATTAATGTACTCTATTTAAGACAAAATGAGAAAATAAATCCTCTATTTTTCAGTAAGAACAAAAAAGCCAGCTATTGCCCTCGCGGGCTGTGACTTTCCTAAATGATGCCCCTCTCCCTCTTCCCCCCTTCACCGGTTGCGCGCATGCCCCCATCCCGTGAGCCGCCACGCCGCCTTTTTCAATCACATTGTCCCCCATCCTTGCCTCTAGACCCCGTAGAGGGGGGGAATTCTTCTACCGCAAGAACCCAAACGAGTTCCTTCAAATCACCGAGCAGGTTTACGATGCATCGTCATTCCCCTTCTCACCGTGTTGCCTTTTTTCCTTCTTCGGTGTGTGTTTTTGTGGCGGCTTTGTGCATTTGAATATGCAAAGACTTGATGTGAACTCTCTATTATTGTATGGCCTTGATTCAGCATTTTTGCGTCACTAGATGATTGCCCGTGCGTTCATACATGCGAGACCGTCCTCTACACCCGTGTCTCTGCCCACAATGCCCGTGGTGCTCGTGTGCATGCATTTTCCGCGGGCTGTTTTTTTTTCAATTGTAACGTGGACACATGAATGTAAATTGTGGTGAGTTGGTAGATAAAGGAAAATAATGAGAGTTATTGATTGCCAGTATGAAAAAAGAATGTAAATTGTGCTGATGATGATGATCGAGAAAAATGAATGTAATTAATGTACTCTATTTAAGACAAAATGAGAGAATAAATACTCTATTCTTCTTCCAGTAAGAAACAAAAAAACCCAGCTATATATTGTCCCTCGTGGGCCGTGGATTTCCGAATCAGCTAACCAAGGAAGTCTTTGTTGAACATGCACTCTGACCCGACCGACCGAGCGTGCGCAGACAACACCACCAGCAGATACGTCTTCTCCGCCACCTTCTTCTCTCCCTCCCTCCCCGACCTGGCCGATCCGCCCCCTCTCCCTCCGCCTCCCCCATCACCGGCCGCCGCCCCTCGAGCTGCCGCCGCCAGCGCCGACTCCTGGGCCGCAAACCCTAGCGCGCATTGCCCTCCAGCCCCGCCGCGGATCTGGACGCGAGGCGGCGCCATCCGCATGTCGCTCTTCCGCAAGTTCTTCTACCGCAAGCCCCCCGACGGGCTCCTCGAGATCACCGACCGCGTCTACGGTGCGTCGCCATTCATCCCCGTCCTGCGCATCTCCCTCTATCTCAACCCTCTCCATTTTCCCTCTCGGTAGCGACAGGGGTTTCATTCAGATAGTCCGTCCGTCCGACGTATGTATATAAAAAAGTTATTTTCCGGACTTTGCCGAAACACACCGCATGCCGGAATGCGTCTTTGCCCAGTACTATTACAATTTGTGCTACATTTGCCAAAACACACCGAATGGCCCAAAAGGGAACGTTTGAATTTTGGCCGCAAGTCAGTCTGTACATATTCATTCGGGCACTGATATGCGAAAAATAAGTTCTGCCAACTCAGAGATCTAAGAGCTAGAGCACACAAAATCACTGTATCAGTAGTAGAGATACACAAACGCACCATGGATGACTGATTACACGTCTCCACTGGCATCAAACTGCCGGCGGATCAATCAGGAGATATATTACACGACGTGCTACTGACGACCTTACTAAACACCACCGGCTACTCACTGCTAGTACTAGGATTTTTTTCTTCTTTTTGACACAAACTGCTTGTACTAGTTATTGCGTCTAAAATCCCGTTCGTCCCTCGTCTCTGGGAGAAGAAAACGCTTTAAGGTGAACTTGGGAAAATCTGTGGATATATTTCAAAGGTAAGATGGCCATTCCACGTGAACAAGGTCAAACGTTGTGTGTTCTGACAAATGTACCACAAAATTGCAATGGTACTGGGCAAAGACGCTTTCCGTCGGCGTGTTTTGGCAAAGGCCAAAAAATAACAGTGTCCTCTAGACAATTTTCCCATAAAATAAAAGCTCGAATGCACTGGAAATGACTTCCCCATTATTATTTGTGTTTGCAGTATTCGATTCGTGCTTCTCCACCGATGTCTTCGACGACGAGAGGTACCGGCACTACATCGGGGACATCGTCTCGCAGCTGCGGAGCCACTTCGCGGACGCCACCTTCATGGTCTTCAACTTCCGGGAGGAGGAGCGGGGGCTGGACCAGCAGAGCCTGCTGGGCGACATCCTCGCCACCTACGACATGATCGTCATGGACTACCCGCGCCACTACCAGGGCTGCCCGCTCCTCACCATGGAGATGGTGCACCATTTCCTCAGGTCCGGGGAGAGCTGGCTCGACCTCGGCCACCACAACGTCCTCATCATGCACTGCGAGCGCGGCGGCTGGCCCGTGCTGGCATTCATGCTCGCGGGCCTGCTGCTCTACCGGAAGCAGTTTATCGGCGAGCAGCGCACGCTGGAGATGGTGTACAAGCAGGCTCCGCGCGAGCTCATCCAGCTGCTCTCGCCGCTCAATCCCATGCCTTCTCAGATAAGATACCTGCATTATATATCCCGAAGGAATGTGAGCTCGGAGTGGCCACCGGGTGACCGGCCGCTTACGTTAGACTGCGTGATACTGAGGAATGCCCCGGGCTGTAATGGGGAGGATGGATGTAGACCCATATTCCGTATCTATGGGCAGGATCCTCTGTTTAGTACTGATAACAACCCCAAGGTGCTTTTTGCAACACCAAAGAGGAGTAAATACGTTCGCCATTACAAGCGGGTGAGTTTTTTTTGGACACTATTTTCTGCTTGGACAACTGCTAAATGTCCACAAGCCAGAAATGGTATATATTTGGTTCACTTCTTATTAATCTGTCGTTCTCATTTATTTTCATGTTACTCAGGCAGATTGTGAATTGATTAAGATCGACATCCACTGCCATATTCAAGGAGATGTTGTCCTTGAATGCATTAGCACCGATGCTGACCAAGAACGAGAAGAGATGATGTTCAGAGTTATGTTCAATTCAGCATTTATCAGATCTAACATTCTGATGCTAAACCGTGATGAAATTGACATGCTGTGGGATGCCAAGGATCGATTTGCGAAGGAATTCAGAGCTGAGGTATGTAATTGGTCATTGCAGTCAACCTGTCGTTTATGTGTTGTGCAGAAACTGAAGTCTTCTTCGCCCTTTGTGGTTAAAGATTCTCTTTTCAGAAATGGACACGGCAGAGGAATTAGATCCCATGGATGTGGAAGGTATGGGGAGAAGGAGGGCCTACCAATCGAAGCATTTGCAAGGGTTCAGGAAATGTTCAGCATTGTGGACTGGTTAGATCCGAAAGGGGATGCTGCAGTCCAGTTTTTCCAGCGGCTTACTACATACGAAAATATACAGATGAGGCAGGGATTGGTCTCTCCAAGCAAGAAGGGTTCAATCATTAGAAAAGAAATAGGGCAATTGGATTTTGGTTCTCCTACCAAAAATGAATCTGACAATGCTCGAAACAAATCAAGCAACGTCGAACACTCAGCAGTCTATATGAACAAACAGGATTGTGATGTCATACACAATTTGGCCCCGTTGGAGTCTGCTAGTATTTCTCTAGGAAGATTAGGAAAATCTGTTGTTCATGAAAAGATTAGCTCTCAAGTTTATAAGGAAATAACACATTTAGTCGACATAGATACCACACGACCGTATTCACTCGAAAAGCGTGAAGAGGAATGTGGTCCAGTACAGTGCTCTTCACCCACTATGATTATGTCACCGCGATTTCCAGCTTCTAGATCAAGTTCTGCTCTTTCTAGCAACTTATCTCCTAGATCACTTTCAGCTTTCCCAAGATTTCATAGCGTACCTTCAGCCCTAGGAATTACAGCTTTGTTGGAAGACGATGCTGCATTTGCAGATTCTGAGCTTTGCGGTTCAAGCATAGTTGCACCTACGATATCAAATTTGTCAAATGCTACAGCCAAAGTTACCTCAAAACCATCATCAGGACAGCATCCAGCAAAAGGTTTTGCTCGATGATATTTTTGTTGTTGTACCTGTTGCCTGGCAAATTTAACTTTTGATGATGTGACAGGTACTCCGATTGTAGCAAAAGGTGCACCGCCACCACAACCACCAGCGTCTCCTCAGCCATCGGCGCCGGTATTGTTGGTGGCATCTGATGCTATTATGATGTCTGAGGCAAATGATTTTTCTGAACTGTCTCAGAAGCATTCAGGTTCACCCGAAATCTTATCTATATATACTAATTGGAAGCTCCTTTCAAGCCTACACACTAATTCTCGAGAAAAATTAATCAATCGTGACAATTGAATTTTGATTGTACGGCTAGGATTGGAGTCATCATCCGCGCAGATGCGTAGTGTATGCCTAGTTACCAATTAGTAGTCTAATATTTCCAGTGGGCAAGATTTCATGTCTCAGTGCATGGACTGTGCATGAGATCTCCTGGTACACGATTGGATTGAACATTGAACAAGGCTGTATGCACCTCAATGACATAATTAATAAATGTCATCCGCTTACATTAAAACAAAGCACTTGGTGTAGTTACACATGTTCCCACGCTAACCTAACAAAAAATAGCATGCTGAAATTCTCACCTTAATCAATAAAGGAGAAAAAAATCATAGACTTCTATCTTGATTATAGGCTTATAGCATGGTTTGGATCTTACATATGTCACAGACCTTATATACGTATCTAAACAGAGAACTCATATACTTGAACTTGTTTACTGCGGGCTCCCAAGTTAACGGAAACAAAACCTAAAAATCTCCATCTAAGAAAAATCCTACTCATTTATACAGATTATGTATGGCTCGGTAAAAAACATTGAACACATGAACAAATTCCGAATAAATACATCCTTAGAATGTTAGACATAACACAATCTTACTATAACTCCTAGACTATGTAATCAAGTGCTAATGCACAGAATATTTTACCCTTTTCAGTATAGGTAATTATCTAATAATGTTACTCCGTATTAAATTTTGACCGTTATTTACAAAAGAATACTAGTATTAAGTTTACATATATGTTTTGTCAACATAAATGATATCTATGTGTAACTAGTTTTGTGTCTCTTAATGCTAGCTCCTGCGCATACATGGGTTGATAACTAGTGCTTGTTATTTTCAAATACTATTCTACTTCTGTAGATTTTCCTTTTCTAACTAAAGTTCTTGCTCTTTTGCAGGTCCTCCATTGTTGCCCACCCATGTCAGCCACATGAAAATTCTATATTACCATTAGCTGGAAGTACTACTCTGCCCACTTATCATCAGCAGTCCTCAAGTAACAGCGCAAAAGAATCATCACCAACTTCTCCTGATCCCCATCCACCTCTATTGCCCACTTTGTCGTCAACTTCCAGTTCTACTAGTATTCATTGTCGGCACCCAGATTCCCTGCTTGCCACTACCTCAACTTCATCCAGACCTCCAGCACAACCATCACCTCCACCTCCATCCACTTCAGGGTTTTCTACTGTTAGATCTCCTGCACCGCCCCCGCCACCGCCTCCACCTCCTGCTCCTACATCCCCTGTTAGACTATCTGGGCCTCCTTCATCTGCACCTAAGTCCTCTCCCAGTAGACCTCCTGCACCCCCTCCACCTCCACCTCCCCTCCCCCTCCACCACTTGCTTCTACTTCATCCGCTGTTCGACCTGCTGCACCACCTCCACCTCCAACTCCACCACTTGCTTCTACTTCATCTCCCATTCTGCCTCCTGCACCACCTCCACCACCTTCCCCAACATCATCCGCAATTAGATCTTCAGCACCGCCTCCACCTCCGCCTCCAGGAATTACTTCTATCACCACCGCCACCCAATCATTCATCAAAACAATTATCCAATTCTATGGGCATGTCGTTGCCATGTCCTCCGGCTCCACCTAATGCTCCAGGCTTCTCAAAGGATGCAAACCATCCTGCTCCACCAGCACCTCCTGGTGTTAATGCTAATCTTTTGGGTGCCAAGGGTCGTGGACCTGCACCTCCTTCGGGTCCAATGGCTAAGAGCCTTCAATCTGGTCAGGCTATGTCCAGAAGGTCCAATTTGAAACCACTACACTGGGTGAAAGTAACAAGAGCGATGCAGGGCAGTCTCTGGGCCGAGGGACAAAAAGCTGATGAAGTTTCGAAGTATCTCTCTAACACTTGACTATGCTGATGAATGGTAATATGTTTGCAATATTTTATGCTAATAAATCTTTGCGTGACTTGTCCAGGGCCCCGGTTTTTGACATGTCAGAACTAGAAACTCTTTTCTCAGCTGCTCTACCAAAAGATTCTAGGGGTTCAGATAAGTCAGGAAGTCGTGCATCTGGGCCAAAACCTGAGAAAATTCATCTTGTGAGTTGTTTTAGCAAATAAAGTTGCATATGTTTTACCCTTAAATTGTTCCAGCTAGTATGTATATTCTAATCTTCATTGCTTCTGTGTTGATTTTTTCTTGATTCTCTAATAGTCTATGTCATATGGTACCCATAACTCTTGTGAGTTATGCTGCAAGTTTGAATATGGACATTATTTCTCTCTTTTCGGCACCTCTATGCCATACTGGCAACTGCGTACATACAATTCAATTTTTTTTTTGCGATGTATATTGCATGGAAGATACAACTAACATATGCCAGAAGACCATATCTAAAATTAAAATGTATTCATCATTAAATCTTGTTTCTTTCACACAAATCACTTCACGTAAAAAAGAAACTCAGGCATCAAGAATGGCTAATTAAGAAACCAAAAAAAAAGCAATTAAATATAATTCATATGGGCTGATTCGAAATTAGTTGTATCATAAGTGTGCAATGAAATGGTAATTTAAGTATCCAACTGAAATCATAAGTTTGAAAAAAAAAAACAGTATCTGATCCAACTAGTGCTTTTATATTGCTATAGGTTTCACAACATAAGCAGTTCATTTTTGAAAAGTACTCATAGCAGCTGCATGTTAGAATATATTCAGTTGATTGGGGTACTTAACGTTTGATGTGTGGTCCCGAGTTCTTTATGTTTGTTTTCTCCATTGCATGTGTCATCTTGGTTCGTTTTGCATATGTCACTGTGGACGTTTGAGCTACTATTTATGCCTCATCATTTTGATTTGTGTTACTTCCGTTTTTCTAACCTGAATTGTTCGCTAACACAGATCGATCTTCGCCGAGCTAACAATTGTTCAATCATGCTTACAAAAGTCAAAATGCCCCTTCCAGAACTAATGGTAAGCTGATGGCCAATTAATCTTTGGCATGTTCCAGAAACAAATGTTATTATCTGAACATATTGCTGTTGCTAGTCACACGACAGTGCCATATATACACTTGTTATAATCTTCTTGAAATAACATATTGATGATGGTGAGAGTGTTTACAGGGAAATGATGGTAACATAGTAGAATACTGATTAGCCATTTCTTACCTAAACCTGTGGATCCTATGTTCATTAATTTTCCATTGAAATAAACTAAAAATGCATGTAAATTGTGTTTTGAAGGGCAGATATTTACTTTAATAATACCTATCATTTTCTTTTTGAGCGCAGAGCGCTATTCTTGCTCTGGATGATGCTATCCTAGACGCTGATCAAGTGGACAACCTAATTAAGTTCACTCCAACTAAAGATGAAATAGAACTTCTGAAGGTAATTGTGGTGCTCATTTTTTGCTGTTTATAAGGTTCCTTAAGTTATCAGTTTTCGTTATGCATTCTTGTCATCACTACAGGGTTACAAAGGAGATAAGCAAGTACTTGGTGAATGCGAACAGGTGACATGTTTCCTTCAATTTAATTTACAACTATGTTACATCTTAAGTGGAGACCATGGTGCTATATCTCTAGCCTCTTTGGTCAGATGGTATTCCAAGATGTCCATGGTTGACAACTCGTGAAACACACTTCTGAATGGTGTATTGGTTAATTCTGGCTGAGCTACAATTTTCTTCTTGTTCTGCAGTTCTTCATGGAGCTTATGAAATTACCCCGTGTGGACTCTAAGCTGAGAGTTTTCTCATTTAGGATACAATTTCGTTCTCAAGTGAGGCAACTGATTATTTTATTGCTACTGTGAACTGCATCATTTTATTTGCCTTTTTGGCCTTTTTTTTTAACTATCAGTGTTTTTCAGGTTTCTGACCTTAAGCGGAACCTGAACATCGTTAACTCGTCTGCTGAAGAGGTGAGTGCTGTTAATTTTAAATTTTCTGTTATGTGATTAACATCATACATTTCATATTTTCGTTGTGATGTTCACAGATAAGGGGTTCAGTGAAGTTGAAAAGGATTATGCAGACGATCCTTTCTTTGGGAAATGCATTGAATCAAGGCACTGCTAGAGGTAATTGAAAAAAATGTAATGGATACTTGTTCAGGAGAAATTTAGTGAACTATAATTTTTGAATTATATGAAGTGCTGCGAAGTTGGCGTTCATTTGTAATTTGCAATATGTAACGTGCAGCTACTAATTTAAGTACTAAGTTTGGAATATAATTATATATTTCTTCTGAAGGTTATACTGTTTGAACTATATGAAAATTATTTTGAAGCTTCAATAATTTAACATGGGTATGTGTACCATAAGGTATATAGCACCTAAGTGCAAGATCTAGTTCATATAAGCAAGAGCACTAGATGCCATTATTTAGAACTCTGGCTATATGAGTACTAGTAATATGGGCATATGGGATATGGCTCACCATGTACCAATTGGGCCAAAGTTTGAACTTTATAATGTATGTAAAGGCTTGTTTGCTTCTAATTGAAAAATAAAGCACAAACTAATGTGTTTTATACAGGTGTGGTGTCAAAATATTCCTAAGTAATTCTGATAAGTTATTTGACATGACAGTGGATCATTAACCATTATCATACTTACTCTGTTTTAGTTTCTATATATGTAGTTTGTCTTATACTATCATCTAACCCAGAGAACTAAAATACAACACTTTGGTATGATGTCAGGGTTTTGGCATCTTGTCTGAACTCTATTAGCTTGTTAATATGACATGTATTGTAATAGTGTTTAATTTCTTCGATCGTTGGTTTTATTTGCACTGGCTTGACTACAGTTTTTTTTGTTTGTTGTAGGTTCTGCTGTTGGGTTCAGGTTGGATAGCTTACTCAAATTAAGTGATACCCGTGCACGTAACAATAAGATGACCTTAATGCATTATTTATCCAAGGTATACATCTGTTCATATATACAAGTAGATAGTTGAATACTATTTTTTATTCTCTTGTCAGAAAACCTCTTTTTTAGGTGTAAAACTGTAGATCATATAAAATACAAAAATATATGCTCCACAATTCATGTCTGATAACTAGTTATATCTTTTCTAGGGCTCTAGGCATCTCAAATTCCCAATTTACCCAACAATTAAAATGGATAAAGTCATAAGCCTTCTCAGTTGAGATAGTCATTACCTAGCCTTGGATGTCGTGTATATACAAATATTTACTTCCATAATACAGGGGGAGTAGCTGCACAACATCGCAAACTTGCATGCCATATTATTGAATGATAATAGCACTTGTGTGTTGACTGAGAGCCTTGAAAAAGCTAGTAACTGTACAGAAACCTCATTGAAGTATCTGTTCTTCTCGGATTTAAGTTATCTTGATGGACATTTCGCAGTTGTTTTCCTTATCCTGCAACTGCTGCAATTTGTTAACCCAAACATATCCCACAACTAGTTTTATCGATGCATATCTAGTCTTTTGTGCCTTCATTGACTGCTGAAGAAAGACCAAACATATCGCAGAACTTCAACTTGTCATCCAAAATTTCTCAGCTGTGCTGGGTTGCGGGCCTGTATTCTCTTACCTTTATTTTTACCGCTTTTTTCATGCGGCTTAAAACTTAAATCTTAGCTTTTCTGAGGAAATTATCTTATGAAGGTCATAATTTTGAAGTGAATCTAAGTCCTCTCTAATACTTGTCATTGCGATAAAAAGCTGTATGGCTTACAAATTTGTTTAGGTTCTCTTCGTAAGAAGTCCAAACTGCAGCTGAGTTACTCAATTTGTCGTGTGAATGCAGGTGCTTTCTGAGAAACTTCCAGAACTTCTTGACTTCCCTAAAGATTTGGCTAGCTTGGAGTTGGCAGCAAAGGTATTAGATTGAACACAGTTTTGCAGCTCTGGATATTGACAGTCAATGATACACCAATTAATTTCCAAGAGAACTATTGGACTGGATGCAGATACAGTTGAAGTCTTTAGCAGAGGAAATGCAGGCCATAAACAAAGGACTCGAGAAAGTGGAGGAAGAACTAACTATATCTGAAAATGATGGTCCTGTGTCGGAGATCTTTTGCAAGGTAACTACAACTGTTGTGTTTTTTTAGTAGATGCTTTCTTACGTGTGTATTGCCTAGGTACCAGCATGGTACTAAGCATACAAGATTTTTTTTCGTCAGTACTACCACCATCATGATGCCACTAAACTAAGCGCCTTTTTACAGACACTGAAGGACTTTCTCAGTGGTGCTGAAGCTGAAGTTAGAGCCTTGACTTCACTTTATTCTAATGTGGTATGTGTATCTCTTTGAGCAAGAGTCATTTACACACACGGCTTATTTGGTGGAATTAGCTCAACATGGAGAGTTAAGATGGATTGCTGACAGTATGGATCTAAGCCAAACTAGTGATGGTATAATGGTATTAGTCCCACACGAAACTTCTAGATCAGGGAGTCTGGGTTTGGACAAAATAAAGGTCGTCACTGAGATGTCCGAAAAAATGGAATGTGATTTAGATAGCTGCAGGATGGAATCTAAACAGATTGGAGTTTTTTCGAGAACATGCAGGAGAGCTGCATGTAAATGCATAGATAGAGAAAATGAATACACAGGGTTAGGCCTTAGGGGCATCCACCAAAGAGCCGAACAGAAAGCAACAACCAAGAGTTAAAAGGCCCCAAAATGCCTGAAAACCATTGGCTCCAGCCTTAATCCAATAATTAATTTAATGGTGGAGAGAAAATCCGATTATGGGGCCCAGCAACATTCTTCTTGTTGTTTCTTTGCTTCCACATGTGCCATCTGACCAAAATCATTAGGCTATCAAAAGCCTCCTTTAGTATCACCCTGAAGTTTATGCCTGATCCTAGCCACCATTCGCTGAACTGAGCATTTAGGGAAGGTCTGATATCCTTGATCTTGGCCCATTCCAGGATCATACTGCATAAGATTCGAACTTTATATCTTCATGGCTATTGGCAGAAAAAGCAAAAAATTTATGAGGAAGCAAGTCTGCCCGCTAGCCAGTATTGGAGTTAAGGGTGAAAATTAAACTCCAGAGGTCGTTGAAGAACCAAAGCGGACCTTTTCCTCATCAAGCAAGATAGATGAACAAAGTTGTTCCGTAAGCCTGAAAACATCAAAATTCCAAAAGTAGGGAATAAATTCAAATATTAGAAAATTATTAAATAACGGGAAGAAATTCATTTTGATCAGTATATCTGATTATTTTCCTTTTCAATGTACGGAATTTGTTTTGTTTGGTTGGGTGATGATTCACGCTGCAACTTATGATAATCCTCGAGTGCCGACTACTTGGGACGTGCACCAAGTGTTTCTTGATATAATCCATTCCTCCTAGGAGGCCTGTAATAATTTTCTACCTTTACAGTGAAAAGAAACGCAGAGATCCTTTGCGTTTTCTCGAAAAAAAACTTATGATAAATATGGTACCTCATTAACTGATCATATATATTGGATTTCAGTTGAAAAATGTTGAGTTGGACAGGATTGCATTATGGTGCCACAACGGCCCACTGATGCATTATAATCCTGTTTGTAGAAGATGAATGATTATTTTGGTATCCAGTCATCCTATGCAATTTATCTTCTCTTGTTCATCACAAAATTAACAACAATTACGAATCCTGCAGGGCAGGAATGCAGATGCATTAGCACTTTATTTTGGAGAAGATCCAGCACGTTGTCCATTTGAGCAAGGTGAAACTTGCCTGTAATTTCAGTTTCCTTAAGCTGTTCTGGAAATTGGTTTATTTTTGTTACGACTTTGGAAGAAAGTGCCAAGACGATATTTTACTCTTCATAACTCATAAGACCCTACATAAAATCTCGTGTAATCTTGCAGTGGTGACAACGCTACAAAACTTTGTGAGATTGTTCACACGCTCCCATGAAGAGAACTGCAAGCAGTTGGATCTTGAAAAGAAGAAAGCTCAGAAGGAAGCAGAAACGGAGAAAGCTAATGATAAAGCTAAGCTCAGTCATTCAATCAAAGAGCTAGACATCTCACTTAAATCACAAGCACAAACCGCCAGCGCCAAATGATGACCCACTTTCTTTACCCGATGAACCTGGTGCTTTTCCTCTGGCAGATGCTTGCTGGATATTTATGCTGTCCTGGTGTTAGTTATCAAGCATGCAAGTAAACCTGCCGCAACAGGGCCAGCGCCGCATCGGTAAACACATTATTTTTACAGCTGCAGAATGACTGTTTTATTTTTTAGCAAATGATATGCGAACTTCACTTTGGATACATTATTTTCATTATCGGTAGCTCACTCGAAGTTCTGTGTCTGCAGTTATACTTCTAACAGAGGGATTGCCTGATGAAGATCATCCCTGGCGACAAAGCTGTAAAGATATAAAAAATAATAGATTTGCTTTTGGGTTCTAATAGTGTTGGCCAGCGGTATCCTTATATAGTTTTATTAATTTATATGTAGTTAATGCTCGGTGAAATGTAGAATAAAATTTTGGCCAGTAGAAAGGGCTGTCTTCTCCGTGGGGGCAATAGAAATGTTTGTTGTTGATGTAAGTTTAGGCAATAGAACTTGTATATCATTTCTTTAGTCTGTTTGGTCTGAGCCTTGTACAAAGTTTCAAATTTGATAATTCTATGCCAACTGTAATTTCTTCCTCTTCAGATTTTCTTTTTGTTGGTTGTTGTGAGTGATGGGCTGAGGTTAGTTAATAGTGAAATAGAGAAATTGTTTTTCCTTTATGCATGTACTCCCACCGTCCTGAATTACACTAAAACACATATAGATATATCCGTATTTAGATAAATTTGTTTTAACGGCGATGTATTAAATAACTGGATTCTTATTCAACACTTCTTTTTACGCCTCTCCATTAGTGTACAACTGTTGTATCTGAACTTGCTTACATACACCACCACTGGCACCGTCGCACGGTCGCACCACACTCTTTTTAGATTCGCGAAGATTGAAATATTATTTACAAGACAGGCAGCCTGGCACACACGCCGGCGCCAGGACACTCCCAACTCACCCAAGGCTACTCTCGCGTCATGTTTGGAGCTCCAGTACCTCCTCTCCTAGCTGCTCTCACAGCGTTGAAGTCCTCCAAGATCGATGTTGCCAAGTACTCAGCTGCGTACTGACGCCGTGGATTGTTGAAACACCACGCAGTCAGCTGCGTACTGACGCCGTTGACGCACGCCGTAAGGTCGCACCACACTCACGCACCCCACTACGCAAGCTAGACCTACGAACTATCCACCAGACGCAGGCGCTTTGAGCTAGAACTTGTGACGCGAGCGCCCGTGGGAGGCAGCTGAGATTATTTTTTGGGAGCAAACCAGTGCCTAGCTGCTTAAATCCCGAACATGCTGCATTAAAACTTGGCGGTTACAAATTTTTCATACAGGACCCTAAAAGACTGAAAATTACAGCACGGCCCCGACTTTTGGCATAAGGGACCCTAGAAAACCATACGAGAACGCAATGAGGTCCGTGGGCTCAGCCGCCACGACGGGAGCTCCACCGCTAGGCGCTCTCTCTGCAGCCGGGGACGAAGCCACTTGGGGCAGAAAGAGCAATGAACGCCGTCGATGCTCCATGGGAGGCCTCCACATCGGAGGTTGAACTGATGCCGAACGAGGCATCTGGAGAGGCCACCTGCAAGGCCGATGATCATGATGGCATCTACCAGTCACCATGTGTTCTTCTCCAAGTTGCAGCTTCACTTTTCCCAAATATCCTCCAAATCTGCAGGCCATCGCTCTGCCCATCTCCTTCTCCTCGCCACCATGGCCGACCGGAAAGAGGAGCAACACAGTGTAACTCCAGATGAAGAGGAAACCCAAGACAACAGTTTTATTCAGCCGGATATTGCAAGATCCGGCTCTGGACGGTGTCCTCCATGCACCACCGCGAGCACGGAGCCACCAAACTCCAAGGGCGGCGTTGGAACCCGCCTAGAGCTTCCCGAGACACGACATGAAGCCAAAACTAACAAAGCAGCACCACTCCCACCAGATCTACACCCTACTATTTACAACACAAACTCCTGCGTCGCCTCCTAGCAACCTCCAGCAGGCCACGCCCGCCGAGAGGAGCATTGGAGTGACCCGGCGTGCGGGAGACGATTCTCAACGTGACTAGCTAGGACTAAGGAGAGATAAACAGGGGAGAAATGAACCCTTCGCTGAGCCCTTAACTGATTCGCCCCAGTCCACAATTTTTTTTGTCTTAAGATACATAGTGGGATTAAACACTGCAACCAGCCAACCACCCATGACTAGAGATCTCGTTGTACCTGGCTTGGATCCATGGTAGATAGGTCATAGGTGTTTCAACATATAATTTCCTCATTATCATGGTTTGTCCAAAAACTGGCCACATTTTCACTTTTATCAGTTTTGTTTTCACACTTTAAGTCCAGTTTGTTTGGCCTTGATGCCTTTGATATTAATTCCAAATGCACTTGCCCAGAGATTTCTTACTCCTCTATCAAAAACTATTTTACAACTACATGTAATGATCAACGACCACAAGTTTTATTGAACGTGTTACACCTATTTTCCAACATCAGTATAGTATAGCTAGAAAGCATATACCAATTTCACCGAGCAAGGATTGGTATTTAAGTTCCATACACAAGAATCCTAGCAAAAGATCTGCACTTATTCATGGTGGAGATTACTATAATCAAGGGGGCCATAGAGCTCAAATAATTCAGCTAAAATACCATTATTCCTTCTCGGGTTGCATCCCATGTCTCGGCATAGTTGATCATTGTACCAGTTGTGAAGACTTGCAATGCATGAGAAATGGAAGTGGTCACTGGAGTAGCGATTCATGAACTTCTCCCATTCAAGGACATCCCTTTCCATTGCCTTCACACTTGGTAATCTAAATCCACCATCCATGAAATGGGCAAGCCACTTGGTCCCTAGTTCCGAAGTATAGAGATCTGAATAGCTTTCAGAATACCCGATGACCGCGAGCTGTGGAATCTTAGGATGTATGCACTCCCTATTAAAAATATTAAATAAGTTAGCGAAAATATTTGAAGTTTGGTTGTGTGTATCTTGTAGCATTGCAAGATGCAAAGGGCATGAAAGTTATCCGTCCAGCCTTTGTCTTAAGAAAATGCAGGAAGTACAAAAAATATGCATAGTGAAGTGATGACCTATAGAGTCGTCTAGCCGTGGATGTTGACCCAGTGACAATACTA